>BSBM01001073.1:2292500-2710000 GCA_027924585.1 Larix kaempferi
AATGACAAAGTGACCAACTTTGGTTGGAATTGACTTCTTATAGCTAGGGGGAGCTTATTGGGATGAAATTTCATTCTTGTTGTTTTGAAGGCCAGTTGGTGAACCTATGAGTGATTGTTTAATGGTGAAAAACTTGTGTGCTTGAGATGATAACTTGCACATGTGAAGGATTTGATGGGTTGAAACCTAGTTTATCTTGTGATCATAAGAGTGTGATCTCACTTATGATAGGCACTGAAGCTAATTCATTGATGGCGGGTATAAATACCTCATTGAGATCCTCTTTGTTTCGAGAATAATTTAATATTATCTACTGAACATGGCCAACCACGTGAATGTGGAAGCTCATATGCCCCCCCCCTCACATCACTCTCAATTCCCCATACCCAATGCATGTACTTGAAAAAAAATTAAATTTATGTGCATACATGCAGATCTCATCATAAAGAAACATTTACCATTCATTCATTAAAATAACATTCATTAATCCACCCATTCATTCAGTAGGAAAAGAATAATGCATAAACATTATAGTATAAAAAATAAGTATACATAGTGTTTCTTCAGTCACTTCTTTCTAGGTTTTTTTTCTTTTGAAAAAATCAGCTAGCAACTCATGTTATACAACTTGTTGTTCAGTTCTTGTGGCATGTACAGCTTGTTGTATTCTCTTCCTAGTAGAGTACTCATGACATGGATGCTGCTACAAGGGGTTGGGATTTGTTGCAATAATGTTAAAATGTTACATTGATATATTTTGTTATTATAATGACAATTATTTCATTAAAAAACATTACAGAGGTGTGTTTTACATGATGTGGCCACATCATGTACTTCATATTCCTGTCTAGGCTCATCTTGTATAGTATGACCCTCTACATGCTATGTAGTTGAAAAATGAAAAAATACAATTAATATTCACCATTTGCAATGCAATATTTTAAATTGTAGCATATGAATACATTCATTACCAGGATTCGAAGCATGATCTTCGATGGGTTGTTCTTCATCCTCAACATTAAGTGGACCGTTGCTTTCTTGCTCAAAATAGAGTCAATATTTTATGGCAAATATTTATAATGAATAGATTGCACAAGTAATCAATCATAATTAAATTTCATTGATTTAATATACTTGCGCGCAAGATGGATCACCGGAATATTGTGTTTTCCCATTCAAGCTTTTTCGGCATTCAACAACATCTACAATGTTGTGTTGGAAGCCAAGCTTCAAGTCTTCCTTTTTGGGCACTTCCTTGAATTGATCGGCTTGCATATTTGCATACCATCATGAATTTAACTTTTACAGTTCAATAAAACTAAAATAATTTGCAATTTATTATTTGGATGCAATATTGGTATTTTGATAATTACAATTAATGCTGCCAAATTCGAATAACCACCAGGCCTAAGCTTATGCTATCCAATTTTTTCTTGTCTTTCCTTTGTGGCCTTTGATGTGTTTGACAACCTATGAAAATTTTGAAATATGTTAGATGTTTCAAATTTGATCTAAAAATTAATAACAATAAGGTTTATAATTACATTGTGGAAAGTATTGCATACCTTATTGTGCCTGGTGGTAGATTTCCTTCTTTTCTCAAAGCCCTCTCATTTCCATCTTTCACTAGGGATTTCCACTCTCTTCCTGGAATCATTGGAGGGCACTCATACCTAGGGTTCCTTTCTATATGAACCCTATATTGGTCCCTCACAATATTCATATGTTGGTCATCCTTATTTAGGACCTCCACTCAATCAAAGGTCTCATTGCCGAATAGGAAAACCAAGCGATTTGTGAGCTCATATTTTAAATTTTTACTTTTTTGTCCCACCTAGTGTGGATGGTGGGCCCAAATATATCCAATGACAAATCATTTAGATGTTTATAAAAAACATCATTTCATGCAAAACGATCATATCATCATTAGTTGAAAAACAATGTTTTATGAGTATATTACAATCAAATTATAAACAATAACTTAAACAATGTATAAATACCTGGGATCTTCTCTATCTTTATGGAAACAAGATCTTTGTCCACCAAAAATGTGGCCTATAGTGTACCTGCTCTAGTGACACAGGAATATCCAGAAAATGTTGCTTGAGCAATATCAATACTAGTCTTTGCATCGACCCTTTCTTTTGTACAATCTGGTGTGTGTTGGCCACTAGCGGGTGCACTCACATATGGCCTTAGGGGTTTCGCGGAATTTGTTTTCGACTGTTCAGTTGACAACAATGGCACATGAGATGCAAGTGGGGTCATTTTCTCATGTGACGACTCTCCATGAGCATCACTATTTCCAACACTGCATTGACCACTAGTGTGTGGGCGCAAAAAAACCTGTAAATACAAACCATATTTTAGTTCATGGTCATATACAAGTAAAAATTATAAAATCCTAAATGAATTTATCTTCTAATTCAAGATCCCGCAACTTACTTTCATGTCCTGAGATGTCTTACCAAAACACCAACCTTTGCTCTAATATCATTTGTCTACGGCTGAATGAATAGAAGATGAAGGATATCCTCATGAATTTCTTTTAAGTTCTTATCTATCATCTTAATTGGGTCTAGTGAAGATTCAATGTTAGCATCGCCCATGAGCTCATCCACATCAATATATATTAATTGCTCTGATGATAGATCAAATGTCAAATCAGTAGCCTGCAACAAAAATATATATAACATTGTTGAAATGAAAGCGATAGACTGAGGAAAAAAACATAATAAAAAAACATATTTCTCATGTTCAATTTCTAAAATTACAATTAGGTGTACCTGCTGCCTCGAGGTTGGTGTCATTTGATCCATAGTTGGGGACTTGCCCCGATCATCACCCTGCAACAAAAATGTAGAAAACATTATCATAATGAAACGAATATACACATGAAAAAGACATAACAAAAAAAACGTATTGCTCATATTATATTTGTACAATTACAATGAGGTATACATGATGCCTCGAGGATCGTGTACTCATCTGATCAATGGTCGAGGACCTGCCTCGATCACTTCCCTGTAACAAAAATTGTATAAAACATTATCGAAGGATCTAGGTAAGTTTTCGAGGTCTTCAACCCTCCAAGGAATGAATGCCACATAAGAAGCAAGAAAAGTCCTGCATCCAAGTAACAAACCTCCACATTTGGAATACCCATCATGGACCAACCAAAGGTAAGACATAGACCATGCACACCACATCACATTAAACACCTTCAACAAGGTCAAGCATCACTCTCAAGTGAAATGTAGTTTAAATACCAACTTCTTCTTTCCCACAAAAGTTATTTCATTAAGACATCTCTTAATTATGTTGTTATGATATGAAAATAAACTTGATCATGGGAAAATAAACTTGAACTTTCTTGTGGAAAGATAAAACATTAGTAGGTACTATATTTATTGTTGAATATGATTGTCATTTATGTCAAAGGAGTTCAGTAATTACAAAGGAATAACCAAGCACACGATGGCAGGGAAAACTCAGTGAAAGACAAAGGAAGTGATGACATGGCATGTATGATGATGTGACATGTGTGATGAAGATGGAAAGACACATGATGGTGTTCTGGTGCTATCATTAAGTCAGTGTGGCGATCTAACATCATTATGGAAAAGTATAACAAGTTTGTGAAACTTTGGAAATTCACTATGGAAAAAGTCGTCAAAACTTCTCTAAGAAAATTCCCTCCATAATTCATGGTTTGAGAAAAATGCATGCACCATCATATCAGGATATATCTTGTTGATGTGGTTATCTATTCATGGTCTCAGTTTTACTTAATCATGTCTGAGGAGAAAGTTATATGTCTGCCAAAATAGGGTTTCATGATAAACTTTGGAGAAATTCTTAAAAATGTTGAAGTGTTGGAAAACTGGTCCAGGTGGCCTTGGGAAAATGCCCGTTGTACCTCATGGGAGAATGATAAAAATTATCTGAAACTATCATTCTCTAGCTTGTCAAAGAGGTTATCTTTCCATGGTCTTAGTTTGCATAGAAGGTGTTTGATGACAAAGTTAACAGCTTGCCAAAACAAGGTTTCAGGTTGCTTTTACACCAAAGTAGAAAAAATGCCTAAGAGGCCATCTGGAAATGCCCACAAGGAAGTGTTCATGTCCTGATAAAATTAATCATATGGTATAGGATTGTTCTTTGGTGAATTGGTTATCTAACGATGAGCTCAGATCTTCCTATGGAGTTCACACGTGCAAAAAACAAGCCCGCCAAAATGAGAAAAAATTTGTTTTTACTGTTCAAATGAAGGTTGAAGAGGCATTTGGAAATGCCCGCAAGGAGGTGTTGTTGTTCTGATAAAATTAATCAGGTGGAATAGGATTGTTCCTTGATGAACTGGATATCTATCCATAGGATCAGATTTTCCTCTGGAGTTAACACGTGTGAAAGACAAGCCTGCCAAAATGTGAAATATGTTGTTTTGTTTTGCATATTAAGAACAAAAATTTGGCTAAGTGTTGAACTCACACGGCTAAGAGGCCATTTGGAAATGCCCGCAACGAGGTGTCCTTGTGCTGGTAAAATTAATCAGGTGGCATAGGCTTGTTCCTTGATGAACTGGCGATCTATCCATAGGACCATATTTTCCTCTGTAGTTTACATGTGTGAAAGACAAGCCTGCCAGAATAAGAAAAAGTTTGTTTTGATGTCCAAATAAAGGTTGAAGAGGCATTTGGAAATGCCCGCCAAAGATTGTCCTTGTGATAATAAATTCTCCATATGGCATGGACATATTCCTTGGTGATCTGGCAATCTAGCTATGGTGTCAGTTCTCTCTTTGAGGCTCGCACGTGTGGGATTCTGGCCTGCCAAAACGGTGAAAAATAAGGTTAAATGACACCTTATGATATGCCCGCAGAGGCTAAGGGTTATTCCCTCAAGGGTTTGGTTATGCCCGTAGGGGATTAAGGAATAAGCTCACAAGATCTTAAAGATGCCCGCAAGGGATTATGTATGCCCATAAGGGGCTTAATGTATGGGGGCTAAAGAGATGCCCGCAAGGGCTTGTAAGATGCTCGCAGGGATTTGAAAAATTCCTGCAAGGGCTTGTAAGATGCCCACAAGGGCTTAAATTAAGCCCGTAAGGTGCTTAAGGCAGAAAATCGTGAGAGCATGGCCTATGCCCATAATCCAAGGGAGATAAGCCCGTGAAATTTTGGAGTATGCCCGGTGGTGAAAGAGGAGAATCCTGTTGGCTAAAAATAAAGGATAGCCCGCAGATGAAGAAGCCCGCAGGCCTCAGATGGAAGAAGGTCGCATATGGCCAAAGAAGGTTAATTAATTAAATTCATTAACAATTAAATAATTAATAGAATTCTGAATTAAATATTAAAAAGAACAAAAATTTGAAGAGACAAATATTACTATTGAAAAGATGCAATGTTTAGAAGATGAGAATACTTGATATGTAAACAGAGATCTTAAGAAGAAGAAAGATGTCTCAACAGTTCAAATTGAAGGTTCAGGAAGAACAAGAACTGGAGTATATGTTGGGTTTTGAGATGAATATCTGAAGCAGCATTGAGACTATAGTAAGAGACCGGAATGTTTGCACAATCAAGGTGAAGAAGTGCATAACAAAAGTCAGAGAATTAAAGGGGAAGAATTGAAGTTGTCTGCAACCCAGATGTATGTAGCAGCAAGAGAAGACAAAGATTGAAGAAACAAGTAATTAATATGGAACATAATTGAAGAAAGAAAGATCTGGAGGATTGATATAAACATATTAGGGAGGTAGTATGGTGCTAGGTCAGGCTACAGGTCTGCAAGGGGGTTGTAGCCTCCTTCCAGTGGTAGCTGATAAATAGGGCGTCGAAGCATCCTTTCAGTTGTAGCTGATAAACCAGGGGGTTGTAGCCTCCTTCCACTAGTGGCTAGTAAATAAGGGTGCAGTAGCATCCTTGTCTATTGTAGCAGGAAGAAACCAGGGTGTTGTAGCATCCTTCGGTTGGAGCTGAGAAACTTGGGGATTGAAGTCTCCAACAAATTGTAGCTTGCAAAAACTATTGTAAACATAATTTTGCAGTATAGAAAGAGTTTGTGGTTTTCCCAATTGGGTTTCCATGATAAAATCTATTTCATGTGTATCTTGTTGTTTCCATGTTTTAAATAAGTTTAATAAGTGGTTTAAAATGGTAAAAAGTTAACAACACTGATTCACCCCCCCTCTTAGTATTGACCAATATTCCAACAATTGGTATTAGAGAAGGATACTTCACTATAGTCTAAACTACTGGAAGGAAGATCCTATTAAAAACCAGTATGGATCAACATGAAGAGATTGCACCCTACAGAGCTACAGTACTTGATAAAGAAGAATATGCATATTGGAGCATGAGAATGAGTGTATACTTACAATCATTAGGATGGGGTGTATGGAATTCAGTAATGTCTGATTATATCCCACCAAAAAGAATAAGGACTTCATCCCAGAAGGAGTCCAAGAAAAATAACTCAATATCAATGGAGGCCATACTTGATGGACTATCTCAACCCATCAAAGAAAATATAGGACAATGCGTCTCAGCTAAGGAACTTTGGGTAAAATTGGGGAAGCTTTATTCAGTCAAAGAAATAGTAAAAGAAAACCTTTCTATTTTCAAGAATGATAGTGAAGAAACTTGCAGTCATAAGGAAGATCAAAAGAATAAAATCATATCCAAGAAAAAATTAATGACAGGAATAAATTCTTCTATTCCATGGAAGATAGTAAAGATGAAGAGACTAGTGATGATAAAGAAACTTGCAGCTATAAGGAAGATAAAAAGAACAAAACCATATGCAAAAAAAAATTTAATGACAAGAATAAATTCTTCTATTCTATGGAAGATAGTGAAGATGAAGAAATTAGTGAAGATGAAGAAAATCTATTCATGGAGACAGTAACTTCAAAAAATAATTTAGATATGGAAAGAAAGGCGGACCTAAAAGCAGAATTCATAAGTACCCTTGAAGAATTGAGAGAGGGCAGATTGAAGAACAATTCTTTGAAAGAAAATTTGTCAAAATACCTAGAAGAGCGGAAATGAAAAGAAGAGGATGTCAAGACCCTCCAAAAGGAGCTTCACAAGTCAAAACAACAAACAATGGCTAGCATGAAAGAGGTCGAGAGCTTAAGACAGGAAATTGCTAACTTCAAGAAAGAAGTAAAGAAGCTAGAAGACCACATGAAAGAGGCTGAGAGCTTAAAACATGAAGTTGCTAACTTCAAGAAAGAAGTAAAGAAGCTAGAAGACCACATGAAAGAGGCCGATAGCTTAAGACAAGAAGTTATTTTGCTTAGAAAGAAGCTTGATGAAGAATCTATTAAATCAAAATTTGAGAACAATTCAAAGTTTTTAGATGAAATCCTAAGCAGCCAAAGACCATCAAGTGATAAAACTGGATTAGGTTATGACAAAGAAAAGATTCCAGAATATTTGTCTCCTACACTCCAAGATATAAATGAAATAATCTATGCTACTACACTCAAAAGACCGATTAAGAAGGATAGTTAGAAGTATGCTCCCTCATCTCATAATAAAGACATAACTCATGTGATACCTAAAAGACCAATGACAAGCAGAGTCCAACAGATATTTTTTGGTCATTGCTACTCATGTAATAATTTTGGACATATGGCTAGAGAATGTAAGCTGAGGAAGAATGCTTCAATAAAATGTCAAGAACAAAGGAAGGGATGGAAGAAGATGGAATTTGTGAACAGGAAGATAAAAAATTCCTCAAATATAAAGGAAGGTTCTATGGATATTGTCATTGCTGTCACAAGTTTGATCATGAGGCTCTTAATTGCATAACCAAGGGAAAAGATCAAAGTACAGAATCCAAGAAACAAAGAAGGCCAATAAGCAGTGCACCTCATGAAAAGATGTGGAGAAGAAAGGAAGACTACAAAGAGTCAGAGGCAATACATATTCCAAGCATCAATGAAGTTTCCAAAGATGATGTTTAGAATAATAGTGTTGTAGATAAGAAACATCCATTATGATGGAAATCAAGATGAAGATGAAGAATACACCAATGGAGAGAAGGATATGAAATTCTCTTCTAAAGTCTCTCGTGACCTAAAAGAGAAACCCTGAATTTAGCATTAGAAGGGATCATATACTCAGGGGGAGTAAATATCAGAAAATTACAATTGGTATTTGAAGGTAACTAATATCACTTGCTAATAATAAAATGATATCTTCATCAAAGACAACAAGTAAAGTAGAGGTGACAAAATTGAAGAAACACATTTGGTCCAGAAAACATCTATGTGACAATCACATGGTTGAAATGTAACAAAATCAGAAGGAGAAGAAGAGAAGAAGAGATGATCATAGCTAAATGATAATACTAGTGTATGGTTGAAAAAGAGCAAAGTATAAACCCTATCACAAAATGGATAAAATGTTGACAAAGGGGAGGAACATAGAAAGGGGGAGTTTATGAACTTATCATCCAGGTTCTCATTCAAAGTCCTACTACAAGATAATAACTAAGATTATCTTAAAACACAGTGAGTAGTACCAAGTCCAAGATAAAAGGACGAAGAAAAGCAAAAGAAGGGTAGTTATCAAAAGGAAGAAGGATAGGAAATTATCTATCAAGATGGTTACAACAAAAGAGCATAATAAGTTATCCTTTGTCATTATTGTCAAAGGGGGAGAATGTTTAGATGTTTCCATCAATTCCAAAGGGGGATAATGTTGAATATGATTGTCATTGATGTCAAAGGAGTTCAGTAATGACAAAGGAATAACCAAGGACATGATGGCAGGGAAAAATCAGTGAAAGACAAAGGAATGACAAAGGAAGTGATGACATGGAATGCATGATGATGTGGCATGTGTGATGAAGATGGAAAGACACGTGATGATGTTCTGGTGCTATCATTAAGTCAGTGTTTCAATCTGATATCATTCTGGAAAAGTATGACAAGTTTGTGAAACTTTGGAAATTGACTATGGAAAAAGTATCCAAAAATGATCTAAGAGAATGCCCTCCATAATTCATGGTTTGAGAAAAATGAATGCACCATCATATCAGGCTATAGCTTATTGAAGTGGTTATCTATTCACAGTCTCGGTTTTCCTGAATCATGTCCGAGGAGAAAATTATAAGTCTGCCAAAATAGGGTTTCAGGATAAACTTTGGAGAAATTCTTGAAAATGTCTAAGTGTTGGAAAATTGGTCCAGGTGGCCTTGCGAAAATGCCCTCCATACCTCATGGGAGAATGATAAAAATGATCTAAAACTATCATTCTCTAGCTTGTCAAAGAGGTTATCTTTCCATGGTCTCAGTTTGCATATAAGGTGTTTGATGACAATGTTAACAGCCTTCCAAAACATGGTTTCAGTTTGCTTTTACACCAAAGTAGCAAAACTTCCTAAGAGGCCATTTGGAAATTCCTGCAAGGAGGTGTTCATGTGCTGATAAAATTAATTAGATGGAATAGTATTGTTCTCTGGTGAATTGGTTATCTAACCATGATCTCATATCTTCCTATGGAGTTCACCTGTGCAAAAAACAAGCCTGCCAAAATGAGAAAAAACTTGTTTTTACTGTTCAAATGAAGGTTGAAGAGGCATTTGGAAATGCCTGCAAGGAGGTGTCCTTATACTGATAAAATTAATCAGGTGGCATAGGCTTGTTCCTTGATGAACTGGCTATCTATCCATAGGATCATATTTTCCTCTGGAGTTAACACATGTGATTTTCCTCTCGAGTTATCTTTTTCTTGTTTATAATTTAGTTTCTATAACTTGGTACTTTGTATTTATCATGGTCTATTTTGTAAACATCATATGATAGTTTAAGTTTCATCATTGAACTTTGAACCTTCTTTTGAAATGTTGACTACATCATACAACCCTTTGGTGATAAATATGATGCTCTATTTCATTTCATGGTTGACATTATCTATTACAGTTTGTTGATGACAAATATATTTTGAAACTTGAAAGAAGGTTGATGATTCATCATTTGATGACAATGTTATAAGTTATAGCTAGATGATTGATTTTATATGTGTACTAAATGGTTGGTGCTTTAATGATCATCATCGATCTAGTAGTTAAATCTATATTTTCATGTTTTGGTTTTGTGTTGCTGAGGTTTAGAATGGAAATATATATTCTAAGGTCCTTTAGCACCTTACAATGGGGTTTCTCTTTCCATATGGATTCAATGTTAACCGTTGATATTATACTTCAAATTTTCACAAAATTAGAGTCATTTCCATGAAGAAGGGAATTTCCTTTAATAGTCTTACATGTTCAAAATTCGAAACAATGGCCAAAATTAATTGTTGAATGCCTCGAGTTCGTAGAATAAGGAATCATTAAAATTTAGAGCCTATGGGGTGATAAAATGTGTGAGACATACCATCTCCATTACATAATATGACACTAGAACTTTAAGATTACAAGTGCAAGCATAGATTCTCTAGGACCAACTCAAATTCATTGCACATTTAGACCTAAATTACTAGGTTCTAATGGAATATGATTTGATATTTGGATATAAAAAAGGTGGAAATGTATAAAGGTCAAGTATGTCTAGTAGAAGAATCGACAATTTTCAAATGCCATTTTTAACTTTCCTACATAGAATGGCTTATATTTTGGCAACGATGTAAAAAAAAAGCCAAATTGGGGAAAATGGAAACTTTTGTAGACCTGTAATTCATAGCTCATAATGAAATGGAGAAACCTGGAAATGTGGAAAGATGAGCACCATGGGATAATTCACCTCCCTTGCTGCAAATTCCATTGAAAGAACTTGTACACGGAGTAGTGTGTGTCAACCCTCATATTCCATGTACAATTTGAGATATCCATGAGGCATGATGAATCTCAGATGGTAGAAAATTGGGTTTATGGAGGCATATTTGAAAGGGGTGTCTAAAAAAGAGGGTTAAATCTATAGTTTGAGGACATTTAGAACCTTACAATAGTTTTCTATCTCCATATGGATCCAATGTTAACCATTGATATTATACTTCAAATTTTCACAAAATTAGAGTCATGTCCATGAGCTACCTAAGTATAAATTTTTCATGGTTAATTTTAAACCAAACCTCCATGAATGTAGTTTGAATCCTTGGAAAGGGAAGGCTCTCCACTATCATCTTACATTATTACCGTGCCTCCCCCAAGCTTGAAAATCCATTTGTTGATTAGGAAGGGAATTTTCCTTTAATTTTCTTGCATGTTCAAAATTGGAAAAAATGACCAAAATTAATTTTTGAATGCCTCAAGTTAGTAGAAGAAGGAATCATCAAAATTTCGAGCCTATGGGGTGATAAAATATGTGAGACATACCATCTCCATTACCTCAGATATTCATTTGGCATGAGATTACAATTTGAGATATCCATGAGGCATGATGAATCTCATATGGTAGCAAATTGGGTTTATGGAGGCATATTTGAAAGGGGTGTCTAAAAAAGAGGGTTAAATCTATATTTTGAGGACATTTAGCACCTTGCAATGGGCTTTTTATCTCCATATGGATCCAATGTTAACCCTAGATATTTTATTTCATATTTCACAAAATTAGAGGCTTGTCCATGAGCTTCCTAAGTATAAATTATTTATGAATTGCAAACCAAACCTCAAATCATGTAGTTGGAATCCTTGAAAAGGGAAATAATCTTTACTAGCATCATCCATAGTTACCTCGCCTCCCCCAATCTTGAGAATGAATTATTTGATTAGGAAGGTAAATTTTCTTTTAATTGTCTTGCATGTCCAAAATTGGAAAAATTGTTCGAAATCCATTTTTGAATGCCTCAAGTTTGTAGAAGGAATCATGAAAAATTATGAGCTTATTGGCTGATAAACCATGTGAGGCATTCCATATCCATTACCTCAGATGAAACTTGGAATTTATCTCTAGGTCCAAGCTTACATTCTCTAAGACCAACTCAAATTTATTGCACAACTAGACCTAAAAGACCAGCTTCTAATGGCATATGATTTGAGATTTGGATATAAAAAAGTGGAAATGTAGAAAGGTCAAAGATGTCTAGTAGAAGACTCGTCAATTTTCAAATCCCATTTTTGACCTTCCTACATAGAATGGCTTATATTTGGTTGACTATGAAAAAAAGTGAAATTGGGGCAAGTGGCGACTTTTATAGACCCGTACTTCATAGCTCATAATGAAATGAAATGGAGAAACATTGATTTCGATTTCAAATTCTAATTCCATTTCCAATTCCTAATTTTCATTTACATTTAATTTTCAGTTTTCAATTTTCAATTTCAATTTTCAAATTAAATTTCGATATCAATTTCAATTTCAATTTGGTTTTCATTTTCATTTTCAATTTTGAAATTTCAAATTGCAATTTTGATCAGTAAACACCAATAGGTAACATGTCAATTGTGATTTTATCCTAAATAATTTGAATGTTGAAACTACAAACTTTTGATCAAATGTTCATATTTCAAAATTTCAATTTCAATTTCAGTTTTAATTTAAAATTTCAATTTCAGTTTTAATTTAAAATTTCAATGTCAATTTCAAAGGATTTCAATTGTTTTTTTAATGTTAATAATTTTTGTTACATGGTTATATGATCTTATATTGGAAAACAAATGGGGAACCCAATATGTATAATTGTTTTTCAATCCTCTTGGCATTCACAGAGGATTGAAAAAAAAAAGTAAAATTTCAATTTCATTTTAACTTAATTTAAAATTTAAAATTTAATTTAATTTAATTTTCAATTTTAATTTAATTTAATTTAAAATTTCAATTCCAATTTGAATTAAAATTTCAATGTTAATTTCAAAGGTTGTTTTTTTTAATGTTGTTGGTTTTTGTTAAACCAACAACGTAATAAGATTATTTGTTTTTCAATCCTCTTAGCATTCTCAGAGGATTGAAAAAAAAAGGGAAACATTTTTGCTTGTCAAAACACATTTTAAAATAAAACCGGTAGCTTTTTATGCAATGAAAGGCTACCGATTGATATAAACAAACAACAATATTAATAAATTAAAAAATTAAATACAACATAAATTTAAAATTTAAAACATATTTCAAATGGTTTTTTGTTTTTGTTTTGAAATGGTTTTTGGTTTTGAAATGGTTTTTCTTTTTTTGCAGATAGTTTTTGGTTTCAATGGTTTTTCTACACAAAAAAATTGGTTATTGGTTTCAATGGTTTTTCTAAACAAAAAAATGGTTATTGGTTTTCAAGGTTACATTTATTTGGAAAAACAAATTGCATAATTCACACAAAATTATAAAAAAAAAGTAAAAATT
This sequence comes from Larix kaempferi, assembly GCA_027924585.1. Taxonomy (NCBI): domain Eukaryota; kingdom Viridiplantae; phylum Streptophyta; class Pinopsida; order Pinales; family Pinaceae; genus Larix; species Larix kaempferi. Next base: position 2,305,786 of record BSBM01001073.1, read on the forward strand.
AAATTGTATTAAAAAAAGAAATGCAAGGTTGGAACCCTACTTACCTAGTGGATTGCCAGACATGGAAGGGAGCTGGCGTGGAACATAGGCGCGGGGGTGGGAGTGGCGTGGCATGTGTCCTGTAGGCGCTTGTTCTAGGGTTGTTGTTCTCCTGCAGATGCTCGGTCGAGAATTTGTTTTCAAAAAGGGCCGGTCGGTCAGTCGAGCCCTATTTTTATTTATTTTTTCGGTCTTAATAGCTCGATCGAGGGTTATACAAGCCCTCGATTGAGGGTTTAACCAAGCCACCGATCAAGGTATTTAAAATCCCTTGATCGAGGTATTGTCAATCCCTCAATCGAGGGCTTGAAAATACCTCGATCGAGGGTATGAAAAACAAATTTTTTGGGTTCTGCTTGCCAAAAATCGTGAACCAGCTTCAACAATTGACCCATAAAAATGTGGAAAGATGAACACCTTGGGATAATTCACCCTCATTGCTACAAATTCCATTTAAATAGCTATGGGGATTTCTCCTTTATAATCAACTAGATGAGAGGTTCATCACAGATTCAAGATATCAGTATTATACATATGTGAGACATCCTAAGGATTCCAATGACTTTTCCAATAGATTTATTTTTTATATATAAATTTGTACATCTCCTTTTATCTATTTGTATAATAGTTTTCATAGTAGGTGTACATATCAAACTTCTGAAATATATAAATATATTGGCATTTCTATTTATACATATATTTGGATAACATATTTATTATGAGCTTTGTCTTAAAAGAGAGGATAGGATTATTATTTTACAAAATAGAGAAGCAAACCAACCAATAAAGTAGTTTAAAGGGGTTTCTTGGGAATATTTTCCTGTACAACATGAGGAAAAATATCTACCCCATAATGAGGAAAAATTCTCCTCCTTTACAAATCTACCCTCCAATGATGTGAGAGGGAAACATACCATATCCTTGCTCCAACAATAAAGAGTAGCATTAAGATAGAGTGGGCTTGCCTATACCATCTAGTGTTGTGGACCATTATATTGCTTTAAGGACACCATCAATCCCTTATCGATCTAAGATTGAATATGTAGGACCTATGCAACAACTTAGAATTATGAAAAAATGACAAAATTAGTGAATTCATCCCCCCCAGTGTCAATACCCTAAGTTTGAAATACCACCAAGATCATTGGTTTTGTCTCCAAACTAATATAGTTCCAAAGCAACAAATTTTTCACTTGTCTCATAGGCAGGGATTCATCTCTTTTGATATTTTTGGAAAGATACGTCGTAATTTTGTGTTGGAGAGAACTTCCGCAGCATTTAGGAAGCTGCTAATTTTGGGAAGGATAACTAATTTTGGAGAGAAAGTACCAATTTTGGCGGTAAGACAAAGATATCGCCGTAGCGCAAATTCCGGCGGGAATCACGGCGATAGGTACAGAAAAGTCAAGCATGTGGTACAAAGAAGAGGCCGAAGGGAGAGCTCAACCACCGCAATAAAGGAGCCGGAGATGAAGAGAGGGTTCAGCTACCCTCATTAAAGAAGAAGGACTACAGTCATCGTTGCTTGAACCAAGAAGAAGCGACGGGCCGATGCATTAAAGACTAAGGACTGCAGGAAGCGGCGACGAGACAGAAGGCGGCCATGGAAGTACAGCCAGTTGACTGTAAGTGGTTAGGGTTGAGTCACTGTTGGGATAAGGCCCACAGTTTTGTAACTGCGATGAGACCTTCGGGCCATCTATATATAGTAGTCTTTTTATATGATAAGGGGTTGGCCACATAGTGATAGAGACATCCGGTAGAGGCTAGCCAAGTCTGTTGTTGTTGCAGAGTCTGGACATCCCTGAGAGAACACAGGGCTGACCTGTTGAGAGATAGCGCGATCCGCAGGGATTGTGAGAGAAAGGGAGTGCATTGTAAAAGGCAGGAAGAGAAAGATGTCTATAGAGAAGGGCTCCCACTAAGGTGGAGTTTCCCAGAAGACCCTTGTTGTAAAGAGTGGAACGGACTGTGTTTATTCTTCAGAGTTGTAAACAAGAACCGCAGTTCCCCTGGGCGCAGTTCTTGCCCTGGGAATAACAGCGTGCTTATCTAAGTCGCACTATTGTATTTGTGTAGCTACTGCTCTCATTCACTTGTCTGTGTTATATATGAATGCTTCAGTCTGTTATAAGTAATGTACATGGTCGTCAGTTTAACTTCTGAATGATGTATAATAATTGTGATAATCATAGCTACCCGCATAGCAACTAGATAATTGTTAACAGAGGATAATGTGCGAGTATGAACTGAAAGTAAGTCATGAATGGTCTACTTAAACACTGCTCAAAGTAATATTCCACTTAGTTACGTTGTTGCGAGATATCAAGGGTCAAAGCCCATTAGCGAGGGTTATGCTTGGAGACTGAATGTTGTTGCTAACTGCAGTACCAGGATAAGGATAGCAGAGACCACCTATTAATCCAGGAAGCGGGCAAGGTTCACTTACCGCAGGGACTAGAAGGGGAAGATATCGCACCTACGATATCTTAGGTATCGCTAGACGGCTTCACATAGGGGACGACTTATCGCATTCCCTGCGTAATGCGATAAGACGAAGGCGTAGCCGGAGTAATGGAATGAGATAGTCAGAACCAGAGGAAGGGGTTAAGGTGGGTCTAAGCACCCTGGATGCCTCGGAACTTGGCTGAGGACACTTGAGTCTTCTGCCTCCCATTAGAATCACTTCGGGTGAGACTTCAGGTTGCTTCTGCGACCTGTTGCCGAAAGGGCCAGTGAGCTAAGGGTTCTGTTGGTCTAAAAGATTACCGCCAGCCCGGGTCTGTCTAAAAGGACCAAAAGATCAACATTTTGTATGGCGGATGGAATGATAGTTTCAGTGAAGAGTAGTTACCGATTTATAGGTGACCAATGCAACCCCTATGCGTCCTCCTTGACCTTTGTGACCCCTTTGTTTCCTCTAGGTGACCTTTGCGTCCTCCTTGACCCTTCCCTATGTGACCTCTGTGGCCTCGTGAGCCCTATGCGTCCCCTCCTCTCATATCCTCTCATCTGCGTCTTCTCCTCTCCTTTGCCTCCTCCAGCTTCGCAATCTCTCTGCGGCCTTCGGCTTCGCAAACCCTCTGTTTCCTCTCCTTTGTGTGCTCCTTCACCAACTGATCCTTGCTCTAGCTTTGGCCACCAAGCGCGAGAGGGCCGTAAGCGTGTGAAAATAAAACAAGGGCACACAATATTGAAAAGAGAGATTATAATATGAACTTGGGGTCATATAGTTTTAATGATGCCCTCATTTTCCTTGCTAGGAAGTTGGGGGTAAATTCCAAATTTTTGGGGAACTAAACATTCAACTATGTAATATCTTTACAATAAAATGCACACTCGTTGATGCAAAGGAACACATAGAACACAACATTTAGTAAAAGCACAATAATGAATGCATGTTTTGTGTTTCTTAATATTTCAATGTCATAAGATGTCTCTCTTTATTTTACATACAACTCAAACTAGTGATTGCTTTGATGGTAGCCAATGACAATCACTCAAAATGAGACAACTAAGTACTCGTTATGAACTATTGAGAGTGCAAGAATTATGGTATATGGAATAAGCATGTGGACTCCACAAACCCATGTTAAATGCTTGATAATAGTTCTTGGATTCAATGCAATGTAGAAATTTGAGTTGCCTCTTTCATATTTTCTATTTACACCAATTATGAACACTATTATGTGAACACTCATGCCAGTTGACAATTGTGGGCTATTATATGAGATTGTTGTTGATGGTCATAGCTATTGTCATTTGGATATGTCCATAAATAAGATAAGCATGGACAAGTTGGTATTTTGGATATGTAATATTGTTTTTCATGGAAGCATGTCCATATAAGGCCAATGAATCTCCTTCAAATACATTGGTTTATTTTCCTAGGTAAAATATGGGAGATGCCATAGAATTTTCTTTGGCTTACCTAATAAAAATAACCACAATCCACTATAATGATTAGTATCTAGAAATAAAATACAATAATGGACAATTTTTTTTTTCATTTTTATGCAAATGGAATGGAACAATTCTCGTGGAAAAAGAGAAGTATTGTACTACTATGACATTTTTTTGTTTCCAACTTTCAATAGTTCTTCGTCTGCTCTAGAAGATGCCATTTCTTTGGGTAGGGCTATTCACTTAGTATTTTTTGTTTGGTTTGAAATAGAATTTTTTTAATTGGTTTTATTAAAAAAAGAATGCAACAAACAAGATAAATAGAATAAGGGAAATTTTCAACATTCATACCTAGCAAATAGAAGGTTGGAAACTACAGTTTTGTGAGAGTTCATATTGGAGTCATGGGCCACTTTGAGGTAGTGTTTGAATGTGTATTTCAAATAGATAGATTAGATTAAACCATCTTGTGACCTGTCTACATATAAGTGGATCTAAGCTCACCCCCATATCCTTCAAATTTAAGCATTGATGAGGAATTAAGAGTTATTCATTGTTGACCAAGGTTCAAGTCTCATGTAGATTCCTAACCCTTGAGGATGCCATGGAGACACCTAGAGGTAGTAGTCGAACATGTGAGGTTTAATTTTCACTCCCTACGCATAAAATTGGATAAAATCCAACCTTCTTATCCTCCTTGATACCATATACTAAATGATACAACTACATCCATAATTTGTCAAAAGGGCATAGTTTAGGTGGTTATACGGAGGAAGTAAGTTCCTCCCCCTAATTTAAAATCTTGTAAAGGACATGTCCGCCATTTATAAGAGAATGACTATATTATTCCATTATGAAGCTTGGTTGAAAAAAAAAACCCCATGGTTGTGTATTGCCCATAGACTACTGAAGACCTTGAGGGCACCTATTTGAGTGACCCGACTAATTGAAACATTAATAAAACGACCCCTTGATGTTATATTGAGCATATTCATGACTATGACTGATTGTGAATCAATAAAATAATGATATATGTGTATCGGGATAGTTGATGTAAATGAATGATTACATGTTGTTTAATGATTAACTTTGATTATGAAAAATGTACATGTGAATGATGCTTAACGACTAGCTATATGATTGATTATGTGATGAGAACGAAGAAAGTAAATATTGACGAGATGCATTTTTGATCTGAGGAATGAATAATGTTATGAGTAAACTATAAATGCTTAACGAAATAGTAGATTTATGAATCATATTAAGATAGTTGAGGACAATACTACTAATATATGTTTGTGAGAAATATGTGAAGTGACAAGTGAAGTGGTTCACTGACAGACACACAAGGGAATTAAAGGGTCGTAGAGTATGGATAAATCACACACGGGGAGAGCGACGATGATGTCGACTTCCGACAGAATACCACGCATGAGTAGAGAAGCATTGATTCACTTACTCAGAAGAAGCGTGAGGTCGTGCGGGTGGGCCACAATGGAGTTGGTCACATATGAGTTGTGGGGTGTGCAGTAAGGATATACTTACTCCTAAACATCATTAGTCCCTAATAGCGTGTAGACAGAGGATAGAAGGTAACGAATCCTGAAATCCCTACATGAAGTTCCCACAAGTCAGAATGAAAGGATATCGGCAAAAGGACCCGACAGTGTGGTACCTTTCCAATAAAACGGAAAGGATGAACGCAAGGGCCTGACGATGTGGTACCTTGCCAAGAATTGGATACAATGAATGAATGGGACCGACAAAGTGGTATCATGAAGAAGGATGAGCATAAAGGATAGATGGACCCAACGGTGTGGTACCTAGGTCCTAGAAAGGATTAATTGATAAACTTTGTGCAAAAAGAAAAACCATATAAATTGCATTTAGAACACTTGTTCATAAAAATACATTTTGGTATTAAAAATAATAGAAATAATTATTTTTAGGAATTTGCACATGGAAATACGACTTTTTAGTATTTAAAATAATGGAAATAATAATTTTAGGAGCAAAATGGAATCCTAGGCATGAGCCTTTAGTTAACACCACATGCACCCACAAAGATAGGATCTAGAGTGAGCATCTTAGAGACAAGCTTGAGTAAATTTAGGAATATAGGTGCACTCTTGTAGAAAACTTGACACTTGGATTTATGAGATAAATTACTTTTTGATTATCAAGAAATTGGGTATTTTGCATGAAGCGACATGTGTTGCATGAGATTTTCCTATATAAGGAAGGCATTGGGAATGGGTAAAGGACCCAGTTTTTGGATGGATATCGTAACTCTTGCGATAGATGCGACTTGCTGCTATTAGGGTTTGGCTAGAAATTCTGGTGGGAGGGAAACCCAAGTTGAGTTTCTCAAAGTGTTGTGTGTGAGCTCTACGACCAAAAGCTCGGCGGATGCCATGCGATTGAAAGCATGAGCCTATGGTTGGGTGGAAAAGCATGAGCCTATGCATAATTTTTTTGGTTAAAAGTGGATTGTCATTTCTCATATATATATATATTGTACCGATAAATAAGAGAGGGTGATAATATATGTAAATGTATTGAGCTAAAAATGCCATCCATTAAATGGAAATTGGAAGTTCAATCATTTGGTCATACGTACATATAAGGATGTTATTATTGAAGTAGGAGATGCATAAATGACTTGGTAATGATGAAATACAACTCAGAAGACCTACCAAGGGAACAAACGTAAGAAGATATGACGAAAAGGTAGATATTTTCTACTTATAAATTAAATAGTGATGTTTTGAACTAAATGAAGATTTATTAGTTAAAAGAAAAATTTTGTGTCTATTGCATTGGGATTGAAGGACCTTGTGAAAGTAAAAGAAGGCATAAATCTAGGTTAGGATAGTTTCCTACATAACCATGATGAGAAGACAGGTGGACTGATATATTTAGTAAATTTACTAAAATGACAAAACTTTAAACTGACAAGAAACCATGATGTTTAGATTGACGAGACTTTGACAAATTGTCGAGGGAGCGAGATGAACTTAAAATTTGAAAATGAGATATCATTGTGATCGGTATGATGAGCTGAACTCAGCGACATGCATTTTTCATTATGAAAAAACCATTTATGAAAACTCAGGACTACGAACTTGAAATTTAACCCTGATATCGAATTGATCAAATAAAGGTGATTTTAGTAAGACAATGTATGGAGATGATCTACACAATGAATTGAATGTAATGCAGATAACCCAACGACATTGTGAACTCTTGATGAAAATACGACTAGCCTGAGATGTAACTCTATGAGGTTGAGAAAACACACATAGTAGGACTTGTTGAGTTTTTCGAAGTAGTCCTATGAAAACAAAAATGATGAAATGAGGTAACGATGTGATAAGCTCATTGACTTGGACATGATATTACTAATGAAATGAATAAGAGTTAAATTTCAATATGTTCGACTAAGTAACTAAATTTCGACGATGCGAATCCTATCTTATTAAGAACTAACATTATTAAAACATCTAGGTGTTTTTGGAGGTAACCTTATGGAAATTAGTTTTGAAATATTTGAGGGTCTCTCTCTCATGATTTATTAAAAAAGTGACCATGTCTTATCCATATTCAATTGAAGGATTATGTTATGATGTTTACCTTCTCATCTTGGAAGGAAGGATGACCAAATAGATTTGGATTCTTGCTTGATGGTGATTTGCTAACTAATGGGTGGCTATTGATGTTGCATAGCTTGTAATTAACTTTGGATATCGTAGACCTTCACAGATCTAGGTTGGTATTGACAATTATAAAGGCATTATTGGATTTACAATACCCAAGTTACGATTGAGTTCATGAGGATGTATTGGAACCATGTTGGATGAAAAAGAAAAATTATGATTAGAACCCCTAGGGCTTAGATCCTTGATTGTTGGAGAAAAATAGAAGAGAATGACAAGAAGAGGAGAAAAGCAAAATTAGAAAGTTGAGCCTAGTGTCAGAAGTACGAGAACAAATTTAACTTCGGGACGAAGTTCTATATAAGGGGGGGGTGTATGTAATGCCCCTAGAATGATTGTGGACCTTAAGGGCACCTGTCGAGTGACCTAGCTGAACAAACTTCGATAAAGTGGTCTCTTATGTCTTAAACAATTAAGGAAAACCTGAAGATGAGAATGACGACAATTGATAAATGAATTAAGGAATTAAATTATATGTGTGGAGTGGTATAATTGATTGATTAGTTCTTGCTTAATGATTAGCCTTGATTGATCAAGTCAAAGTGCAGTAGGATAGTTACAGTCCTAGCTCTGTGACTTGGGAGGACGCAACTGAGATGCGTCATAGCTTTCCACATTTATTCTGAACTTTGGGATGAAGTTCTAAATAGTAGGGGTGTATGTAGTTCCCCTAGACTACTGCAGACCTTGCGGGCACCTATTCGAGTGACCCGACTGATTGAAACATTAATAAAATGACCCCTTGATGTTATATTGAGTATATTCATGACTATGATTGATTGTGAATCAATAAAATAATGATAAATGTGTAGCTAGATAGTTGATGTAAATGAATGATTACATTTTGTTTAACGATTAATTTTGATTATGAAAAATGTACATGTGAATGATGCTTAACGACTAGCTGTATGATTGATTATGTGATGAGAATGAACAAAGTAAATATTGACTAGATGCATTTTTGATCTGATGAATGAATATCTTCCGATTTATGTTCTTTCCTTCAAACAACTTGGTCAAGGATTCAAACATCTCTTTGGTTGTCTTTAGGGATGACACATGTGGTATGAGATGGTCCTTGATAGAATCTGCAATGGTCCTCATGGCCTTGACCAAGTTCTTCTTATGTGATGCCTTAGCCTCATCTCCCTTTGGGACTGGAACCTCTTCACTTATGTCGGTATCCAATTCATTCTCTTCTAGGATTAATCCAATCCTATACTTCCATGTTCGGAAGTTATCAGCCCCTTCAGGCTTATCCTCAGGCTTGGTGTGGTGAGACATCTTAATGAGAAACTCAAATGGAAATAAAAGATTTAGATCTTACCACTAGATTTGGAGCTGGCTAGGGTTTGACAGAGAAACCGTAAAAATCCAAACTTGAAATTTCAAACTTCTGACTGGACATGGAGATGCAATTGACTGAGGCGAGCAAGCTAGTGTGCTCAGATTTTGAAAACTCCACAAATTGGTACTAAGGAAAGTAGAGTAAACACTCCACTATCATGGACAAGGTACAAGCTCTCCTAATTGCAAAGATGCAAATAAAATTGATCAGAAGCTACTCTCCTTCTTTGTTCTTGTGAGTTTTATAAACTTCTCAAGTCCTCCATGGGTCAAATTCCTTCCAAAGGATTCATTCCAACTCAATTTGGGAAGATTTTCCAATGTGTGCCACTTTTCCAACAATTCCTAGTGACTCTCCTTATTCCCTCATTTCAAATGGGTGTCTCTTTGGCTGCCCTAACTCCCTTGTGCACCTTCTTGGAGGCTATTTTTATCCCTAACATGTCATATATTTTAAATGTCGGCATTTAGGTCTGATTTGTGTCATAGGTGACTGTCATAGCATGTTCATCATTATTGTCATACTAGAGGCTAGGGAATCTAGCCCAAGTGTCACAATTCTTCTAAGATGCCTCTTCCTCTTCCATGGGACTTATTTTTCCACTCCAATTCGACCTTATATGACTCATGCCATGAATAATACCTCTTAAACTACCCCAAGTATGTTGCCGTTCATCTTGAACTCGAATTGGTGAGAGAATCATGCCAAGTGTAGTGGGGAATCTTGCCACAAATGGGTCCCACAACCTCTTAATATGTGTCCTCATGGTCCAAATTATGCACAATGGCCTCTCCAATTCCCAATTACGATGGGAATCTTTCACCCTCGAAATTGGTACTAAGGAAAGTAGAGTAAATACTCCATAAGCATGGACAAGTTATGCTCTCCAATATGCAAAATGAGAAATGATAAAAACCACTCTCCAATGGCATAGATATTATTGGTGAATGTATTGGAATATTCCATGGTAATGATATTGGCATGAGATCCCTCTAAGGTTTTGGAATGTACTATGAGGTCTATGATGTAAGGGTTTGAAGGTGAAAAAAGATGAAGTCTATTGGTGATTATTTCTGGGTTTTGATTACACTCTTTGGAGGCATATTGCTCTTCTTATTCATATTAGGGTGGCAGGATCGAGCAAGGATAGGAGATTGAAGTCTCCTTTGGGCTGGTGCTCATGATCTCAAGGAGTTGGGGATTCAATCTAGTTGGTGCTAGTAAAACTATTGAGTTGGACTTTACTGAGGTATGTAGTCTTATCTATAGGTTGGAAATTATGAAAACCAAGGGGTTGTAGCCTCGTTCTAGATGGAGCTAGTAATCCGAGGAGTTGGAGATTCCTTAGGTTTCGAGCCTCCTTCCAGTTGGTGCAGTTAAATCATGGAGTCAATTCCTTTGAGAGAGTTTGATAGCTAAACAAAAGATCTCTAGAGCACATGGACAAACATGAAAGTCTGTACTCCACAGATGGGGTTCGACTATTCTATGGATCAAATTCTGATCTGATTGGATTATAAGAATGAGACTCCATTTAAATGCACAAGGTTTTGATATCTGGAAATCTGTTCTAAATGCTTACATCGCTCTAAAAAGATTACAAAAAACTGCATCTATGAAGGATTGAACAAATAATAATGCAATGGAAATGGGTATTGTGTTGCATGGAATACATGATCATGTGAAAGACAAATTTGGAAGGTGTTGACCAAGTGGGACAAGGTACAAAATCTCTGCACAAAGGGACCCCATTCTTAGCATTATTTTTGTCCCGAGTACCTAAAAAGATTGGATAAATAGTTCATGAGCTTTGGATTCCAAAGAAGGCTTAAAAAGTATAAGGGAAGTAAGCTTACCTTAGGGCGCCAGGCCCTACAAACTTATGCCAATAGGCCCAACCGCTTAAAATATTAAGCAGAGGCGCTAGAGAATCAACTACACAACACATTAGGCGACAATGAGGGCGTTATGCGTCAGGTGTTGGTTCATCCAACAATACTAAGAGGTGGGGGGGGAATCAATATTTCCTTTTTCAACCCTTTTATATAAAATTAGTATTAAGCACTGGTTAAATAATCATTCCTAATGTGAATAGGATAATTAAAAATTTGAACACACCAATACAAAATTGTTCTACAAGCACGAACTTGATGGAGAACTTAATCCCATGAATTCTTCTGCCGCTACAGAAATGATGCTCCTACACCCCCGGTTTTCTACCTACTAAACAGACAAGGATGCCCCACCACCCTAAATCTCTACCCACGACTGGAAGGAGGCAACAATTCACTTAGAAGGCCTGAACCTACCCCAAGAAGCATCCATCAAACCTCTAATTTATGATATTGCTTTGGCTTTTCAGATCTTGCTTCTGATACGCAATTACCAAAAATTCATAGACACCTATGGTCCTCTTCATACATTTGACTTGTATGGTTATATATATTTTCAAAGAACTTTATTATTTGAGAACTTTATTAAGGAAAATCATGCCTCTTCATAAAAAAAATATTGGATCACGCATCGACTCATCATTGATCTTCATAGTCTTTCAATCTTTTTTTTAATTAGTAAGGAATTACTAATTATGAACCCTTGCCATCAATATGTCCCATCAGTTAAATGAAAGGGTAAGGTCTTTGACCCTTGCTATCCTCTAATGCACTATAACAGTCTTTTAATTACTTTGATCTTTAATTTCGAGAGCTAACCATTGAGCTAACCAGAGCCTTAAATGTGGCAGCTTAGCATTGAGCTACATATCATTAAATGAGGTAGCTTATTGGTTAGGCTCTATTGAATCTGTAGATTGTTTAGATCCAACGGTCCCTAAGCACTGAGCTGCCACATTTAATGCTCTGCAACTCAGTGCTTAGCTTTCTCCCTATAGATCTACTGTGATCCATGTTTTGTTTTTTTTTATCTACTGCGATCTGTGTTCTGGGTTTTTTTTATCTATCTTTCAATTGCTTTGATCTATCTTTCAATTGCTTTGATATTTGCAATTTATGAATGCATCTGATTTGTTGGTTCATATTTTTCTTAACTCACTATTTGGATGTTGTTATGTATTAGGTAATTATGTTGTGATTGTGTAATTTAAAGGTGTTTTCCACTGTGCATGTGCAGGTTGACGTGGAGAATCCATGTGGGTAGGAAGTCTGGCGTGGAGGAGACACATGGGTAGGAGCCTCGACGTGGAGGAGTTGCATGGGCAGAAGGTGTGATGTGGACCAGCCACATCATATCCACATGTTCCAGTGATTGTGAAGAATGGGTGAAGGTGGTTTCGCAAATGGAGGAAGGCGGTTTTCCTTACCTCCCTTCCAACTTGCGAAATCATGTGGTACTGTCACGTGGAGAGCGGTTTCAGATTCCGCAACCACCCATCCCTCCATCCTAGCACGCATGTTGGGGATGCAGAATGGATGTGGGACCCTTAATCTTTCCCCGCCCGATTGATCTTTTCTGCCATTTAAAATGGTTTGTACGTTGGCATGGAGGTGATCCTGAGGATTGTATCACTTGTGTGTATAATCTCATCACGTTTATGATGGATTGTGTTTTATGTGTCACGACATACATATGATATCACGCCACACTGTGATAATTAATGTCACGTTTATGATGGATTGTGTTTATGTGTCACAATGTACAGATGATATCCCACCATACAGTGATAATTAATGTCACCATCTTTTTTGCATTGATACTGTGATGATATCCCGCCACACTGCTCTAGCCGCCCACTGCCTACATTGAAACTTAAAGTTCAAACTCTCTTTGTTTGCCAGTTTGGAGCTTTGTTTTCTCTCAGGACCGAGGTTTGCTTTTGCTAATGTGGAACCGAGAAGAGTGTTGGGCGGGTAGAGCAGTAATATTGGTTTGAAGAATCGACTGCTAGTTTTTCAATTGGCAGGTATTTATATTATTTAAACCATAAATCTAAATCTGTAACAGAGCATGATTATTCAGCCTCCGGGCTAAAAAATATATCTTCCATGGTTGTCAAAAATCAATGCAATGACAGTTTCAAGTTCACAGTAATTTAAAGTCGTTGAACGTTTTAGATTCTTCAAATTTCCTTCCACCCTTGTCTATCTTTTTTAGATTTCCAGAATTTTGGGTAGTGATCTTCTTACAGTCCATTAATATGAATTCACATCGTTATATTTGCAAAATCGTGCGTTACTCATTACTGGGCTAAATTAACGGAATTAAAGGTTTAATGTCGATTGTCGCCAGCTTGCATACATTTTATGTCTAGTGATGTAGCGTATTATTTTCATATATTCCATATTGTTTTCTGCAAATCCTCTAGCATTTGGCTAGGTTTGTTGGAAAAATATAACGACAAATGAACTCGGAAAATTGAAACATGTTTTTTGTTTTTAATATCATTTTGTAGTTAATATTCACTATAGTATACTGATCTATGTAAATGTTATACTTTATTTGAAATTGATAATTTATGTCTTAATTTATATAATATTGATTACATTTATTTTATAAATATATATAATTTAAGTCTTTAATTTAATTGAATAAAATTAAGCAATCAGATAGCTTTAAACAAATTTATTAACGTAGAATTGTTTGCCAATACACTATCTTGGCTAGAAAAGTCCCATGTATTGGGTAGTTGGACGTGGTGTATAACTCAAATTTTTGGATGCAATGAGAACACATGTGAGTCTTGCATATGATACCAAGGCACTTAGTTGAAGAGATAAAGCTGATAAAAATGTTCTTAAAATTAAGTGATTTTTAGTAGAAAATTGGTGAAAATTGGTGAATACCCTTGTCTGTCTTAATTTGCAGGCTGATAATGAAGAAAAGAAAACAGTCCATTAATATTGGGCATTGGTCATAAATGAATCCAATATCAATTTTAGAAGAAAATTAGTGAATACTTAGATGCGGTAAACCATAGCATAAACATATAAATTTTGATTTAATATTACTTTCATCCAAGCATAAAGAATAACACGATGGAAAAGATTTCCTAGAAATAACAATTAACAGAGAAAGGAAGGAAATTTACATACTATCATTATTGGAAATAACAATTAACAGAGAAAGGAAGTAGATTTATAGACTGTCATTAATGAATAGTTTTTTCATCAGTGATACAATTATATTCAACACATTCCGAGAAACACATGCATGCCTTCCCAGGCACACCATAATGTTAATTAAAATTTAAGTAGGATACCGTGTTGAAAAAGGAATTTAATAGTGATGACAATGCAGCTAATGATGCCATTAGTTAGAATGATTATGATTGCAATTAACCATACATAAAGATTCTTTCTTTTTTTCTTTCAAAAAAAAAAATAGAAAAAATATACTTTTGGGTTTGCTCTTCCCGAGAATGACGTGAATGATATAGAAGATTCTACTTCACCGAGTGTGGCACATATCAATTCTGGAATAATCAAAGCCACGTGGCACAATCTAAGCGTTCCACATGTCACCCTGGAGACTAGATTTCGATATTTGAACGACAAAATTTACAAACGTTTTGCTACAAAGAATTTGCTGTCAAGTCGAAATTCTGTTAGAAAAAGCGAGGTCACTCTTTCGTCAGGTTGTTCCATTTTGAGGTGTTTGAAGTAGATGCTGAGGAGAAAGAGCGTCTGATCCTTCCCTCAGAGATGAGTTTTTTGGAGTGGCTAAAGTAGATATCGGCAGTTTAAACACATATTTCATAGGAACATTGCTTTGCAATATTCTTTTCATTATAGCTTGAGACTGCAAGAAGGATCGGTCGATCCTTCTTCGTCTTCACCATTCTGGATATTGTTCAATTTCTAGATAAAGCTTTTCACAATTATATACTAAACGAAGGGGCGGCCAACCCTTCTTCCGATGTTCACCATTTTAGATATAGAGGAATTGACGTACAAGCCTTCGTAGGTTGAATAATTTTACAATTCCCTCATAAATGAAGCGGTGGACGACCCTTCTTCTGCCTAGTATTGTATTCATAATAGTTCTAGAATGCGAGAAGGGTTGGTAGTTCCTTATTTCTTTCTCCATTCTGGATGTAGGTGAATTGTTGGATATAGTTTTTCACTATTATGTCCTAAATGAAGGGGTGGCTGAGCCTTCTCTTTAGAAAATGGAAGTCGGGACAAACATTTTTATATATTAGAACTTAGATGATGTCTGGGTCCCTACTATTTACAGTGGAAGTCGAAAGTCGGGAATTGTCCACATAGCCTTTGTATATTAAATATATTTAAATTTATATTGTAAATGAAGGGTCGGCCAACCCTTGTTGTGATCAGTATTCTTCCTTTGTTCACAATTTTGGAAATACATGTATTGATGGCCTAGCATTCGAATGTTGAACATTTTTAATATTCCGTCATAAATGAATGGGCGGGAGACGCTTCTTCTTCCCAACATTGTTTTGGTAATCTTTCTAGACTGCAAGAAGGGTCGTTCGATCCTTCTTGTGTTCTCTTCTTCTTCAAGAAGGGGCGGTCGATCCTTCCATTCAGAAAATTGGAAGTCCAGACAGACATATTTTTATATATTATAACTTATGTTATATCTTTCTTTAAAATAAATATGATTTTTAATGTCCTCCTGTTATTTTATATTTCATAAAATGCTTCTGAAAATAAATATGATTTTAATATTCTGTCATAAATGAATGGGCGGGAGATGCTTCTTCTACCCAGTATTCTTTTGGTAATCTTTCTAGACTGCAAGAAGGATCATTCGATCCTTCTTGTGTTCTGTTCTTCTTCAACAAGGGGCGGCCCATCCTTCCATTTAGAAAATTAGAAGTCCGGAAAGACATATTTTTATATATTATAACTTATGTTATATCTTTGTTTAAAATAAATATGATTTTTAATGTCCTCTTGTTATTTTATATTTCATAAAATGCTTATGAACTTGATTTTTGTTCTGAACAATGTGTCCTATTATTTTATATTTTAGATATCGTTTATGAAATGGATTTTGGTACTCAACAATGTGTGGACCTGCTTTTGAATGGATTAAATGTTGCTGAGGGAATCTCTTTTCCAGAAAGAAATTTTTTTCATAATATCAGCATTAATGCCAGATGTATCTTTGTAAATGTTACCAAGACTTTAAATGCAAGTCTTCCATTTCCCTATCCATCGGAAGGTGCATATACATTTCCAGAGGCTGTTGGTGGTTATATTCAATGGCCTGTATCTAAGATCCTTAACCAGATTGGGTCCGCTCCTCGTGTTGATGTATATGTAACTTCGAAATGTATTTCATCTATGTATTTCATATATATTTATTGTACCCTTATTAGAGATGTGTTATTCCTCTATAAGGAAGTGTCGTCATGTGGATTGACAAGTGTCGCAAGTGTGTGTACTTGCCGATGGGTTATTAGACCACCATGTGTGGGGTCGGCCCTGAAATATATATATTATAATGTGGATGTATCTAGCTAGACAAGTCGGCCCATAAGTTCACTGGGAAAATAGGTTAGTATAAATAGAGATCAGGTGATCTCTATTTAGATCATTCGGAAAGTTATATCTCTCTCACTCAGAAAGTGGCGCACTAGTGAGGAGGAGGATCATCTACTACTAGGAGACTATATCAGTGTATTTTGGTTGTACTTTGGTTGAGCCATTGCTCTCTCTATCTCTGAGGAAGTTGTGGGGTTTTTCACCTTAGGGTTTTCCCCACGGAAACTCTGTGTCTCTTGTCTCTCATGCTTTTGATTCTTGTGATGATTGTCATGCTTATTGTGATTGTTATGCATTGATATACTGTATATGTTATTCTCTCAGTGAAGATCCTAGAGTATTGTGAATTAATGGTCAAAATTTAACATGGTATAAGAGCTAACCTGAGAAGAAGACATTTTGCAGTGACGAAAACTTGAGTTTCTTATTTATTTGGTTTCTCTCCACATATTTTGGAAAAGAAGTATAGTAGATTGACTCTACTCATCAAGGCACATCTATCTATCCAATCAGAATTCAATTCTGAGCATTTTCAAATTTGTCCCTAAAACTTAGGGTTTCCACAAAAATAAGAATTTCTAGAATCTGAAGACACAGCTGGAAGCTCCTTGCAAAAATCAAAGTTTAGAGCTTTGGATCGATATTTTTGGCTAGGTAGATCTCCAGGAAACTCAAACCCTAATTCAGGGCTCTCCCTAGTGAACCCAGGAGGACAAAAAGGCAAATCTGAAGGGTAAAACTTTGCTGATCTCAAATTTTGAATGCACTAGGCTTATCAGCTCATCAAGGCGCATCTTTCTATCCTTTCAAAAATTTGAAATTCACATTTTGAATTTTTAGGGTTTTTTCGACAAACCCTAATAGAGGACATGATCAAGTTTTCAGCATTTCAAGTGGTAATACCTAAATCTCTTCTATTTCCATTTGAAGTAATCTTTAAGATGTCTCACCACACCAAGCTTGGGATAAGCTTGAAGGGGATGATAACTTTCGAGCTTGGAAGTATAGGATTGGGTTAATCCTAGAAGAGAACGAGTTGGACTCATATATAAAAGAAGACATCCCTATCCCAGAGGATGAAGAGGCCAAGGTATTGCATAAGAAGAACTTGGTCAAGGCAAAGAGAATCATTGCTGATTCTATCAAAGACCATCTCATACCCCATGTGTCTTCTCTAAAGACACCCAAGGAGATGTTTGACTCTTTGACCAAGCTATTTGAAGGGAAGCACATAAATCGGAAGATGACTTTGCGGAATCAATTGAAAGGGGTCAAGATGTTGAATGGAGAAGCCATTCAATCTTACTTCTCCAAGGTCTCTCAGATCAAGGAGCAACTTGAAGCTGTGGATGAAGTAGTGGACAATGGTGAAGTTGTTATGAACACTCTGAATGGCCTACCTAGGTCACGGGACTCCTTTATTCAAGGAATCTGTGCAAGAAAGAAATTGATCTCTTCCAGTAAACTATGGGAGGAATGCTCTCAAGAAGAAGCTAGACTTGTAGCTCGTGAGGAAAAGATGGGAGGTGAAGATCAATCTCTCGCAACTCACACCAAAAGAAGCAAACCCAAGAAGGAGCACTCTCGCTACAAAAGATACTATCAAAAGAATAAGAAGGATCTAACATGCTTCACATGCAATGAGAAGGGTCACTTTGCTTTAGATTGTCCCAAGAACAAAAGGGATAATAACAACAACTTCAGCAAGAAGAAGAAGGGTAGCAAAAGAAAGTTCCATGCTCATGCTGCCGAGGATGATGAACCTCCAAAGAAGAAGGCTAGGGAAGAAAGTGATGATGACTCATCAAGTGAAGAAGAGTATGTTCTAATCTCTGCTCTCATAGGTACTATCTCCCATGGTTGTAATGATTGGTTGATTGATAGTGGGGCTTCCAAACACATGACTGGGTTTAAGGAATCTTTTGTGAATCTATCTGAACATGAATCACCCCATAAGGTGAAACTTGGGGATGATTATCAATACCCAATCAAAGGAAGTGGTGAATCCTCCTACAACCTAGATTCTGGAAAATATTTGAAGATGAAAGAAGTCCTTTATGTACCTGGGCTCAAGAAGAACTTACTCTCCATCTCTGCTTTGGATGCAAAAGGTATGAGGGTTGCATTTGTGGATGGCCAAGTCCTAATGTGGCCAAAGGGAAAGACCATAGATGATGCAGTAGTGATTGGAGAGCAAGATGGAGGTTTGTATAAATTGAAGGGACAACCTGAACATGCCATGGTGCATGAATCCATGGAGCCAAGTGAGCTTTGGCATAGAAGACTTTCTCATATCCACTATAGGGCACTTCCAATTGCAAGCAAGGCTGTAGAAGGTCTTCCTGAAATCAAGACCAAACATGAAGGTGTTTGGAAAGGATGTGCAAAAGGTAAGAACATTAAGAAGGCTTTCCCAAGCAATGAAAGCAAGGCCAAAGATATCCTGGAAATCATCCACTCAGATGTATGTAGTCCTATGTCATCCAGTTCTCTTAGTGGATATGTTTACTATGTCTCATTTATTGATGACTTCTCCAGGAAGACGTGGGTATACTTCTTGAAGAACAAAGATGAGGTGTTTGATAAGTTCAAGGAATTCAAAACCTTGATGGAGAATCAAACTGACAAAAAGATCAAAACATTCAGATACGATAATGGTGGAGAATTCACCTCAGGTGACTTCAAGAAGCTTTGTAGTGATTCAGGGATTAAGAGGGAGTTGACTGCTCCTTATAATCCTCAACAAAATGGAGTTGCAGAATGGAAGAACGGAACTATCATGGAAGCAGCAAGGGAAATGTTGCATGACCAGGATCTACCTATGCATCTATGGGAAGAAGCAGCTAGAACAGCTGTATATGTGCAGAATAGAACACCCCACAAGATATTGAACAACAAGACACCAGAAGAGGTCTTTTCTGGTAAGAAACCTGAAGTCAGCCATCTCAGAATATTTGGTTGTCTAGTATACACTCATGTCCCAAAGGAAAAGAGGACTAAACTAGATTCTTCAGGAAATAAGGGTATCTTTGTGGGTTACAGTGAAAGCTCGAAGGCTTACAGAATATACTTTCCAGGGTTCAAGAAGATTGATGTCAGCAGGGATGTAACATTTGATGAAAACTCAGCATTCATCAAATCAAGGAAGGCACCTATCGAAGTTTATGAAGAACCTAAGGAAACCTGTAGATCCACCCCGTGAGGATAACTCTCACAAGAGGAAACCTGTATGGGCTAGAGAGCTCATTCAAGATGCAGAAATATTTGGCATTCCAGAAGAAGATCACAAAGCAAAGAAGAGAACCAGATCACATACCAGATATGTTGCTTTACTCTGTGACATTATGAACAAAGAACCTTCCAGTTATGAAAAAAGCAGCGGAAAAGAAAGAATGGAAGGATTCCATGGTTGAGGAATACCAATCAATAATGAAGAATGATGTTTGGGATGTTGTCCCAAGACCTAAAGAGAAGTATGTTGTGACTTCCAAATAGATCTACAAAATCAATCATTCTATAGATGGTAGTGTAGAAAAATACAAGGCAAGATTCATAGCTCGTGGCTTCTCTAAGAAAGAGGGAATATATTATGAAGAAACTTTTGCACCTGTAGCCAGGTATACTTCCATCAGAATAACACTTGCCCTGGTTACAGCAATGAAATGGAAAATACACCAGATGGATGTCAAGACTGCTTTCTTGAATGGTGTAGTTGAAGAGGAAGTATATGTGGAGAAGCCACTCGGTTTTGAAATACATGACGGGGAGTCATATGTGTGCAGATTGAAGAAAGCCTTGTATGGCTTGAAACAAGCTCCCAGAACTTGGTATGGTAGGGTGGACAGTTTCCTATCTAGTTTGGGCTTTACCAAGAGTAAAGCGAATTCCAACCTTTATTACAAGGTTGAGGAAGGGAATCCTGTGATTCTAATCCTGTATGTGGATGACTTATTTGTAATAGGAAATGACAGATTGATTGCAGATACTAAGAGGAAGCTTGCTGCCGAGTTCGATATGAAATATTTGGGAATGATGCATTATTTCCTAGGTATGGAGGTGTGGCAGAGTGCAGGTGGGATCTTCCTTGGTCAAGGGAAGTACACAATAGATATTCTAAAGAGATTCGGGATGATGGATTGCAAGGCCATGGCCACACCTATGGCATCGAATCTGAAGCTTCTATGTGATGCTTCATCTGAGCCGGTTGATGTCTCTATGTATCGTCAGATGATTGCGTCCTTGATGTACCTGACGAACACGAGACCAAATATTTGCTTTGCTATGAACACATTGAGCCAGTTCGTGACGGATCCGAGGAGTGTTCACCTGGTTGCTGTAAAGCATGTTCTAAGGTACCTGAAGGGTCAGAGGATTATGGGCTCAAGTATGAAGCAAATAAAAAGTTTAATTTGCAAGGTTATGTTGATTCAGATTGGGCTGGCAGTGCTGCAGATAGGAAGAGCACATCTGGGTGCTGCTTCAGTATGGGATCAGGTGTAATCTCTTGGTTTAGCAGGAAGCAGTCCTGTGTAGCACTGAGTACAGCTGAGGCAGAGTATGTTGCAGCCTGTTCAGCTAGTTGTGAGGCAGTATGGCTACGGAAGCTACTGTCTGAGTTATTTGATCTCCCGTTGGATGCTACTGGTATCTTCTGTGATAACCAGAGTTGTGTGAAGCTGTCTGAGAACCCAGTGTTTCATGATAGGTCGAAACACATAGAGATCAAATATCAGTATATCAGGGATATGGTGCAGAGAGGAGCTGCGAATCTCCTGTATGTTATGATGGACGAGCAAATTGTAAATGTGCTGACGAAGCCACTAGCCAGGGTGAAGTTTGAGTACTTCAGAGAGAGGCTTGGTGTTCTTCAGATTGTTGACACTTCGAGGAAGAAGTGATGGACACATTTGCTAAAGCCATTCCAAGCATGTTGGAAGGAGGATCCTTCACATGGTTGTGGATGTAAGTGCTGGATGATGAGCATCAGGTTGATGTTCTGGTTTCTGCTTTGTATGAGCAGTTGGATCATTTTTATGTATGTATGTATGCATGATGTTGGATGTTGGAAATGATCAGTTGGATCATTTATATGTATGTACGCATCATGTTGGATGCTAGATATGATCAGTTGGATCATTTATATGTATGTACGCATCATGTTGGATGCTGGATATGATCGGTTGGATCATTTATATGTATGTACGCATCATGTTGGATGCTGGATATGATCGGTTGGATCATGTGTATGTATTTTTATATATGCATCATGTTGGATAATTGGACCATGTATCTGTATATGTATCAAGTGGATACATTGTATGATCAGGTGGATCATGTATGGTGATATGTATCATGTATTTGTATTTGTATCAGGTGGATACACTGTATGATCAGGTGGATCATGTATGATGATATGTATCAGGTAGATACTTGGTATGCATCAGGTAGATGCATTGTATGATCAGGATGATCATGGATGACGAGCTTCAGGATGTTGCTCTAGATGACATGCAGCAGGATGTTGCAGTGATGATGATTAGGATGATCATGTGTACATCAGGATGATGTATGGTGAGTATCAGGTTGATACTCTATGGCCATGGATCAGGTTGTGCAGATGAGCATATAATTTGGCCCTGGGAGATTTACAGATAGTCTTTCGAGGTTTTTCCTATGGCATATAATTTGGCCGTGGGATATTTGGCAAATGCTCTTTCAAGGTTTTTCTCTGGGAGGACATATAATTTGTCCCTGGGAGATCTGCAGATAGTCTTTCAAGGTTTTTCCTATGCCATATAATTTGGCATTGGGATATCTGGCAGATGCTCTTTCGAGGTTTTGTCCTATGGCATATAATATGTCCATGGGAGATCCGATAGGTTGGGCTATGTGCCCGTAATAAGTGCTGTGATGCTTTTGCGAGGTTTTTCCATGACCACATATAATCTATCCCTGGGAGATCCTATAGGTAGATCTGTGTGCTCGTAACAGCTTGGGATGCTCTTGCGAGGTTTTGTGGTGACCACATATAATCTGTCCCTGGGAGATCCTATAGGTAGAGCTGTGTGGTTGTAACATCCTGGGATTCTCTTGCGAGGTTTTGTGGTGAGGTCACATATAATATGGCCCTCGGAGATCCTATAGGTAGATCCGTGTGCTCGTAACAGCCTGGGATGCTCTTTCGAGGTTTTGTGACGCACGTAATAAGTCTTGAGGATTCCACAGTATGGCCAGTGATGATGAACACCTGCAGGTGGTGGGCCTACATCCAGTATGAAAAAGGACTGGCTCTGTAGAACTTCCTATGATGAGTAGATTCAGAGATTGGTTGAGATAGCAGCAGTAGTGACGATGACGATGACGATGCATCAATGACAATGATCACAAGAAGAAGACTTGTCTAGCAGATCTGTGTCAAGAAATACCTTCCTAGTTAAGAGGGAGTGTTGATGTATATGTAACTTCGGAATGTATTTCATCTATGTATTTCATATATATTTATTGTACCCTTATTAGAGATGTGTTATTCCTCTATAAGGAAGTGTCGTCTTGTGGATTGACAAGTGTCACAGGTGTGTGTACTTTCCAATGGATTATTAGACCACCATGTGTGGGGTCAGCCCTGAAATATATATATTATAATGTGGATGTACCTAGCTAAACAAGTCGGCCCCATAAGGTCACTGGGAAAATAGGTTAGTATAAATAGAGATCAGGTGATCTCTATTTAGATCATTCGGAAAGTTATATCTCTCTCACTCAGAAAGTGGTGCACTAGTGAGGAGGAGGATCATCTGCTACTAGGAGACTATCTCAGTGTATTTTGGTTGTACTTTGGTTGAGCCATTGCTCTCTCTATCTCTGAGGAAGTTGTGGGGTTTTTCACCTTAGGGTTTTCCCCACAGAAACTCTGTGTCTCTTGTCACTCATGCTTTTGATTCTTGTGATGCTTTTCATGCTTATTGTGATTGTTATGCATTGATATAATGTATATGTTATTCTCTCAGTGAAGATCCTAGAGTATTGTGAATTAATGCTCAAAATTTAACACTTCGCGAGAATGAGGTGAATGATATACCAACTTCTACTTCGACGAGTGTAGCACATATCATAACAACTGAGAATGAGGTGAATGATATTCCAGCTTCTACTTCTACGAGTGTAGCACATATCATAACAACTGAGAATATATCTTCTTTTATTATGAGAAAAGTTAAGTTGTTACATAAGTGTTCAGAAAGCAAGGATTGCATTTCCAAAGGTTTGGTAACAAATGTGAGTGGGACTGATTTTGTGGGGGGAAATTTTTGGGTGAGTTCTCCTTTGGTGTTCTGGTAAATGAAGTGGTGTTTTCTTGTATGGAATGTTTTCCAGGGTTGAGCAGTGGAAGTTTTTTTGTATGTCCGATTAAAAGAATCATCGCTTTTAATACAGAAACATTGCTTTCTATTGCATGAAATTTCAACAATAATCAATCTGAATCTACTTTGAAAGTATTAAGAGAAAATCACAATGTTAGGTTTCTGGGACATAAAGTTAATTTGATACATCAATGTTCTTTAAAGCCACAATATGTTTCTTGGGAAATAGTGTCAACTATTTTTGAGGGAGACATTGTACAATTCAAAACACTAGATGCTGGTGAGTTTGGTATTTTAGTTCATAAAGTCTTATGCAATTACGATGATTGTGGTGCATTTGAAGGCTCCCTTATAAGATGGCCTGCAAACCATTTGCTTGACCTCCATGATGTTCCTTTGGATGTTCTACTAAAAAAGAAAGTAGACGAATTTATGGTCAACTTTTGGAATGTGTTTGAAGAATGTCCTTTACAGATGGTCCTTCTAGGTACTCCCCATTGTGAATATACAAATGTTAAAGGTAATGGAACAAGGTCATACAATTCTGTAAAGCGGCAAGCTGGAACTAAAATTTTCAACAGAAATTCAAGATCGGTACCTTACAGGCCTGCAATAAATATGGGTGCATTCCTTTCAAAAATTGGCACCGAACATTGTTGCTCAAATTTTTGTATATCAAAACTTCCACTTCAATCGATAGTTGAATGTAGGAAGAAATTTGATAGTATGAATGGAAATTCAAAAATATAGTATGTTATAAATTCTATGGGATCAAATGCTCCTGTGGCCAAAGAAGGAGAGGACAGAAAAATAATCTTTTTTACAATGAAATTAGACACAAAAGACGCCTGTCAAAATGCATGGTATAAATGCCATGGGATAAAAAAGGGAACTTTCTTCAATTATAAAATAATGGTCTTGAATGGTGATGTGAGAGCTGTGCATGGTAATAGTGGCTTGGAAAAATCCAGGGTGAACACTACTGAACTGGTATCTATTATTAATAAAATTGTAGTAGAGAATTCATACAAATCTCCACATCTTACACGATTAATCAGTGGAGATGGAACAAGCACAACCTTGAAATTATTGCCCACTAATATGTCCCATGGTTTGCTGCGAGAAATGGCTAATGATGAAATGAAAAGAATCGGTTTACCTCCAATATCACAATCCTCCTTTAGCAAGGTGATGAGAGAAGATTTTCCAGATGTTAAAATTTCTAAATCAAACTACTTTGCAAGATGTAATGAGTACATTACAATACAGGATAGGCTTAAGGGGAACACTGATCTAGGTGAGGTGGAAAAGTTGCGGGCAAACCAAGAAACTCATAATAAATACATTGCAAGTTGTCACCAGCTCTATTATTCACACAGGTCGGCTTCACAGAACAATCCGAAGACTTATCTCAGTATTGTTCATGACAAAATGGATAAGTCAAAGAATTCCATTCCAAGGATGGGTAAGAAGGAAAAAGCTTTTAGTAATGTTATGAATATTCCCATATCATTGACTGGAATGTTGACTTATGGGAACAATACTAGGGGTTTTGGTCATTTCAGCCTCTCATTTTTAGAGATGGGATCGAATTTCACTATGAAATCCCTGGCTAAATGCTTGAAATGTCTTGAAGAACCAATGGTTGATAAATATGGTGATTTGCTCTACAAAGATGAAACATCTAAGCACCAATTGCATGATGCTCTATTGTGATCAGACTGATATGAAAAGTGTTCGATATACAGACAAGATGTAATGCAAGATTATGTAATGTGTGTTGATAGAAAACTACCACCCATATTGTTGTTGCAAATGGATAATTGTTCAGGCGATAACAAAAACCGCTTTGTATTTGCATTTTTATCTCTTTTAACAACAAGGAGAGTGTTCGAGACAGTTGAAGTTGGATTCCTCCCGGTCGGCACACACCCATGAAGACATAGATGGAACTTATGGCAGGTTCACAGCAAAGCTAATGCGCAAGGATATATTTTCACTCCCAGAAATTATGGATGCGTATAGGACATGTGAAGATCAAAATTCCTTTGTTCCTTATCTAATTGATGAAATTTACAATTTTAAGAGTTTTGTGAAACCCCACCTTTTGGATGGAAATTCCAAAATCATTGGTATCAAAAAATGCCATTTTTTTAGATTTCAGCTCATAGATGACATTCCAGTCATGCAATGGAAGGCATCACTTCGGGATGAAGCTTGGTCATCTCCTGTTCATCTCTGGCGTTCATTTCCAGATGGTAGCGTAGACTTGCCGGTGGGACATCCTAGGTTATTAAATCTGCAATCAAAAAGTCCTTCGGAGATTGAAGAAATAAAAAAGGGAATAGAAACATATATTTCATTATGGAATCAAGGGATTGAGAAGGGAGGTGAACTATTTTGGCGTCCCAATTTAAATTATTGGGAGGCTGTACTATGCGGATTGCGGATGCAGAAATATTCTTTAATAATTGTGGTCCTCTACATCCGCAACCCGCAATTGCGGGTTGCATATGCAGAAGACCAACCCCGCAACCCTTCTTTTCCTTCCTGCATGTTTACGTTTTAACCCTCGATTTGTCTTGATCCTGCGGATAAGATTACACTCGGTGATTTAAATGAAGTTTAGCTTGCTCGTTTCACTTGTCAGTGTTAGCACTACATTTGTCCTCGATGAAAGTGGGAGGTTCAATTTCTCAAAAGAATGGAGAAAGAAAAATAGAGTTATCTATGTAGGTATTCACGGTCTTAATGGTGGAATGATCAAATCCCAAGCCCGAAACTTTGCAAGGAGAATTACATTGCATAGGTCCACCTCCCATTACATATCTGCACAAATAAACGGTCTAGATCAGTGGTGGTGAATATCTACATTCATTAGACGGAGGTAGGAGGTTTAGATGCTTCATGAAAAAAGGGTGAGGTGTTTTAGATGGAGGCAGGAGGTTTATCCCACAAGCATCTTAAGGAGCAGATCAACGGCCAGTGGAGCAGATCAACGATCAAGAATTACTTCTCCGATACGACATGCACGGAGAAAACAAATTTTCGGATCCACGAACTTTTGGTAGAGGTCCACGGGTTTGGACGACTCAGATCTAATGAGGCTGAGATCTATGGCCAAGGTTTTGTTCACTGATCTAACTTGCACTAAACATCAACACAAGACAAATCCCCGAAGTTGGTAAAAGTCGTAGAAAAGGAGACATGTGGCGGGATTCGAGACCACCAGAGTTCATAGAGTTAGAAAGCAGCGACGATCCATGGCCCAGAACGGAGCAAGGAAATAGATGGCCAGGGAAGCTTAGAACTACTATCAGTGAATTTAAATTTCCTGATTGTCTTGTGGTTAAACCCACATTAGTAACCTCGCTATACTCAATGTGCCAAATCAAATAAAAATTAGTAACCTCGCTATTCTCAATGTGCCAAATAAAAATATGCCACGTGTCACAATATGGTCGTTCCATGTGTCACCCTAGGATACTAGATATCAACATTTTAACAAAAAAATTTATAGACATTTTGCTTTAAAGACTTTGCTGGCAAGTAGAAATATTCTCAGAGAAAGAGCAGTCGCTCTTTATTCAAGGTGTTCTATTGTTACAATTCCCTCCTAAATGAAGGGTTGGCTGACCCCTTCTTATTCCTAATATTCTTTTCATAATAGTTCGAGACTGCAAGAAGGGTCGGCCAATCCTTCTTGTATTGTCCATTATGGCTATAGCTAAATTGATGGATAAAGGTTTTGATAATTAACTACGAAAAGAAGGGGCGGCCGATCCTTCTTGTCGTAAAACAAAATTCGGGACAAACCATTTTTATATGATATAGCTTCCAAGGTGTTCTATTTTTACAATTCCCTCGTATTAAAGGGTCGGTCGACCCTTCTTATTTCCCATATTATTTCATAATAGTTCAACACTGCAAGAAGGGTCGGTCGATCCTTCTTGTGTTATCCATTATGGATATAGGTGAATTGTTGGATAAAGGTTTTCACAGTTAACTACAAAAAGAAGGAGCGGTCAATCCTTCTTGTCGGAAAACAAAAGTGAGGACAAACTATTTTTATATGTTATAACTACTAAGGTGTTCTATTTTTATAATTCCCTCGAAATTGAAGGGTCGGCCAACCGTTCTTATTCTCAATTTTATTTTTATATGAGTTCAACACTGCAAGAAAGGTCGTTCGATCCTTCTTGTGTTCTCCATTATGGATATAGATGAATTGCTGGATAAATGTTTTCGGAATTAACTACGAAAACAATGACTGGAAATTTTAGACACTGATTTTTTCACCTTAAAATTTTGAACATTTACAAATGAAGATTGTATTTTTCAAATAAAGAATTGCATTATTTGATTTGGAATTCACACTTTTCAAATCAGAGATTGCATTTTTTATTTTAAATTCACACTTTTCAAATGAAAATTTTCATTTTTTGATTTGAAATTCACACTTTTGAAATCAAATTTTGCATTTTTTAATTTAAAATTCACACTTTCAAATCAAAATTTGCATTTTTTTATTTGAAATTAGAACATTTTGAATTGAAATTCATAATTTTATAAAAAAAAAACTACAATTTTAAGGTTCATAATTAGTCAAAAAACACACTATTCGAATAGAAAAATGCACTTTTCAAAGCCAATATTGTCTAAATTCACACTTTCTTAGTCACAACAAATTTTGTCAAGTCTAACTCATTTTTCTGATTGTACTGCGCTACCGAGCAAGTACTACAAAATCGATTTTCTATTGTACGAGATGGCCTTGTCAATGGATTTTGAGTCATTCGATCTGTACAAAGCCAATACAAATGTGTGGGCTTCTGTGAGAATCTCTCATGCAAATTTTGAACATTTACAAATGAAAACTGGAATTTTCAAATAAAATATTTCATTTTTTTATTTGAAATTCACACTTTTCAAATCAGAAATTACACTTTTTCATTTTAAATTCAAGTTCACAGTAATTTAAAGTCATTGAACATTTTAGATTCTCCTTGTTAGTCGATGAACTTTGGTGGCATCGTTTATATCAGCCACGAATGACACCCCTATCAACCATCATGACAGTACTATTCCGATGAATGTAGGGGTCAGCCAAATGGTAATGTAAGTTATAGAATATTTATGGGCATTTTCTTAAATGGTGCTTTACCATTATCATGTGATGGTAATGTAATTCATTTTATGGTATGATAATACTTAAGCCACGAGGGAGAAGAGTGGGGGTCAATATAGTAGAGAGGGATGTGAGTTATATGTAATGAAATTAGTTTTATATAAATCGAAAGAATTATAATTGTCTATTTTCATATGGGTCTTGAAAATACTTGCACTCATATGGATGCACATAATGAAAATAGTGGTCAAATTCCCACATGTTACACAAGTCCTACGTTTTATAACAATTGTGTATAGATGTTTTACAACCAAAAGGTTTCTATATATATTTTTTCATTATGTGTAACCATATATGTTATGCAAGTCCTATGTTTTAACAGAATTATGTATATATGTTTTGCAACTTCACCATGTGAAACCATATATGTTATGCAAGTCCTATGTTTAAAAAAAAATTATGTATATGTGTTTTTCTACACAAAAAAATAAAAGATTTTGTTTATATATTTTTTATGTGCAACCATATATGTTATGCAAGTCCTATGTTTTAAAAGAATTATGTATATATGTTATGCTACCAAACGGATTCTATTTATATTGTTTCATTATGTGCAACCACCATTGCTCGTTTGAAGGGACGGTAGTGGAGGATGACACGGGGCAGGGGTCAGCCAGATGCCCTATAATGTCATGCCTCCATTAAATTACGCCCTCAATCATTATGCTGATACCGTTTTACACAATTCGTTTCCATCATTGCTCCGTCG
Source organism: Larix kaempferi (assembly GCA_027924585.1). Classification (NCBI taxonomy): domain Eukaryota; kingdom Viridiplantae; phylum Streptophyta; class Pinopsida; order Pinales; family Pinaceae; genus Larix; species Larix kaempferi. Next base: position 2,335,522 of record BSBM01001073.1, read on the forward strand.
AGGCAGTTGGATTCCTTAGCCAGAACTGCCTCTATGCTGAAGGCAGTAATTCTCCTTATCAGTTGCTAAACGTTGGCAGCATCTTTTATATCAACCACAAATGACACCTCTATCAACCATCATGACAATACTATTCGGACGGATGCAAGCTCATTTGAAGGGATGGTAGTGGAGGATGACACGGGGCAGGGATCAGCCAGACACCTTGTAACATCATGCCTCCAATAAATTACACCCTCAATCATTATATTGATGGCCTTTTACATGGATTTTGAGTCATTCAATCTCTACAAATCCATTAATGGAAATCCTCTCGTATGTGTGGGCTTCTTTGAAAATCTCTGCGAGTCAAGTCGGCTCTCTGCCCTGCTTTCCATAGAAATTCCTATAAATATTCTCAATCGACTTGAGAGATCTGCAATTTAAAGTTTGGCTGAACTTCTGGGTGTATTTCTGGTGGTTCAGTTTTTTGAATCAGTATATCATGGCTCCTCGTAGTCGCTCTTAGGGAGAAGGCTCGTCTCAATAGAAAACCATGGAGCTGGAGGAGTTTTCCCCCGCAGAGCTTCAATTGGGGGGCTCAGTATCTAGCAGATACGCCTGCTCCGATAGAGGCACAAATAGCATGCTGTGAAGTATCCCTTCTCTATGAATACGAATCTTACTTGGGAAGGAAACTAATCGTCAGCCCCTTCTGGGCGGTCAGGATCTTGTTGGCTCGCGATATTCAAGCGAGGAACCAGCTGGCTCATGGCCTCCGTGAAGCCATCCAAATTATAAAAGGCATCCAACAAACTAATTCGGCTGGTGTTCACTTGGTCAATTCTGCTCTGGAAGATTATATGGATACCTTGAGGGACTTCCCTCGTGAAGAACTAGTTTCCCCAGGGGGGGGAGCACCCTGCTCCCTGATTGGTCTTGGAGGTCTGTGTTCGTGCCGGTCTTGGTGGTCAGCGTCCGAGTTGGTGACTCTTTTCTGTTTTTGCCATGTCTTGGGAAGTTCAATCTCGGTGCAGAATCCGGATGTTAGCGTGGTTTTGTTATGGGGGCTGCTCGGCTAGAGCCCTCGTCCTTTTTGGTTAAGGTTTTCCTTGCTCTTATGATCATGTTGGGGTCTTCTGAGGCTCGGGGCCTCTTAGTTCTTTCCACAGTTAGCTGTCTATCGGCCATGATATCTTCAGTCTATTTTAATCTCGGTTTTTAACTGCAATTTCCTCTACTTCATGGGCTATTTAGCCTGGTTGCATGCTCCTCATTTTGATCTTTTCTGGCTTTTTGACCATACTCTGTATGGCATGAGCTGCTGGGAGCTCGTTTGTAATTGTATTCTATACCATCATTTTGTTTTCAGTAATAGATTGGACCTATGCTTACTTGTAAAAAAAAATATCACCTCCTTTGCAAGAGTTATAAAAGACTAAACTTTTATTGGAGCTTCGACTTGTAGACATAGAAATAGTAGACTCATCCCCTGCAACCGCAAAAATAATCAGTCATTATTCCTCAAACATGTAATCTTTGCATCGGACTGTTCCATCATTCTGTTGGATTATCAAGTTGGAGCTTGCAAATTAATTGTAAATATAATTTTGCAATATTAGAAAGATTTGGTGGTTTTCCCAATTGGGCTTCCACGATAAAATTGTCTCTTCCATTTTGATTCTTTCCAACTTGCTGGATGCACCAACACCCAATTTTTAAAAATTTCCTGCTACAAATGAAACATTTTTTTTTTTTTTAAATAGAAACATTTACTTTTTAAAGAGAAACATTCTTTATTTTTTGTTTTTTTTTAATAGAAACATTTTACTTTTTCTTTTTGCTTTTTCTATATAGAAACATCTTACTTTTTATTGCAATGAGGTAGATACAAAATCAGTGACAATTATCTTCAACACCGATTCCATGTATAATTTCAAAAACAAGCAACACATGCATGCCTTCCTAGACACACGATAATTCTAATTAAAATTTAAGCAAGATAATGTGTTAGAAAAGGAATTTAACAGTGACGACAATGCAGATAGTGATGCCATTAGTTGGAATGATTCTAATTATGACTAACCAGATAAAAACATTCTTTGTTTTTGTTTTAGTTTTTTTTAAATAAAATCAATATACTTTTGGGTTTGCTCAAAGCTCCAAATCAAATATGCCACGTGTCACAATATGATCGTTCATGTGTCACCCTAGGATACCAAATATCAACATTTTAAAACAAAATTTATAGAATTTTTGCTTTAAATACTTTGCTGGCAAGTGAAATTATTCTCAGAGAAAGAGCGACCACTCTTTCTCCAAGGTTTTCTATTATTACAATTCCCTCCTAAATGAAGGGTTGGCCGAGCCTTCCTATTCCCAATATTCGTTTCATAATAGTTTGACACTACAACAAGGGTCAGTCGATCCTTCTTGTATTCTCCATTATGTCTATACATGAATTGTTGGATAAAGCTCTTCACAATTCACTATGAAAAGAAGGGGTGACCGATCCTTCTTGTCGTAAAACAGAAGTCGTAACAAAACATTTTTATATAATATAACTTCCAAGGTGTTCTATTTTTACAATTACCTTGTAATTGAAGAGTCGGTTGACCCTTATTATTCCCAATATTATTTTTATATTAGTTCAACAATGCAAGAAGGGTTTGTTGACCCATTGTATTCCCAATATTATTTTCATAATATTTCGACACTACAAGAAGGGTCGGTCGATCCTTCTTGGCTGTCAGGACAAACAATTTTTATATGTTATAACTTTTCACCTTAAAATTTTGAGTCTTTAAGGTTTATAGTAAGGCTTTCTGTTCAGTCTGCAAGGTTGATAGTAGACATGGGAATTTCTCTATATGGCAGTTTTTGTCTCAGAAGTGCAATGTGAAAAGAAGACGTATGTAATATTTTTTACCAGTATATAATACAAAGTTTCTCTTTTTTTGCTTAAAAAAACAATCCTTTCAATAAACATGAAAACTAGTGGCACTGTCATGGATCAAATTTGAAGGGCTGAACTTAATTTTAGGTTGAAGGTTATATATTCATATCGCCCTTCTAGCATGAAGAGCTTTAATCAAAAGAAGATAATAAATGCTCCGATTAAAAACAAAAGGAAAGAATGATTCGATAATAAGGGCTTTCATTCTTTTTATGATATTTCATTCTATTTAAAAAAAAATAATAATGCTTCGATTTAAAAAAACAAAAGGAAAGAATGTTTCTATTTAAAAATACAAAAAAGAAAGAAGGTTCTTTTAAAAAAACAAAATAAGAATGATTCGATTTTAAAAAAATAGGATAGTTTTTGTCTAATGCTACTATAATGATACTAATGTAAATATGTAAAGTTGCTTATTTACAATTACTTCCAAAAGTAAACTTCAATTCAACGAGCATTATGGACCACCAAGGAGCAAGAGGAGAATATAACATGTGGTGGTCGCAGAGTCTCTCGTTCTCATAAGATGATTGGCGGATTAAACAATTGGAATTGTTGGCGGATCGAAGTTTTATTTCAAACTTTGAGTAGATTCCTCGATTCGGTCCCTTGTCTGACCTCTTCTCTCATTTCAATGGCGGGACTTGCTAACGGAATGATGTTCCTAAGGTCCAGTGTGGAAGACTTCAAAAAACAGCTGCTAAAAGTTTATGAGGTAGTCTACTTGGGCATCAAAGTGCACAGAGAGTCATCCGACCACATGAGGTATATCTCTCAGCAATTAACCTGTCACGACTCCAGAATTGATGATTTGGAACGCAATTTGTTTGAACTTATGGGTATAGTGGATTTTATAAAAGATGAAATTTTGAAGATGGCCAGGATGTCACAGTGCAGCCACTGCCAGGAATCCCCCTCTTTGGACATGAGAATTGCTGAGGAAACCTCTGTTCAGTGGCATAATTTTTTGTAGAAGAGATCCCTACTTGGATGATTTTTTACATCAATTTTGGAATTTTTTAAATTTACAGAGCCATACTGCGAAAGCTATTTATGCTCCTAGGCTCTCCTTTTTGTAATGAATGGTTGTGCACAACCTTTTGAACAAATCCATCTATATGCTTCAATATAATTATAGAGAAGTATTTTATAGAGAAATATGGTCAAATGATGAATATATATTTCTAAATATAACTCATTGTATTTTATATATTAAGAACAAAAGTATTTTACATATTAAGAACAAAGTATTTTATAACCCGTTTTTGCCCTTTAGAAAGGTTGATATTCACACTTTCAAAGTCTAAATCCCTTTGAGGGGCATTAAAATATTCAAATTTTATGTGCTTTCTTTTCAAACAGTTCTCAGAATTTTATGTGTTCTCTTTTCAAACATACATATTATAGAATTAAATAACAGAGAAATCACAACATTACAATTAACAGAATATAAAATAATATTGCACTACATTTGAGAAACCAAATCACTAGCTTAGTTAGAAGATCTAAAAAATGTTTGTCCTGAATCTCGATGGCGCTAATGGTAAATGATGGCAGTGATCTTGGTGTTTGCGACAAGACATAATTTTGACTAAAGCATGATACAATCCAGCCATCATTCACCATTATCACCATCAGGATAACCGCCATTTTAGAATTTCATCGTATAAACCATCGCCATGTTAGAATACATTCCTTTCTCAAGGCATCGATTGGAGTGATACATGCACAATTACTACAATTAGTACAGATCATATCTATGACCACCACCCCTCCATAATTATCCTTCCCCATCTGTAACATCCAAGTCAATTCACCAATTCACTATATAAAGACTAAATCATACCTGGTATCACAACCGAATGAAATCTTCGAGAAGTCATGGCAGTCATCTTTACCGCCTCTGTTCCGTTTCCTTTGTTGTTTTATCATAAATACAAAGGAATTCATGGAGTCTTATCGTCGCTCTCTTCGTGATATATGAGCATTTCGACAGCAGTTCCTTGACAAATCCTCACCACAGTATGATATATGTGCATTTCGAGCACTGTCGAAGCCCCAAGGCTAGGATTTGTATCTGATGTGACTCATAGCTTCCAGTTGAAGCTCCTAGTTGAAGAAAAAATAAAGTATAGCTTCTAGTTGAAGCCAAAATAAAGTCTGTAAATTCTCTGTAGTAGAAGAGTCCATGTTTGTGAGCTCAAGCTCGTAGTCCTAAAATGTATTAAGAGCCCAAGCTCTGTAAAAGGTGAAATATTGAAGTAAATTTCATCCAGTATGTGTAATGCGGTGAAGTTGCACTGTTTTAAACTCGGAATAACTTCTATTGATTTTTATGTCTAATTAGTAAGAAAATTTTTAATATAAATACTGTAGTAGAAGAGTCTGTGTTTGTGATCTCAAGCTCGTAGTCGTGAAATGTATTAAGAGCCCAAGCTCTATAAAAGTTGAAAGATCGAAGTAAATTCAATTGCTAGGAATAACTTCTACTGATTTTTATGTCTTAATAATAAATCTATAACATAACATTTAACTCTAGTTTTTCAATTGCCAAGTATTTATATTTTTCAATATCTCGTAAGCTGGGCGCATGAAACCATTTGGGTTTGATGGCCGATTAGAACATGAAACATAGGCACAAAACATCAAAACACAGTCTTTGCCTTTGATACCTTTGTTTTTGGAGGATTTAGGTGTCAATATTTCCAATCCATAGGGCTCAACGATTGCAAGTATCTAGATCAACGTGGATGACCAAGATAATAGGGTGTATCAGCAACTAGAGAGGTAGTGATAGTGCAAGAGCACAAATGCTACTATAATTATTAACTTCCTCTTGTAGTTCGCCCAAGCATATTTAAAACATAGTGTTTAATAGAGAATAAAACGTAGCATGGATTCAGTGGTGCTCAAAGGAGAAAATATTCTATACGAGCCAATATTATAATTAAGCTATATATATAATACTCAATGTGCCAAATCAAATATGACACATGTCACAATATGATCGTTCCACGTGTCACCCTGGGATACTAGATATCAACATTTAAACAACAAAATTTAGACGTTTTTCTTCAAAGAGTTTGTTGGCAAGTGGAGATATTCTCAGAGAAAGAGCAGCCGCTCTTTCTCCAAGGTGTTCTATTGTCACATTTCCCTCATAAATGAAGGGTCGGCCAACCCTTCTTATTCCCAATATTCTTTTCATAATAGTTTGATACTGCAAGAAGGGTCGGTCTCTCCTTCTTGTGTTCTCTATTATGGATATAGCTGAATTGTTGGATAAAGGTTTTCACAATTAACTGCGAAAAAAAGGGGCGGCCTATCCTTCTTATCGGAAAATGGAAGTCGGGAAAAACCATTTTTATATGTTAACACTTCCAAGGTGTTCTATTTTTAAAATTGCCTCGTAATTGAAAGGTCGACTGACCCTTTGTATTCCCAATATTATTTTCATAATATTTCGATAGTGCAAGAAGGGTCGGTCGACCCTTCTTGTGTTCTCCATTATGAATATATCTGATTTTCTGGATAAATGTTTTCACAATTAACTACGAAAAGAAGGGGTGGCCGATCCTTCTTGTCGAAAAACAGAAGTCACGACAAACCATTTTTATATGTTATAATTTAGCCGATTGATTGGCTATTCAAACAATGAGTGAATATTTTAGACATTGGACTTTTCACCTTAACATTTTGAACATTTAAAAATGAAAATTGCAATTTTCAAATAAAAAATTGCATTTTTTTATTTGAAATTCACACTTTTCAAATCAGAAATTGCATTTTTTTATTTTAAATTCACACTTTTCAAATGAAAATTTTCATTTTTTGATTTGAAATTTACACTTTTGAAATCAAAATTTGCATTTTTTGATTTGAAATTCACACTTTTTGAATTGAAATTCATAGTTTTATAACAAAAAACTGCAATTTTAAGGTTCATAAGTAGTAAAAGAGCATACTATTCGAATAGAAAAGTGTGCTTTTCAAAGACAGTATTGCCACTTTCAGAACCTGTTTTTGCACTTTAGAAAGGTTGATATTGACACTTTTAAAGCCTAAATTCACACTTTCTTAGTCCAAAAATTGCCTAATATGTCCAAATTTAATGAAATTGGCGTTATAAAGGTAAAAAGATTTAAGCATAAAGTTAAAATATCTCTTATTAGCATGCTATGCTCACTCTTACTATATATTAATGAAAGGAAACCAAGAATTGATCCATCCATTTTTCTAAATCAACTTAAGTTCAAATGGGTTTCTAGGATTTCGGCATATACTTTTGGTAAAAAAGTTCTATAAAAGAATGTTGAAGTAGTTTAAAGGATTTGAAATTTTACCTTATTCCATGAATTTTGTTTATATAGAGATTTATATTTAATACAAATTTGAGGAAGCACCCATCCATTTTCACATTCTAAGATTATAATAGAGGCCCCAAGTAATTTGATGGAATCATTTTTTCTATTAAATGATAAAGTTTGTAGTTCAACCTAACCATTAAGGAGTCTCCAATTAACTTTGTGGAATCATTTTTTCCATTAAATGTTGTAGTGCAATTTAACCATTGAGGAATGTATCAATGCCACAAAACTAAGTCAACATGAATGTCACAATGGACATGGACATATAATTTTGGTAACAAAGTTATGTAGTGTTAGAGTAATTAAAAGGGCTTGAAATTTTATCTTGTTCCATAAACTTTGTTTATATAGAGCTTTATATTTAACATAATAGGTTGAAATTAAAAGCAAAGGACCAGAATTCACTACATGAAGAACAACAACAACAAAGTTCAAACTATGTTGGATTATGACATTCATCGAGGCTTATGCTGGATTACGACATTCCATGGTCATGTTGCATTATGGTTATGTTCCTTAATGGATTTTTTGCATTATGATATTTATATTCGGAATGTTTCTCAAGGGTTTAGTTATGTTTGTTACATTTCATAATGGTTTTGTTGCATTGCAACATTCGTCAAAGTTTTCGTGGTTCACGCATTAAGACAACCATGGTTCACTAAAGTCAACCATGTTAACTAAAGTGAAGTATGGTTAGACAATAATTAAGTAGGGTAAACTATGGCCACATGGTTCAAAGTCAACAATGGTGAAATGCTCATGCTTGCACTTATCACATTGATATTTGGCATGTTTCTCAAGGGTTGGGTTTAGTTATGTTTGGTACATTCGTTAATGGTTTTGTCACATTGTAACATCGATCAGGGTGATGTTGAATTGTGACATTGTTTCATGCTTATGTCACATAAATTGTGACATTCATATTTATAATATTTCACAAGGGTTTAGCTATGTTTGGCACATTCCTTAATGGTTTTGTTTCATTGTGACGTTCATAAAGTATTATGTTGAATTGTGTCATTCATTGAGGCTTATGTTGAACTGTGACATTCCTCCATGGTACATTCCTTAATGGTTGTTGCAATGTGACGTTCATAAAGGCTTATGTTGGATTACGACATTCATTGAGGCTTATGTTAGATTGCGACATTCCTCCCTGGTACATTCCTTAATGGTTTTGTCACATTGTGATATTTATAAAGGATTATGTTGGGTTGTGACATTCCCCCATGGTACATTCCTTATTGGTTTTGTCGCATTGTGATGTTCATTGAGGCTTATGTTGGATTACAACATTCATCGATTCTTATGTCGCATTGTGACATTCCTCCATGGTACATTCCTTATTGGTTTTGTCGCATTGTAACGTTCATCTAGGCTTATGTTGGATTACAACAATCATCGTGGCTTATGTCGCATTGCGACATTCCTTCATGGTACATTCCTTAATGGTTTTCACATTGTGACATTCAACGATGGTTATGTTTGATTGTGACGTTCATCAAGTATTATGTTGGATTGAAATATTCCTCCATCGTCAAGTTGCATCATGGTTATGTTACTTAATATCACATTGTGACGTTCATTAAAGAGTATGTCACATTTCGGCAAAATATGGTTTTGCTGCATTGTGACGTTCATTAAGGCTTATGTTGGATTACAAAATTCATCGAGGTTTATGTTGGATTGCAACATTCCTCCATGGTACATTTCTTAATGGCTTTGGTGCATTATGATGTTCAAAACGACTTATGTTGGATTGTGACATTCGTCGAGGCTTATGTTGGATTGTGAGATTCCTTTGTGGTCATGCTGCATTATGGTTATGTTCCTTAATATCATAGTGTAACGTTCATCAATGAGAATGTCACATTTCGACAAAATATGGTTTTATCGCATTATGACGTTCATTAAGGCTTATATGTTGGATTATGACATTCCTTAATGGTTTTGTCACATTGTAGCATTGATCAGGGTGATGTTGAATTGTGACATTGTTTAATGTTTATGTCACATAAATTGTGGCATTCATATTTATGATATTTCGCATGGGTTTAGCTATGTTGGCACATTCCTTAATGGTTTTTTTTCATTGTGACGTTCATAAAGGATTATGTTGAATTGCGACATTCATTGAGGCTTATGTTGAACTGTGACATTCGGCCTCCATGGTACATTTTTAATGGTTTTGTCGCATTGCGACATTCATTGAGGGTTATATTTGATTACGATGTTCATTAAGGATTATGTTGGATTACGACATTCCTCCATGGTACCTTCCTTAATGGTTGTCACGATGTGACATTCATAAAGGATTATGTTGGATTATGACATTCATTGAGGCTTATGTTGGATTGCGACTTTCATTGAGGCTTATGTTAGATTGTGACATTCCTCCCTGGTACATTCCTTAATGGTTTTGTTGCATTGTGATATTTATAAAGGCTTATGTTGGATTGTGACATTCCCCCATGGTACATTCCTTATTGGTTTTGTCGCATTGTGGCGTTCATTGAGGCTTATGATGGATTACAACATTCATCGATGCTTATGTCACATTGTGACATTCCTCCATGGTACATTCCTTATTGGTTTTGTCACATTATGACGTTCATCTAGGCTTATGTTGGATTACAACATTCATCACGGCTTATGTCACATTGCGACATTCCTTCATGGTACATTCCTTAATGGTTTTGTCGCATTGTGACATTCAACGATGGTTATGTTGGATTGTGACGTTCATCAAGACTTATGTTGGATTACAAAATTCTTCCATCGTCAAGTTGCATCATGGTTATGTTCGTCAATATCACACTGTGACGCTCATTAAAGAGTATGTCACATTTCGGCAAAATATCGTTTTGCCGCATTGTGACGTTCATTAAGGATTATGTTGGATTATGAGATTCATCGAGGTTTATGTTGGATTGCAACATTCCTCCATGGTACATTTCTTAATGGTTTTTTTTGCATTATGACATTCAAAATGACTTATGTTGGATTGTGACATTTGTCGACGCTTATGCTGGATTGTGAGATTCCTCCGTGGTCATGCTGCATTATGGTTATGTTCCTTAATATCACATTGTAAGGTTCATCAATGAGAATGTCACATTTTAGAAAAATATGGTTTTGTTGCATTATGACGTTCATTAAGGCTTATATGTTGGATTATGACATTCATCAAGGCTTATGTTGGATTGCAACATTCCTCCATGGTATATTCCTTAATGGTTTTGTCGCATTATGATGTTCATAAAGGGTTATGTTGGATTGCAACATTCATTTATGCTTATGTTGGATTGGGACATTCCTCCATGGTACATTCCTTAGTGGTTTTGTCTCATTGTGACATTCATCGAGGGTTATGTTGGATTATGATGTTCTGTGACATTCATTGAGGATTATGTTGGATTATGATGTTAATCAAGGCTTATGTTGGATTGCAACATTGATTGATGCTTATGTTAGATTTAGACATTCCTCGATGGAACATTTCTTAATGGTTTTGTTGCATTGGGACATTCATCAAGGCTTATGTTGGATTACAGCATTCATTGAGCCTTATGTTGGATTGCGACATTCCTCCATGGTACATTCCTTAATTATTTTGTCATGTTTCAACATTCATCGAGAGTTATGTTGGATTGCAACATTCCTCCATGGTACATTCCTTAATTATTTTGTCATGTTGCAACATTCATCGAGGGTTATGTTGGATTGCAGCATTCCTCCATGGTACATTCCTTAATGGTTTTGTCGCATTGCGACATTCATCGAGGGTTATGTTGGATTACAAAGTTCATCGGTCATGTTGCATTATGGTTATGTTCCTTAATATCAAATTACAACGTTCAGCAAAGAGTATGTCACATTTTGGCATAATATGTATTAGCACCCAAATTGACCCCCAAGGTTGTGGGAGAAGGCCAAGCTGGGGTAACAACAAAACCACTTGAGATTGCACTTCTGACCCAGCACAATCAGAGAGGGATCTCTCTTAATATTCAAAAGACTGAAAATAATCAATGAGAAACACACAGTCCTCTTACTAAAGTTATTCAATCAAAGCACATTTCAGAAGGTCATATTTCTAATGGGACAATTGTTTAAAGGTTTGGTAAGAAAATCATGAGAGAAAAATTGGGAAATGGAGTCAAAACCTAACACGTAAATCAAATAACAATGTTGCAGCATGAAATATCAAGACAGAGGCAAGATAGCTATCCATTTACAGTCAAAAGGTTGTTGTCTGGTGATAAAAGAAGAAGAAATGAACAGTCCATCAGCATGGGCATCTAACAGGGATGAATCCTATGCTAACTTTAGCAGAAGTAATCGATGGATGTCTGAAACAATAACCAGAGCTTATAAAAAGAATTTTGCATTACCATACACTAGTTTCAGACATGAAAAAGAGAAACATAATGGAATTAAATGACAGGAAACACATTCACATGAGAAGAAGAAAGAAACATACTGTAAAATTAAACAACACATGAATCTCTGCCCAAATCATCCACAGGCACTGTAATTTTATCAAGGATTATGCTTAAAAAACAGAGCTCAGCTCTCCCAGGCCTTAGCCCAATGATTTTCCAACCCATTCTACTTCTATTACACAGCTATTTATAGGCTCTTATCCTCAAATCGATTATCAGAAAATAGTTAAAACTATGCTGCCACCTATGGGTCCAGTTCGGCACCTTTGACAACAAATTACAAAATGAAAAGGACTGCTAATGGGTAAGCCATGATATATTTCACACGCGCTATCAGCAGGCTTACAGACTCTAACAGTCTCCAAATCTGAGAAATATTACATATAATCCTGGTTCAAAACATACTAATATGACAAGCTACATAAAACTAAAAAATAGGCTGCCACCTAACTCCCGAGTCTTCAACTGGCCCTGTTGATCGAAGAAGTCTTCTATCCTCAAGGAATCTTCCACCCGTGTCATGTGTGTATAGCATAGGAATGATTATAAAGAGCCATGATACTCTAGATCTATTGACATACATGAGAACGAATCAACGAATCGAAGGGTTGTTTGTCTGTTGGATTGAGACACATACCACATGAGAATCCAAACCAAACCAAGAGATAGTATGGGTTGTTTGATGTATCTGCACCTAGGGATACAAGTTGACTCTACCTACCACATCCTAAAGTAACCGCATATTTGAAGAGGTTGTGTAAATCCGATAAGAATGTTTAAATGGAGCAAGGGAGATGTGTGGCTAGTCAAAACTCCCACAAGGTGCCAAGAGATCATATCTCTTGAGGAGGAAGCAATAAGAAAAACCCTCCGCTAATTAAAAGATGGTTTGTCTTGTGTGGCTAATCTACATGGTAGAGAATTACTTTGTGTAGGCTTTGAGGAGTTGTGTGAATGGAGGTAAAGTACAATGTTGTTAAGTTTTTATGTAATGTAGTATTAGTTTAACATAAAATTATTAGTTTATATTAACATATAATTATCTTAATAAATATTGAATTTAATTGTAATATTTAAACTTATTTTTAAAATGTTATATAATATATATTATTAAATTTTTTTTTTAAAAATATATATATATATATATTGAATATTTAGTGTAGTGAAATGGAAGACAATTAGTGTGTATTTTATTTTTATACACTTAAGCATGTTTTTTAAAATGAAAATGTGCATATATTATTAAAAAGTGAGAGTAACACTACAATAATATTTTTTTGTATATAAGTATTTATATGATATTATATGTATAAATATAAAAATATATGTTTATATAATGTTATTAATTTTATTAATAATAAATTATTAATTTTATTAATATTATTAATTTCATTAATATTATTAATCTCATTAATATTGTAGTTATATTGATTAATATTTTATTATGGTTTATGTTTATATTTTTGAATCAATATTATTATTAATTAAATATTAAAAAAATATTATTCTTTTAGTTTTTAAAATAATAAAGTTTTATATTATAAATATTCAATTTCTTAATTTTTATAAATATTATATTTTGATAATGTCAATATAAAAAAATAAATTTAGAATGCAAATCTTAAAATATTTACGAAGTCTTAACACAACAAAATCTTACAAACACCTAAATTTATGAATATTGATATTAAATTTATATATGAAACTTTTTTATTATTATTATCTTAAATATTTAGAAAATATATTATTATAAATAAATAAAATATAATATTAAATTAATATTAATATAAATTTTAATATTATTATTAAATTTACATTTATGTTTAATTTGTATCTTAATTATATACAACATAATTATTTTTTTATAATTTTAAATTCTCGCTAATTCATTTGGTTAATGAGTTTTCTACATGTTACTCTCGTGTTGTTGAGTTTTTTTTAATGTTAATGGTTTTTGTTAAACGTACAACCTAATATGATTATTTTTTTTCAATCCTCCTCGCGTTCTCAGAGGATTGAAAAAAAACGGGTAGCATTCCTACTTGTTAAAACACATTTTAAAATAAAACCAGTAGCATTTATGCAGCGAAATGCTAAAATGCTAACAGTTGACATAAAAAAATATTAATAATTTAAAAAAATAAATACAACATAAATTTAAAACCCTAAACATATTTCAAATTGTTTTGGTTTTTGTTTGAGAATGTTTTTTTTTTGTTTTTTTTTCAAATAGTATTTGGTTTCAATGGTTTTAGTTTTCACCGATTGTACATAAAAAATAATGGTTTTAGGTTTCACTGGTGGTTTTAGTTTGAATGGTGGTTTTGGGTATGGATGGTGGTTTTTCATTTTCAATGGTTACATTCACACAAACTAATAAAAAATAAATAAAATTTACATTTTGTAAAAAACACAAACAATTTTATATACAAAACAAATAAAATTTAGGTTTTTTTTAAAAAACAAATAACAAATAAAATAAAATTTAAAATTTAAGTTTTTTTTCAAAACAAATGAGAGGTTGAATTCCACTTACCTCGTTGATTAGACGACATGGCTGCATGGTGGATTTGGGCGTGGGAATCGACGTGGTGAGTTGGCTGCGGACGCTCGGTCGAGGGCGTTCTCCCATCCTTTTCGTTGTCTGCACTGTCGTTTTTTAACAAACAGGGCCGGCCGACTGACCATGTTTTTTTTTTTTTTGGTCTCAATCCCTCGATCGAGTAATAGCTCGATCGAGGATCTATCCAAGCCCTCGATAAAGGTATTTAAAAACCCTCGATCGAGGTCGTTTCAATCCCTTGATCGAGGACTTGAAAAGACCTCAATTGAGGGTTCGGAATGCACCCGCACTCCAGAAATGGTGAACCACCTTTATGGAATCATCCTATATATTTAAATTTTATCATTAAATAACTATGTCTTACATGAGAAATAAATAATTAATTAATTAATATTATTATTCACTAAAACATAAAAATATTAATTCAATTATTTTTAATTAATATACTACCATGGTTATAAATATATATATTTGTACAATCCTATTATGTTTATTATACAAAGTTAACATAAGAATCTTATTATTTTTCTTAGTTAGATAAATATAATATTTAATTAAATTATAATATAATATTATAGTTAAATATTATTATATTAAATTAAACATTATTAATTTAATATATATATTAATAACCAAATATTATTTTATTTAAATGTTCTCATTAAATAACCAAGTATTATATTTTAATAATACATCATTATTTATTTAGTTAATTAACTAACAAATAATTATTTAACATATTATGAATTATTTAATTAATTAATATTATTGTTAACTAAATAACAATAAAAAAATTTAATTGTTTTGTTTAATTAATTATTATAAAATAATAGTATTGTTTAATTATAACATTGTTTAATTCAACAATATCATTAAGCAAATAATTAAAATATGCATTCCATTAAAATTATTAAACAATATTATTCTATTAATTATTTATTATTTAAATTTAATTAAATAATAAAAAATTAATTAATATTAGTATTATTGACTAAATTACAATAATAGCAATTAAATTATTTTTTATAATCAATTATTTTAAAATGATAATATTGTTTAATTAAACAATATTATTAATCAAACAATTAAAATATCTATGCCATTAAAATCATTAAACAATATTATCCTATTAATATTTTATTAATCAAACAATTAAAATATTTATTTGATTAAAATCATTAAACATCATTATTCTATTAATATTTTGGAGATATGTGTATGCTCTCACTTGTTACTAGCAACAACCACATAAATAATATTAATGTGTCTTTAGCTATAGTATGTGTCTAATTTAAGCCTATCCGCCTATTCAGACACATTAATATTATTAATGTGGTTGTTGCTAGTTATTGTATGATTGTAGAATGTAGAAAGTCCTAAGTTTTAAGCATCCTTGAAGATGGAGGAGGGGAAAGGCCTGGTTAAAGTCTAGACTATTTGCATAGTTTATATGGTTAAATTCCATGTCAAGATCCCATGAAAATTATTGAAATTGCAGTTTCTTGTGGTTGGAATTCCATAATTGGTGTGCACCAGGGGTAATTAGCTGAATCCATTTCTACAATCAAAATTAAAATTTTAGCAATGAAAATTGTAATTTCATGGTGAATTTCGAACAAATTTATAAAAAAGTTGCAAATCGTCTAGAGTTTTTCCCACTCCGAGGAAAAATGGTTACGTGGGTTTCTCCATTATCAAAGCTCGTGCAACAGAATAGCAAACAAAGAGCGGCTTCTAATAGTGTCGGCCATTAAGACTGACCCAACAGGATTGGGAATTTCCTAAAAACTCGTCAGGTTCAGATTCTTCGTGGTCGTGGAAGGAGATTGTCTGAATTCCTGCATCTCTTCGGGAGCAAATTAATTTTGTTTCTAGCGTCAGCTGTGAAGGCGTGGATGATTGCGTTTGCTTCATAACAATGAGTGGAACTGCAGATGTGGAGGTTGTAGTTTACTATTTAAATCAAAACCCATGGAGTTGGCTTCATAGATTTCCAGGCCAATCGCAGCATCAGTAGCATGACCTTTCAACCGAGGCCTGAAGTGAACAGCGGGTGATGCAAATTCTGGAAGGTATTACAGTATAGCAATTTTTACATATTTTGGTTTTTTTAGTGTTCAAATGAATAGACGTTTGAAGAAATGATTCGAAATGTCCATAATATAAATGTTATCATAGTTCGTCGATAGACGACTACAATGAAATTTGCACCCTAGGGAAATCACAGTCTTTTATGGTTGAATAAGGATGGGTTGCGGAGATTAATGGAATTGGCATATACCTCCAAAAATATTCGTGGAGCACAAAGATACAAAGGCGCAGATTTGAGGTGGGATCACAGGTACATTACTAATCAAACTCATCCTACCGTTTTTGTCCTAATCAAACTCTAGTGCAGGTTTAATTTGAATAGTCACTAATAATTATTAAAACAAATTAGGGTTATTTCAAGAGGCACCGCAGTTGTTTGATCAATCCAGGTGGTTTAATCATCAGTCGGATGGTAATCCAATTTATCTATAGGGGAAAGTAAAGTTCACCCACAGGCTGGGAATCAATCATTTCAGTTGATAGTTTTCGATTCAAAATCATTCAATCATTTCTGCAACCACTTTTAAATTCCTAGAACTGTATTGATAGAACTATAATCGATAGTGCATTCAACCTGGGAAGAATGGACCGATAACACGTTTTCCATTGTTTTTAAAGAAAGGGGATCAACCTATTGAAATGATTAAGGACTCTGGAAGATATTCGTTATTCGAAGCTGACATGTTGGTTGAAGGAGTCCCATCAAAATCCTCACGCTCATGCAAAGCTTCCACTGTGCTTCTGTATATGGTTGGAGAATTCAAATGGTTTTACTAATCTAGTGGAGTTCTTTGACACCTGCCCCATGTTCATGTTCGAAGAAGAGCTCAAGTAAGCCCTAGAATCAGTTACTTATGTTTATTGTGGTTCGATTTTCCCCGGTTCAAAGTGTTGAATTCCATGTTCTCTTGGGTTTCTCCTCCCATCGACTCTAATTACAACGCCCTTGTGATATGGAAGGAGTCTATTTAACTTAACTAAACATAACCAAGTGCTTCCATGAATGAAGGTATTAGGGTTCTTGCAGTGATTATGAAAATTCATTTTTATTTATACAACGGAATGGATGTACACCATAAAGGAAGGTATTTGGGTTCCAGTGCTGTTATTGTTAACGTTTATCTCCATATGATTCAATATTTTTTCAATATTACGCGCATCCTTCTTAAATGTGGGCATCCATGGGTGATGCTCAAGTCGCTATTAAACTGAAATTGGAACAGGTGAATTGAAGTTAAAGTTTTATGTTAGTTATATATAATCTAGGTATTCATTCATGAAGTCTCTGTATTACCAATCTTGCACCAACATGGCTTATAAATATAATATTGTTTTTCTTGTATTCTTCATAAAGATTTAAATTTCGATTTACGTTATAAATTTTTTGTTCTATAAAAGAAAGAGAATTATCTTATTACAGGGCTATAGAGATTTATGTTAAAACAAGTATAAGTTTATGTCTATCAATCTATTTAGTGAAACAATTTTTTTATGTGAACGGATTCATGCTAGTGTATTTTTTAATTTATTGCTAGACCAACTATGCCATTCCCCCGAATCTAATCTCTAGGTTGTTAAATCTCTAGTAGGAGAACATTAAAAGTTATCATGGGGAATCAGAAAATTGTTAAATCTAACTCAAACAAATGCAATAATCGAAACAAATTTGTACTAGAATGCTACTAAGATAACCCTCTAAGGATTATTGTATGTTTTTTATCAAAAAATTCGAAAATCTCCTAATGGAGTTGGATTCATTGATGAAAAGAGAGGATTTTTTCACCAATGGAAAAGGTTGAATTCCAATGAGCATCGAATCTGGAACCATTGGGGTATGTTGAGGTAGTGGTGTCCATATTGTGCCCAAGAACAGAACCTACACTCGGAAATAACTGATGAGGAGGTGCAAATCAAGTGGCCTCAAGACTATATCGTTTCCTTCTCTCTAACTATTTGGTCCGCTCTGGAGTTATAATTGACTCATTTATACTTCCAAGTGCAGGCTCTGACCAATGGGCCATTAGCCTCTAAATTGACCAAAACACGAAGCCATGCAATCAACCCTTCCGATTTGAGAATTTTTGGTTGAATCATCCCGAATTCATGGAGAAACTCTCCCAATGGTGGTCAAATGCTCCAAGAAAAGAAGGCTCTAAAATGTACAATCTCCAACAAAAGCTAAAATGGGTGAAAGGAAAATTAAAAATCTGGAACAAGGAAGTTTTTGGAAACATATTTGAAGCCAAAGGAAAACTTGAGGAAGAAATGGCTGAACTACAACAAACTGCAATCGCAGCAGGCTATACTAAGCAATTGTTGGAATAAGAATCATGCATACAAACATATTTAAATGAGCACATGAACCAAGAGGAAATACTCTGGACGCAAAAATCTAGAATACGGTGGCTAAAGGAAGGGTAATGGAAGAATTCCAAGTTTTTCCATGGCTCAATGATACAACACCAAGCACACAGTAGAATCTCTCTCCTGCATTCTAATCAAGGACAACACTTAACCACCCAAGCAGACATTACTAAGGAATTGGTCGACTTCCACAGAACCATCCTAATTGAGGACAATCCAAATTGGTAACAAGCCATTAGCTCCATCCTCTAGAACATTCCAAGGCTGGTCAACAAAGAACTACTTCAAGAACATGCCTTTTGGGAAATCTGTAATGGAAATACAACACTCTTTTGGGATAATGCCTGGAAACAACGACCAAAACTTAGCTCCTCGGCCCACACCCAGTAGCTTAGACAAATCTCCAATGACAACAACCAAACATTGGTGGCACAATTCTGGGACCCACATCCCAACAATTCTCAATGGAGACATTGGAAGCTCAGAAAACATTGGCAGCCAAACCCAACCAATGAGCAATGGGACATTATATAAAGAGAGCTCCAGTCACGTAGAATCATTGTGCAGGAAGGTGAAGAAATTATTATATGGGGACATACCAGCGAAAAAACTTCACTCTAAAATAAGCATGTAGCATATTAACCCAACATCACCAAATCCCGCAAGATGCGATCTCGTCTCAAATATGGAAACAAAATCTTTGGCCCGAGGTCTCCACTTTCCTCTGGCTTGTTTCCTGGAATATAATCCTCACTTGGGATCACATCCTCAAAAAAGGATTCTAGGGACCTTCTGTATGCTATCTCTGCTACTCCTTAGAAGAGACTACAGAACACATTCTCAACCAATTTCCATTTGCTCAACAACTTTGGGACAGGGGAACCATCATTTTCAGGCAATCCGATCGTGACGGAACCTACATCAGAAACACGATATCTCAATGGAGGAAGGGAATTAGTAAAAACAACATAGTAAACAGAATTTGGAAGCTCTTCCCAAGATTCACATTATGGGAAATCTGGAAGAAAAGGAACAGACGGATCTTCAAGAACCAAAATCAGAAAATTGATTATATCTGGAAGAAAATTAAATCCAATATCAAAGAGACCATAGAAATATCCCAATGGGATCCATCGATTGGGAACAACCAAGCTCAAGCCCAACAAATCCTCTAAACCTCGGACATCAATATACCAAAAAATTAGCAAAGGAACTCCAGAAATCGCATTGGTAACAACAACCCTGCCACTTGGGAGCCCACGGATAGAGGATTTGTCAAGCTTAACTTCGATGGGGCTAGCCGGGTAAATCCTAGCCCAGCTAGCTACGAGGGATTATTCTGAGACGATCAGGGAAATATCTTTAAAATTTTCATAGGTTACTTAAGGACAGAAGTAAACAATTCTACAGAACTATTTGTGATTACAGAACTATTTGTGATGCTGAAGGGCATACAAATTGGGGATCAGGCGGGCTACTACAAGCTAATCATGGAAGGTGACTCAATGCTTATGATTCAAATTTTACGCCTCTTAAATGGCTCCATTGTTAGAAAAATCAATCCAAGCTAGAGGCTCGCAAGAAAACTCAATTCTCTAGCTTCCTATATCAATCCAACTCAAGTCCTCCTATCTCGTCATGTACGCAGAAATGCCAACAAGATAGTAGACAAACTGGAAAACTAGGGAATTGACCACCTTGACAATGAGCTCAAGCAGAACTGGGAGGCTGAAGTGCCACTGCCACTCCGGGAATACTGTGCTAACGTGGTCAACCAGGATTTCCCTCCCCACAATGGGTGCAACACAGTGGGCCACCCAACACGTCTAGATGTGGGCCCGAAGCAGTTAGAAACTGGAGACGAGTCCAGGCCAAATGTCAATGCAAATCGATCGATCCACGACCACGTGTCAAGTCCCATTTCTCAGGATAATCTACTGCATGCACAAGATGAAGGGCTCGCTAGACCAACCTTGTCTTTCTGATCATTCAGATGATACGGCCAGCATCATGCGTGTCTAGCGGCACCTCTAACCATTAACCTCTCGGCTGAGCTTATCTAGCCTGTACGTTCAGGCTGATAAACCAGTTGGACAGATGGGTCCCCCAATGCGGTCAAAGACTGCCCTCACGGCGTTTGCTTACTCCGTCCGCGTTTGCTTACTTCGTCCAGACGAGACCTTCCTCTGCCCGGCCGGCTCACTGCACATTCGTCGATGGAAAGCTTTCCGACGGCTCCTTTAAGCAGACGCAGTTAATGGCCATGCTCTGGGAAGTATGTATGACATCGTCCATCTGCAAATTTGAATTTCATAATAAGCGGGAAGTTTGAATTTGAATATCCCACTCAGACGTCACCCTTCCCAGATAGCCAAGCCCGCTATCTGATGCTATCATATGCGCTATGTTACCCTTCCCGCCGGCAATAACTTTTTTTCTGCAACAGAATTATTTTCATCCCCTTCTCTCTGCACCACCGTTGTGTTCCGTGTTCGAATCTTCGGGCCAGCTCTCATTCATGTCTGAGATCCTCAGAAAACTCCCCTGTGAGCCCGACGCTCAGATGGATTCCATTGACGTCCAGGAGCTGAAACGTTTCCACGGCGAAGAAACAGACCAGTTTCTTCAACTACTGCAATTAGAAAAAACTTTAATAGACGAGGACGAAGAAGAATCCCGTCCTACTGAAGAGCTTGTAGAGGGAGTCATGAGAAGTCTGGAGGAAGAGATTGGCGTGACATGTTCCACTTCTTATCCCTCCTCCAATTCTGGGGATAATTCGATGGCCTCCAATATCTCGAGTGGCCATGAAGCCGAAACCCTAGATTCGGACTCGGTTTCGATCTGTGTTATCTGCTAGAAGCTTCAGACGACGAGCTCGGCATTCCCCAGCCCCGTTGAGGACTTGAAGTACGAAATCTGTCTATCTCCTAAAGAAACGGCCGAGGGTTTGTTGGACAGCCGGGATCTCAAATCTCTTAGTGAAAACTGGCACTTTGAGGATGACTTTGAAAACTATCAACAGTTTGCATTGTACGAAGACACCTGGAATGCCAGCCAGCTGCGGGATTATATGACGAGAGATTTTGAAAGCCAATGCTTGTTATCTGACAGGGATTTTTCTGAGGCATGGAGATTGCAGGAAACTACCAGTTGCATTTAACCTTTGCAATGGCTCATAAGGAGTATAGAGCTTGTGATTTTTTTGGCAGCGAGAGGTCACACGATCTAGCTGGAGTTTGTATTATGTATCGTATATACTTCTAGCATGGAATTTGTTTTTCTAACTATTTCGCACACCGAGTAACATCATTCTAGATAGAATGACTCTTAAAGTTGAATTATCTTCATAACAAAAAAATGAAATGCTTGAAAGCCATCAGTGTCCATGTGTTGAGTGATTTTGGCCTTTGAATAATTCCTTAAAGTGTATTTTCTAACTTTGCAATTCTGAGAAGCAGCATAACTAACATATTCTAAGTGAATATGCGAGGGCACAATGAAATCCGCAAGAATTTCTAGTTAATTAGTCACCTTTACAGAGAGTTGAGATTTTAATAACTCATATATATTAAGTTTAGGTATAAATGTAAATGCAATTAATGAACATGTCTAAGTGAATATGCGAGGGATATTGTAACAAAATAAGGAGGAATTTCATAACCAGTGGCTTATAGAAAGAATTGGGACCAATATCGTTTGGATGGTTATTAAACCTTTGAGGCACACACTTTAATTGAGGGAATGGGAATCAATTAGGGATTGCTTGATATAAAGGTTTTAATACCTCTTTGCTCTATAGTGACCATATTTTGATGTGGCTGTGATTTGAATAATATTTGGGATTGTGCAATGGACCGGGTTTTATTACTCTCCCCTCCAGGAATTTGATGTGGGTGTCAATTGAATTAATTTTGAATTGTGTGATGGATATGGTTTTAATACCTCTTCCGTCTGCATGGTTCAAGCATTTGATGTTAATCAATTTGGCATCGAATGATGCACATTATTTTAATACCTCTCAGCTCTACATCAATGGTAAAGTTGATATGGATGTGGGTTGATTATTAATATAAATTGTTTTATATTTCTTGCATGTTATTGTTACTGTGATATATGGTATACATGGTTAATTTTTTTTCTTACAGTAAAGTTTGTGATATATGGTACATATGGTTTTTTTTCTTACATTAAAATTGGTATGCCGAGTTTTTTCCTTTTCATTTACAGAACTATGTTACACAATCTACCATGGGCCAGAAGATCTAGAACATCACTTTTGATAGTAGTGATGCAATTATTTTGAAGTTCCTTAAATATTTAGCATTTTTCAAATCTCTCTCATCCTATATTCTAAATTATTTGATGCAAATGAGTTATTTTCTTCAAAATTTCTTATGTTTAATCCCAATATTCCTTATGTTTGATCCTAGCGTGATCATGGTCTAAGATCCTATTCGAAATATTGAACCTTCTTTTTTCACAAGAAAAATGCTATACTTTATATTGGAAGTATAAGTAGGTTACAAAAATATCCAAACAGTAAAACCATACAAGCCAGAACATCCAATCCTCCAAAAGAACCATAAAACATTGGACAATCCACGAAGCAAGAGCATCCGAAGAGCCAAAGAGTCACACCACGGGATATACCAATCCCAAAAAGAACCGATTAGTCCAAGAAGTACCAAATGAGTAGTAGCTACAAAGGGAAGTACCAAAAAAATCAAATAAAGCCGCCCAGGACAAGAAGATGCCCCAAAAGAAAAGAACTACCAAAAAAATGAAGTATAAGAGAACTAGGAGTTAAAAATATTCCAGTAACCGAACGAGGGTTTTACGGAACCCTCTTGAATCTCATAAAAAATCCGGCCCTCCACATCCAAAAGAGCCTGACGAGAAAGAGCATCCGCAACAACATTGTGTTCCTAAAAAATTTGGATAATAGAAGTCTGAGGGAAAAGACCCAAGAGGAGCTTGGTCTCATCCATCCAAGAGGAAAGTGCTAAGGCATTGATAGTGGCATCAGAGTTATCCCAATTCACAATAATCAATGCATCCCCTGCCGCATGTTCCAAGATAATGTTGACCTTTGTAGAGAAGAATAAAACAAGCCACAACGCCAATAATTCCCCTTTAGTGTTAGTACCTCTTCCCCCACACATCCAAAGCTTTATCTTATCACCATTTGCACATTCAATAAAGGCCCCTACCCCAAATTTTCCCGAAGATACTTGAGCATCACCATCAAAATGAGCATGATTTCCAGAACGAAGGAGGAGAGGAGGCCAAGTAACGCGATCACCTGTCGAAAGCCCCACCATTTGAGAACACCCATATTCATGAGAAAGCGAATGTACAGTACAAGCAACCCTGCTTGGCTCAGAAAAAATGTTGTCAAATATCTTACGATTGTGATATTTCCATATCTCCCACACAGCCAAACAAGCCAACACCCCAGAATGATTGTTTAATGCAAACAAATTTTGAAACCACTCCTAAATAGTAACATCTGGCCCAACATGTAAATATGAAAATGGAGATCCAATAAAGGGCCATACTTTCACAGTAAAGGGACAAGTAACAAAGATGTGAACAAATGTTTCAGCAGCTTGATGATAGAGGGAACAAATATTCGGGTAAGAAAACCCCCACTTTTGTAGATTTTCCCATATGAGTATTTTCCTCTCCAACAGTAACCACATAAATATTTTAACTTTAAGAGGTAAAAACCAGTTCCAGCAACTTCGGTGCCACCACTTCCTCACCTAATGCGAATTTGAACAAATCGCCTCATATGCCAATCGAGCAGAGATGGTGTCGTCCTTGGTGTTCCATGACCAGAGTAAACTGTCTTCACCATCCACGATCCTAATATTGGCACGATACAGATCCATAATATAACACCTCCATTCGGTTTTCATCGCACCAACCAAACCCAACTGTGAGGAATTCGGCCATCTATTAAAAATCTTTGTCAAGATGTTATTTATGAGAATATGATTAAGATTGTAGTATCCCCGACTTATGAGGTGATATAGCAGTGCAAACGAAAGCTTGAATGTTAAAGGGAAACCCACTATAGGATCTTTAGCGATCAAAATGTGCTAACCATTCCCAGGATACCAAGCTACCCAATCAGCCATAATCGAGAAGGATGAGAGTAATCCTGCCCAAATATTTGAGATACCTTTGGTATTTTTCCTCTTGGATCGTATCCATTGGATAGTCGACAATTTACCAAAGTATTTATATTTGATGATATTTCCCCATACACAATCCACAGATAATGCACGCCAAAGACTATTGGCCAATAAAGCTGAAGAAAAAGAGAAAATATTCTTTAACGCCCACCCACCTTGTGCAAATGGCCTAGCCAACTTGAACCAATCCACTAAGTGTATATTTTGACTGCCATTTCCGAACCATATAAATTGATGTATCTTCTGGCGAGTACTGGAGAATATAGACTTTGGAATTATGCACAGTGAAAACCAATAAACCCTCAAGTTTTGAATTACACACTTTGCAAGAATGAGGCGACCACCACTAGATAACCATCTCCATTTCCATTGTTGAATCCGCTGGTCAATTTTTTAAGAGCCACTGCCAATCCATTATCTGGTATCCATTAGGTTTTAAATAATAACCGAGATATTTGGTACCATCATTCAGTTCTTCAACACTGAAAGGGAGGAGAGTAGTAATTTCTAGAAGCACCAAACCCTCCAGATTATGCTTCAATAAATTTGATTTTCTTTCATTAATGATCATATGAGAGGAGTGGCAAAAGAGTTGAAGTAGTCACCACATATGGCTCCATTCCTGAGAATTTGCAAGCCCAAATAACATCACATCGTCAACAAAAAATTGATGAGTGATTCAGATATGTGGTGATACCTCGATCCCAGAAATCAAGAAATCATCTTTGGCTTTATGGATCAACCTGTTGAGGCCCTCGATCACAATCAGAAAAAGTAAAGGTGAAAGAGGACACCCTTGGTGAAGTCTCCACGAACTGGTAACAAAATCAGTTGGACATCCATTAATAAGAATAGAATAGTTAACTGATGAAATGCATGCCATAATCCATTTGATGGTGCCCCAAGGAATGTAAATCTTGAGAAGGGCCAATCTAAGAAAGGACCAGTTCACATTCATATTCCCTAGTAAGATCCAATTGGAGTATTATTGCTTGAAAATCCTTTGACTTAATGCTATGAAACGCCTTTTGAGCCACCCCCACCGCATCAAGTATCTGTCGGTTGTCCAAAAAACCATATTGTTCCAGAGAGAGGCCCCAAGAGAGAATCGGCTTGATCCTACAAGCGATTATCTTGGAAATAACTCTATAGACAAGGTTACATAGATAAATCGGCCAAAAATCCACAAATTATTTTGGATTAGATACCTTTGGGATGAGTGTCAGGAAGGTAGCATTGAGTGCACCAGACACTTCCCCTTTCATTCTAGTTTCTTCCACCATATCCAATATATCTTGACCCATAATATTGAAGAATTCCAAAAAACGTTTCGCAGTCCAGCCATCTGGACCTGGACTTTTGTCTTTTGCAAAACCACGAAGAACATAATGGATCTCCTTCAAGGAAATTGGGAGAAATATATCATTACCTTCCTGCTCAGTAAAAAGACAAGGGTATTCTTTAATAACTCTTATTTGTTCCCCAATCATAATAATTCCAGGATAACAATAATATTCTTTGAAGAATGTTGTAGCTTCCCCCTGAAGGTTCTGCATCTCAGAAATAGTGTCCCCAGATCGACTCTTCAAATTCCAAATAGAGTTAGTAATACTTCTGTTATTTGCAAAACGGTGGAAAAATTTAGAATTATTGTCCCCCAATGAGATCCATAAAGCCTGACGCTTCAGGAACCAAGAGGCTTCAGCATGCTTTAAAATCTGTAATCTCCTACCCTCCAGGTCCACCAGTAAAGAACAAGCCCCATCTGGAAGGGGACCCCCGAGATGTGCATCATTTAATGAATTCATTTTAGAATCAATATCTATGATGTCCAACTTATCGGCTGTCTTACGAGCCTTCTCCCATAGTTTAGCTACCAATTTTAAGTGACTTAGCTTTTGAATTAATCTCTGAGTCGGGGAAGAGATCCCCACAACCTGTATACCACACCATTCAAAACGCACAAAATCCCAGAAAGCGGAAATCTATAATAAGGTGTGATTGAATTTAAACGGGCGAGGGATCTTTTCACCACCGAAGTCCAACTCCAATAGAATTGGGAGATGGTCCGATAGAGTTTATAATATAGTCCAAGTTTTGTATTTATGCACTTTTTGAACCAAATGATCAACAATCATAAACTTGTCCAATCGCTTCGATATCTTCCCATCATCCTTCCTACCATTGCACCAGGTAGGACCCAAAGAGATCGGCAATATATCATTCATACCCAAATCTGCAAAGAAATCAAAGAAATAAGGACATAAGATATCCTCTCTAGCATATTTTCCCCAAGTGTCAGGTGAAGAAAGTGTAAGATTGAAATATCCCTCTAATAGGAGGTTGTCTAGATCCAACAAACCATCAGATTTTGCAGAGTCCGAAAAATGATGCCTCTCAGAGTATGGACCGTAGATATTCATAAGGTTAACCACACCAGCAAACTCCTAAATGTGATCCTCCATAAGTATCCCCAGATGTGTACTAAATGCAGATAGTTGAAAAAAATTAGGATCCCAAGCCGACAGTAAACCACCAGATAGACTAACCGCATCCATCAAACATATAACCCAGTCTTTCCTAATGCTTTGGAAAAATAACCTAGCCCGCTCCGCGGGAACCATTGTTTCCTGAAGAAAAATAATATATGGTTTCAATGAATCCAGTAAACCTTTGAGGGCTATTTTTTTCTGAGGGCCCCCAATCCCTCTAATATCCAGTGAGAAGATGATCATATTTTAACCCTATCCAGGGCTTTCATGTCTCTAAGATCTCGTTCGGAATCTAGTGAACAATTGGAAGTAGAAGAAGCCAAGGATTTGTCCAATGGAGGATCATCAATTTTTAGGAATTTACCTTTCCTAGCACTACGAGGTTTTAATCGGCGAAAATTGTGGTATGCCCCCTTTCCTAAATCCTTTGGAAAACAAACTCTCAGAAGGGTCAACACCGGAAAGACCCTGGGTAGTGTCTTGTAAACCCCCACAGAAGGAATGTTAGCAATGTAGGTAGCGAGAGGATATTTTGTTTTAACAATATCTGCAAATGAAGGTACCTCCGGCCCTAATGATGGAACCCCCACCGCATCCCCATCCCATGAAGGAGTCATTAGAGCTAAAGGGAGCCCTTCAGTACCAGGCCCAGTCTGAACATTCCCAAGAGGGTATAATGGAAGAGAAGGCGAAATAGGGGGAGAGGAGGGAATACCCGCTTCAGAAATCCCAAACACCTGTGAAATATGCCCAACAATAGAGGGAGCATTGTCATTAACCCCCAATAGACCAGGATCCGAAGCTCGGATGGAAGGAACACTTCCCAAGGTTAGAGGAACAATAGGATCCAAGGATGGTTGGATACCCAAATAGAAGGTAGAAGTACGCCCAATTATACCTTCCCCAAGAAGTACCCCCGATTATACCTTCCCCAATGCAATCCTCTTTACCTTCCAAATCCAATAGGAAATCCAAATCATATTTCGATAATGTAGAAGAAAAGGAAGGATCAAGACTGCTTAACTTACCAATTAGAGATGTAGGATCCAAGTATTCCACATCCAAAACCTAGGACAAGATATGCACAGAAACACTACCCTCAGCAACACCATCTGAATCCGAATTACTATCTAAATTCCAAGCCTGAACATCATCAGTCGAGTCCCACTCTGAACCAGAGCTAAAATCTGAACATTCTCTCCAGAGGTGACCAACAGCTTTGCATATGGAACACCTAAAGGGGATCCCCCAGTAGTCCAGAGTCTACGAGTATCTCCTATCTCGCCAAATAATATCCAGAGGCTCAAACAGATCCAGTGACATATCAATTTCTAGAAGAACCCTACCCACCCAACGGTCCATCCCATTTAGGGTTTCTTCATTAATGTGTAGAAATCTCCCCAGATGGTTGGCCACTGCCACAAAAGCCTCTATGTGCCATATCTCTAATGGGAACCCCGGTAAGAGAACCTAAAGGTTCTGAAATTGCATCTTCTCCGTTAAGGGGTCGAAACCCATATGCCAGTGCTTAAGCATTAGGCTGTCGTTCCCCTTAATCCAAGTCTTCTCCAGAATTTTGGAAGTATGATCCTCCATCCAGAAATAGAACATGTACCAACCCTTGCTCAAGATATATATCTCGGGTCTGTATCCGATAATCTTGGCCCAATTTGTGGACACCCACTAGTCTATGTCCTTTGGATTCATAGCACTGTAGGTAAATTTACCCATGAGGACTTTGATAGATAATGCTGCTATACCCTCTAGACAAGATAAACGATCCATCATCAATTCGGCCCCCTGACCCCGCATTCGCCACATAATACGAAATCTTGAACCTACTAAAGAAAGAAGGAAGTTCACATATTCACGTGGATCCATTGTCTCAATGGTTAGATCCCAGCAATAAGAGTAGACACCTTCACCACGTTATATTTGAATTGCTTCATTGAAATATCTATCATTTCACACCTTTGTATTACTTTAATTTAAATAATGAATATTTCAGTGTGAAAATTTGGTCACATAACACACGTCTCTTTATACATTAATGGCATTCAATGTCAATTTGGAGTAAATATACAAAATTAGAAATAAGTAAAAATTTATTTTTTTAAACTTTTAACAAAATTTATATATACTAAATAAAAACCAAATTTATATGAAACAAATAAAAAATATACAAAAAGTACTTAGCATAATACATTATCACGGCATCTCATCACTTGCTCGTAACCTTGAAAGAGTACACACCTTTATGTAATACAATATATAAAGTTCTAACTTTATGTAATACAATATATAAAGTTTTATATAAATGAAATCATTTATGTGAACACATTTTCTATTTATATCTACATAATTTTTGACTTATTTTTAAAAATATAAATAATAATAATTTATAACTAAATTATATATATATATATAATTAATTAATAAAGAAATATTTAATCCATAAATTATCTTATTAAATTATTTAATAAATACTATTAACATTATTATTAACAATAACATTTTTAATGCTTTATAATATTAATAACAAAAACATTATATAAAAAATGCTTTATAATATTAATGACAAAAACATTATATATATAATTAATAAAGAAATATTTAATCCATAGATTATCTTATTAAATTATTTAATAAACACCATTAACATTAATTATATTATTAACAATAACATTTTGTATGCTTTATAATATTAATGATAACAACATTGATAACATTTTTTAGATAACATTTTTTATGCTATATAATATTAATGATAATAAATATTTAATCCATAGGTTATCTTATTAAATTATTTAATAAACACCATTAACATTAATTATATTATTAACAATAACATTTTTAATGCTTTATACTATTAATGACAAAAACATTATATAAAAAATGCTTTATAATATTAATGACAAAAACATTATATATATAATTAATAAAGAAATATTTAATCCATAAATTATCTTATTAAATTATTTAATAAACACCATTAACATTATTATTAACAATAACATTTTTTATGCTTTATAATATTAATGAAAACAACATTGATAACATTATTATTTTTATTTTTATTTTTTATTTTCTTTTGGAACTTGAATTCTTCCTTCCCATGGGTTGAACATGAGATGGATGAAGCTACAGGCGCTTTATAGGGTTTGCTAACGATGGGAGCTATAGGAGGCAGCTCGGGATTGGTGCCTGATGATTATGTTGGGTCGCGGATCACCTTTGAAACAAATGGAGTTCAGTGGGAGGATGAGGTGGACTATTCTGCGTACCCTCTTGAGGGTAAATATATTTTTACCTTTCCCATTTACCAACCCCCGTTTACCACATCTTCTCCGTCGTTAACAGGAATAGGGATGGAGACATTTGGCTTGCCGGCTTCCGGTGGTGGCTATACCAATATTCCTTCCTACTCTAGGTCTTCACCAGTGGATTTAGGGGTTCTCTCTGATTTATATAGGATTTCTGACGACCCATATTTTTTGACTCTTTCTTCCAGACCCTTGGATCCTCTTCTCAACGAAAATCCTTTCTCTGTTTGCACCTCCTCAGCTAAACTTGGATTTTGGTGCTCATGTGCTTACGGACGCTAACTGCACCCAGGTTGAGCTTCTCCCTGATGATTGGGGGGCACCCTCTTATGGTCCTAGTTTTGACTTCCTAGACGTGATTTGGCCTTCGACCTTCACTACTGACACTACTTCTGCACAAGATCTAGTCTTCTCTTTACCTTCACCGAAAAACCCTAAGGATTTCATCGCTAGATTTCTTCAACATTCTGATTAGCAGGGCTCTCCTCCGAAGGAGACTCTTTCACAAGACAAGGCGCATTCAAGCTCTGGTTCGACTTCAAATATGCCTCCTCACCCAGCGGGGGCTCCAACGGTGGGTGGGAAGAAGAAGGAAAAGTGCCTAAAATCCTCTAGGACCCCTCTGCACCTTATCTATGGGAAAAACATCTCAGTGGCCCAGTCTCTTGGGATGGCAGAATTGGCAGTTGTTGGCAAGGCTCGCGGGAAGTATCCCATCCTGGAACAATTGGATCGGTGGGTCGATACTACTTGGGGCTCCCTCTTAACCTACAAACCTGAAGCTACTGTCTCCTCTCGTGGCTGGCTTGTTTTCAAACTGAGGAACAAGGAGGAGGTGGATCTTCTTTTAAAAAAACATTGGAGTTTTGGAAACACCCCTTCATTCTGAAAAATTGGACCCCCGATGTTCGATGCTGACTGTGAAAGGCTTGATACGGTGTCGGTTTGGGTCAAACTCATAGGCCTCCCCTGGGAATTATGGACCTGGGAAACCTTTTGGGATATTGGCAATGCACTCGAGGCCTTCATTGATGCAGACATAACCTTTCTTTAAACACGCAGGAGAATGGTGGCCAGAATTCTTGTCTCCTTAAACCTCTGTGCGGACCTCAGAGAAAGCTTAAATTTTGTTTGGGCACAGATTACCAGGCTACAACCCCTCGATTATGAGGGTGTCCCTTTTCGCTGGCATCCCTCCCATGTTTATGGTCACATTGCTCGGAACTGTCCATAGACTTTCATTGAGCGGGCGGATCGGCCTAAGAAAAGGGCGGTGTGATGTGGGCTCCTCGTCAACTCCACTAACACACAAAAGATGGGAAGATGCGAGGTGGACGTTAGGTCTCGAGGTGAGCAGACAGATCCTACCATGGAAGAACATTATATGGTCCCTCCTGGTCTAGAATCAGATCCCATTGTCTCCTCGGCAACTCCTGGACCATTACCATTGGCCTTTGCGACTTCAGGTATGAACTCCTCTCTCCCTTCTGCTTGCCCGGGTCCCCCACCCTCTCGTTTTTTTGATGCTCATCCTGCTACTCCTCCCCCACCCTCCCCGACCTTCCTGTCCTTGACCTCTCCGGTTCGTGAACCTACTCTCCATTGTCCCTCATCCTCCCCTTCCCCTCCCCCTCCACTTTTCTCACCTTCTTCTACCTCTCCTCTCCCGAGCTCGTCGGAGCCTTCCATTGTCTCTTCATCCACACTACCGATTCGTTTCAATCTCTAGTCGAGAGATATTCCTGCCCTCCAACCCCTTATAACTCTACTTCAGGGATTGGGAAAAAACACACAGTTTCTTGGTAAGGGAAAGAACAGGAGGAGACCCTCTCATCTCGCCTCGGCGCAACATCGTGCCCTCTTGGAACTTGCATACGTCACTCATAAGTCCATCCTTGGGGCACTTAGAGTAGTAGATGCCTATAATGGGGTTCACTAATGAAGATTATCTCCTTTAACTGTCATGGGTTGGAAAGTGATCCCAAAAAACTTGCCCTCAAGAGGCTGATTACTCTGCATCAACCTCATGTCTTACCGCTATAGGAAACATTGGGACCAGAAGAGGGAGTCACAACCATTCTTTCCTCCCTCTTCCCTTTCATGGAATTTCGGGCACTGGATGCCTGCAAACATTCTGGGGGTATTGCCACTAGGTGGAATACTCACAGTGTGCGACTTAAAAACTCTTGGGGGTCGCGCTTAGCTCTGGGAGTGGAAGTTTACCATACTGTTGAAAACTCCTACTTCAGTATCTTAAATATATATGGCCCTTATGAGAATCGATTCCCCTTCTGGGATTCATTGTCTTGTAAATATTTTTTCAATTCAGGAGACCTTATCATTGGGGGAGACCTAAATTTCTCTCTTGGGAACCATGGAATTTGGGGTCCCAGCACCAGAATGGACAAACAAATGGATTTTTTTTAACAACTCTTGCTCTCTCACAAGCTGGTGGACCTTCAGCCTGATAAGATCAAACCTACTTGGACCAACAGAAGAATGAGGGTTCACAGGGTGGCCAAACGTATGGACCTTTTTCTCCTTGTTAAACACCTCCTTGACCAAAATCTTGTTTTTTGTCAATGGGTGAATTTAGGGGGACTCTCAGAACACTTCCCGATTTTTCTTGAAATAAAGGGACCTGCTTCCAAATCCTCGAGTACTTTCAAACTTTGTGTAGCCTGGCTTAAATAAGAGCAGGTCACTCACATCATCAAGGAAAATTGGCATCCCTACTGTCCTATTGATGGGCACTTTGTTGCACAACATTTTGCAAAAAACCTATTGGATATCAAGAAAAAATTGAAAGATTGGGCCTTCAAAAAGAAGGAATGAGACGATCTAGAGCTGTCTCAAGTGGAATCGGATCTTCGCATTGCCCAAGAGTTGTATGGGTTTGGTTTCTTGAACCCTGACTCTAATCTCCACCTTAATGCTCTTGAATCCTGCAAGAGAAAACTTTTACAAAACAAAGAGGAGACATGGATACTAAAGAGTAGAGCAATTTGGCTCGATTGCGGGGATGAGAACACAAAAATTTTCCAAAATTTTGCTAAGGGAAGACATATAAAGAATAATATTTGGGAACTTCAAAATGATCTGTTGGAAAACATATCTAACTTTGAAGGGATTACAGCTCTTGGCACCTCCCACTTTGCCTCACTCTACAAAGCTGACAACCACACAAACCTTGCAAAAATCATTCAAGTCTCTCCATATTTTCTGGGTTTCATCACTCCCGAGGATAACCAGGATCTCATGCAGGATATTTCGGAAGAGGAACTTAAGGAAACCCTCTAGAGCTCTCAAAAGGATAAGGGCCCTGGCCTGGATGGTTGGACCATTAAATTTTTCTTGACACATTTTGAGATCATTGGGGCTGATATTCTTCAGCTTATGGAAGAATCGAGATCTCAGGGACACATCCACTCTCCCATGAATTCTACCTTCATTGCTCTCATCCCAAAAATGGACCGGTCGTCTACTTTCAATGATTTCTTCCCTATCTCTCTTTGCAATATCACACACAAAGTGGTGGCAAAAATTATTGCAAAACGGCTAAAAACGATTCTCTCAAAGGTCATCTCACTAGAACAATTTGGTTTTCTGGAAGGCAGACAGATTCATGAGGAAATTGGTGTGGCCCAGGAGTGTTTTCACTCGATCAAACAGAAAAATTTTAAGGGGGCAGTTATAAAACTTGACCTCTCAAAAGCTTTTGATAAGGTGAACTCGCTCTACCTTTGCATGTTGATGACTCACCTAGGTTTTGATTACTCTTTTATAAAATGGATCGTGAGCTCCATAACTACTGCATCATTTGCAGTTCTTATAAATGGGTCGGCCTCAACATTCTTCCATGCAGGGCGAGGGCTTCATCAGGGATGCCCATTCTCCCCCCTACTTTTCTTACTGGTCGCTGAAGGCTTGAGCATGGCCATTTTAGATGCAAAGCACAGGGGATCGCTCAAAGGTATTGGCATTTCTCCCACACTCTTCCTCACACATCTCCTTTTTATTGATCATATCCTTCTTTTCTACAACGGCACCATCAGGGATGCTGATACTTTGGCTGGTATTCTGGACCTATTTGGGAGGGCTGCGAGGATGGAGATAAATATACAAAATTCTACGGTATCCTTGTCCCATCTGGACAAACAGGAAACTTGTTACTACTCCACTCTCTTTCCCTATGATTCCTATGATCTGGATGAAGGATTAAAATATCTGGGTTTTCTCTTAAAGCCAAAAAACTATAGGAAGCATGATTGGGGTTGGTTAATTGCAAAACTGGAGAAGCGTCTCTCTGCTTGGAGCCATAGATGGCTCTTTAGAGCTAGGAGACTGGTCCTCATCAAATATGTTTTAGAAGCCATCCCGGTGTACTGAATGTCTCTTGCATGGATTCCAAAGGGAATACTTGAGAAATCTCAGAAAATATGCTTTAGATTCCTTTGGTCTAGAAAATATGAAAAACATGTATCCCCTTGGATAAAATGGCAAACTATTGCAAATCCAAAATCACAAGGGGGATGGGGACTCAAAAATATGCATCTTTTTGCAAAATCCCTTGCTGCAAAGGAAGGTTGGAGACTCCTATCTACAGAAAATATTTGGACAAAAGTGGTGACTCAAAAATATATAGCGCCTAGCTCTATCTCAAATTGGGTCAGAAGTCCTGTACACATCACTGTGGGTATTTTAGTCATCTAGAAAACCATCCTCTCCTCCTTTCATGTCATCGGTTCGGGGCTTGCCTGGAAGGTGGGAAATGGGATGCAGGTTCGCATTGGTTTGGACCCATGGCTGGGATACTAGAATCACCACTCACTTCCCCAACCCCTCACTACGTTTCTACATTCCAGGGGTATTATACATCTATTCCACATTATTGATCTGACCTCCACCAACATTCTACAACAGGGTTGGAAAGGCTTGGACCTTCTTAATTTACCCATACATCTTTAGAACTCATGGGATGACTATATTATGGCCCTCAGAACTTCTCATGTACGCATCTCCAACAGCGGGGATTCCTACATTTGGTCACCTTCTCCTTTGGGTGTATACACCCCAAAGATGGGATACAACTTTATGGCCGACAGCCTTAACGTTGGGGCAAAACTCTGGTGGTGGAAATCTATTTGGAAATCAAAGTGCCTGTTAAAATCGAAATTGTTTATGTGGTGCTCCTTGGAAAACAAAATCCCAGTCTAGGATGTAATGAAACAGAGGCATGTTGAATTACCAGGATGGTGCCATCTCTGCAAATAGGACTTTGAGACTATTAGACACCTTTTCATCTTCTGCCCTTTCACACTAAAGATCTGGTATTTTTTGCATACCTCCATGAACATTGGAATCCCATGAATCGTTACAACATTGGGAGATTCTTGGAAAACTTGGTCTGAACATGCTGATTCGGCACCTTATCGGGATTTACCCTTCTTAGTGATTTGGGGTACATGGTTGGCATGCAATAAGGTTATGTTCCAGGACAAACCATATGTCCCCGAGTTGGTGGCCTCTCAGAGTGCGAACATACTTACCTACTTCCCTAAAAAAAAACTCAACAACTCTATCCGCATCATCACTACTGAACTCTTCGACTCCACTCTTCCTTGGGTGTACTTTGATGGAGATGCCACCAAACTATCTTGTGGGGGGGGGCGGTCCTACATTTAAATCACACATCCTTTTTCCACATCCAAATGGGTCTTGGACTTGGTACAAATAACTTCGCTGAACTCTCTGCCCTCAAACTCCTTCTCTATTTTTCTCTTGAACAGAATTGCCACCACATTCAGATCTTCGCAGACTCTTTGCTTGTAAACAACTGGGTCAATAATATATAAAGATGTCACAACCTCTTTTCATGAAACATTCTGGATGATGTCAGGAGACGGTTAAGGGAATTTGAAAATTTCTCTTGTCATCATGTCTACAGGGAACGAAACATCACTGTCGATCATCTCTCAAAGAAAGGATTAGATCTACCACTAGGATAGTGGAAGATCATTGTCACAGCTCCTGAAGGAGTTTATGAATACTACCACCATCCTTTCATCGAAGGCATTGAAATTCTACAGCTTTGACCACCAAACAACATAGTTTATTTTTTGTATATATATACCAGAATTTAAGGGAACCCTATACGGGAACCTCGACTTTATCCTTCCTTTTGTACTTTTTGAGAAGATTGTTTCCTTTAGGAAAGAGTAGACATATTTCTTCACAGTTTTTTTGCCGGACTCATACTTCTGAAAGGCATCCTGAATGTCCTCTGCGATATGTAATTTGGTTATATCTATAATGAAATTATGCTTTTTTCCTTGGAAAAAAAATTATTATTAACAATGATAATATTAATTTATTAACATTTAAAAACAATGATAGTAATTTATTAATATTAATAATGTAATATTAATATTTATTTGTAATGTGGTTCTCTTGGTAATGTCAACCATGCTCAATAATGGCCTAACATGGTATTCCATAACCCTTTTAAGTCAATTATGGATTGAAGCCACTATAGATTTTGAGGTCTACCTAGGGTTGAAGTCAAGTGTGGATTGAAGTCAACCTTGGATTGAATTCAACCATGACTTTAAGTCAACATTGCTTAAAAGTTAACTATGGACTTAAGTCAACCTTAGATTGATATCAACCTAGGATTTAAGTCAACTATGGATACAATTCAACCATGGATTGAAGTCAACCATTGTTCAAAGTCAACCTTGCTTAAAAGTCAACTTAGATTACAGTCAACCATGAATTGAAGTCAACCATGAACTATTATTATCTATGGTTGAATTCAAGCATGGATTGAAGTCAAGCTTAGATTGAAGCCAACCTTGCTTAAAAGTTAGCTATGGATTAAAGTCAACCTTACTTAAAAGTCTATTATGGATATGGTCATTGATTGTTAAACATAGCCAACCATGATGCAACCATAGTTAATCGAAGTCACTCATGAAGAAACCATTGATTGAATTCAACCTTGGCTTGGAGTCAACCTTCGATTAAAGTCAACCTTAGATTGAAGACAACCTTTGATTTAAGTCAACCTTGGATTGAAGTCAACCTTGACGTCAAACGTATATTAAAGTCAAACTTGGACTGAAGTCAACCTTGATGTCAACTTTGGATTAAAGTCAACCTTGGGTTGAATTCAACCATGAAATATTATTGTCTATGGATTGAAGTCAACAATGGTTTAAAGTCGCCCTTGCTCAAAATTCAACTATGGTTTGAAGTCAACTATGAAATGAAGTCAACTATGGATTGAATCAAACCTTGCTTAAAAATTAGATTCAACCATGATGCGACCATAGTCAACCAAAGTTAGCCATGACAGAACCTTATTTATACATGGTGTTTATTAAAATGAAATTTGTATATTATGTTAAGTTTATGTTATTTTTTTATTTTTATTTAACAATATAATAATAATATTAATATTAATATATGAAAACATAACTATATAAAGTTAAAACTCTCAAACTTTATTACATTATTATTATTATGTATTAATATAAAATGATAACTCTCTAATATTAATACATTATTATTATGTATTGATGTATGTTATTTCAGAGGAAAAAGCGTACTTCTGCTATTCATATGATGAATAAAAAAGTACAATGTTTTTCATATGCAGTCTATTAACCGATTGTCTTGACTAAAATTTCCAAAAGACCAAGAACTATATATCATTCCACATATTAATACAACCAAAATGGATATCTAACCTTCCTGAGGCAACATTAGTAAGATACAACCATACATAAAATGTACTACAAACCAACAATATAAAGAGAGCCCATATCAATTTGTGAGTTTTACAGAAATTCCTCCCAGCAAAGGATCCTTTCTTCTCCTTCCAAAGCAAGTTTGGACAAACTATCTGCCAACTGATTCTTCTCCCTGTAATATGGTCAAACCCGATATATGTAAAGTTTGTAATTCTTCTTGTATCCGACTGTACCGGTGTAGTAATGAAACCACATTCATATGATATTCATCATTTTACCATTTTATAGTGACTCTTGAGTCCCCAAATACTGCAAGTGTGACAATACCAAATAAAGAGGCCACCTTACACAGACACTGAAGTGCAAGAAGCTCATCCCTCATATAGGATCAAGTACCAAGTTTTAATCTCAAAGTATAGCTATGGGAATCATTAAGATGTAAGACTGCACCTGCCGCATAATAACCATCCTTTGCAGCACCATCAAAAAATCCAACCGCACCTTTGAAATGTTGTATCTCTTTAAGAATTCTAGGCTTGCATTCTCTTACCATCCATGTACTAGTGTATTCAGTAACCAAATTTTTAATTTGCATGCAAATCACATCAATATCATGTGCCTGGTCTTCAAATACAA
Source organism: Larix kaempferi (assembly GCA_027924585.1). Taxonomy (NCBI): domain Eukaryota; kingdom Viridiplantae; phylum Streptophyta; class Pinopsida; order Pinales; family Pinaceae; genus Larix; species Larix kaempferi. The sequence continues at coordinate 2,374,698 of BSBM01001073.1, forward strand.
ACATATTACTAAGCTTCCAAATTTTCTAAGAAATAAATCCAGGAAGAGTATAATAGTTCCTGCAATATTTATACCATTGATAGCAGTTTTGATCAAAATTTGAACCCCCCCAGACTTTGTTCAATGTTAAGAGAAGAACAAACAATGTGCCAGACTTTTAAGGTAAATTTGAAGCTGACTAGTAGATGTCCAACCGACTCAGAATCTGTTTTACAGAAGAGACATATATTAGGCCCACACCAACCTCTTTTTAACAGATTATCCCAATTTTTTAGACAATTTTGTAAAGCAAACCACTGAAGCATTTAATTTTTAAAGGAATGTGCTACTTCCAAAGTGTATTATTCCACCAATTCTGAATAGAACATCTACCCTCCTGAACAATAACTTGATAAGCAGTTTTAGCAGTAATAGTACTTGAAGCTGGATTAGAGAGCCATATAAGAGAACCATGATTCTCATTCAATCTTCAACCAGGAGATTTTAATCTTTTAAAATATTCCTCCCATTCAATTGCCCAAACACTACCAATTCCCAATTCTTTGGAAGTGTACCAACAAGAATTTGTCCTTTTTATCCATTTAGGCCTTTTGATGCATGCAAGAGTATAATATCCAATCTTAGCCAAATAGTCCAAGATATATGAAGAAAGCTGGAAATTTTCACCCAAGAAAAGTATAGGGTCTATACCAGCCATCACATCCTTACCATTTCCCACATTCCAAATGAGATCTTTCCCAAGCCATTGATATATTTTTAGAAACCCCAGCCATGCAGGAGAGGAATTCCTTGCATCCTTCTTTGGATTTATAATCCAAGAAAGAAAAATCATTTTAATAGATTTTCCATGCAATACAGTAGTCCAAAGGATTTTTCCAAATATTTGATGCCAAAAACTCTTCAATCTTAAAGCAATATTGAACCAAGTTAAGTTTTTTATGCCCCATCCACCCGATAAGTTTTTTCATTGAAATAATTTCCCAGCTTTCCATTATAATTTTACCTCTGTCAACCCCCCCAGTCCATAGAAAATTGAAAATGTACTTCCTCAGTGGATTAATTATAGACAGAGGAACCTGCATAGTGAAAACCAGTATATCGGGATGGAAACTAACATAGCTTTATTAGTGTGAGCCTTCCATCAATAGAAAGCAGCCTGTAAGACCAATGTTTGATTCTTTTTTCAAAATTTTCAACCAACCATAACCATTCATGTACTCTGTAGCCATTTGGTTTAAGGAAATATCCTAAGTACTTGAAACCATCTTCCAGATTATATGCCTTGAATGGAAGTAAGGAGATGATATTCGCCAGAGAGTCATCTCCTAGCCTATAATGATAGAAGTTGGACTTCTGCATACTAAATTTCATTCTTGAAGCATCAAAAAATATATTGATAATATCCTTATAACATTTCATTCCCCCATATATTTAATACCAAATATCATAACATCATCAACAAAAATCACATGAGTAATAAAGACAACGACAAATATTTTAACACCTTTAATTTTACCTATAGATTTTTCATTCAGAATAAGTCTCCTCATTCCCTCAATGATAAGCGAAAATAACAGTGGAGACAGAGGATATCCTTTCCTGATACCCCTAGTGCTTTTAAAGAAATCATAAGGTGCTCCATTCACCAAGACAACAAACTGTGCAGAAGATACATAGGCCATGATCCAGTTTGTTACAAGTAGGGAAAGACCAATCTGTATAAGTATCATTCTTAAATATACCCGGTCAACTCTATCATAATATTTGTCCAAATACATATTCAACAAAAGTTCCTTCAAATTATTTTGTTTGATAGAATGAATAACTTCATGTTAGATACCTATGGCATCTAAAATTTTCCTATCATGTAGAAAACCAAATTGCTCTAAAGGACATATGCTTAGATAGGAAGGTTTTTATCCGACTGGAAATGACTTTAGTAATAATTTTGTATGCAAGATTACACAACACTATCGACCTGGACTCTGAGAATTTTTTTGGTTTATTACTTTTTGGAACCAATGTAAGGAAAGCAGAATTGGGAGCACCTGAGAAAAAACCTTTTGTTCTGGATAACTCCACCATAGAATGTAATTCTTCACCCATAATATCAATGAAATGTAAGAAGAATTCTATAGTCCAGCCATCTGGGCCAGGACTATTTTCTTTTGCAAACTGCTTAAGAGCCTCTTCAATCTCACTAAGTGTAACATGCTTTCACATATCCTTCCCTTCATGCTCATAAAAAAAATTGGAAAAGGTTTAATGATTTCCAACTGTGCATCCGATGAGAAAGTACCAGGATCCTTAAAGACATTACCAAAATATTTTTTAGCCATGTTTTGGAGTTCAAATTGTCCTTTAACAATCACCATTATCATCTATTAATTCCCGGATATAATATATATTTCTTCTATGAGAGGCATAGGAATGAAAAAATCTAGTATTGTTATCTCCAAGACCAATCCACAATGTCCTACTTTTAAGGTGCCAATCCATCTCTTCCTATTTCAAAATATGATCCTTTTTCCTTTCTAAATCGATGATTAACAATTTATCCTCTACAGATATGGAGTAATTAGAGTTTTGAAAATGGAGCCTCCTAATATGGTATTCAATACTTCTATATTCCTCTCAATCCTTCTGATTTTTATCCTAGATCCACTGAGTAACAACCCCTTTAAGAGTCTTTATATTTTGCACAATACAGTCCATCGGAATTATATCTTCATCCAAAAAATAATTACAGGTTCTTCTAATAAGAGAGAAAAATTACTCATTCAATAACCATGAGCTATCATATTTAAAGGGATATTTAAAATTAGGAATAACCCCATCTAATTGGAGGAATATAGTCCAGTGGTCTGATATTGTATTCTTCTCCACCCAAGATCGGTATCGCTGAAATTAATGCAGTAATGAAGATTTCATTAAGAATCTATCATGTCTCTTATTAATCCCTTCACTACCACACCTACCATTAGTCCAAGAAGGCTCAGGAATAGTAGGAACAACATCAACCAAGTCATGCTTACCCATAAAATTTGAAAAGTACTTAGCCATCACATCAAATCTAGAAAACATCCCCCAAATTTTTGCAAGGGAGGTTGTGAAATTTAAATCCCTGACATTTATAATATTATCAACATCAAGCATACTAGACTATTCTAAAGAATCCCAAAATTTATCTCTATTCCTATATGACCCATAATAGTTTAATATAGATACCTTATTATCCAGATTACACATACTTACCTCCAATAATAACCCCCAATTTGTCCTATATGAACGAAATTGAAAGGACCGAGGGTTCCAACATGACAATAATCCACTAGACAAACCAAAAGAACCAATAGCTAATATTTCCCACCCCGACATCAAGTTTGAAATAGTTTCAATGGAAAAAGAATCTAAACATGGCGTCTCTTGTAAAATTATAATATCTAGTCTAGTATCTCTTATTAATTTGGATAAGGCCCTAACCCTCACAGCCTTACCCAAACCTCACACATTCAAGGACATAATTGACATTATCGAACAGTGTCTGAGGGCTTTTGTTCTCTAAGTGTCCGACGAGAGTTATTTTCCCCACAATCAATGTTACCTTTAGCTGCTTCCTCAAACCTAACAGATAAGGGTTTGTATCCCAGCTTATCTGATACATATTTGGGTTCCTTATGCTTTTTCTTTCTATTCCTTATGGTTACATTTTGAGACCTAATGGAGTGGATAGTATTAACCTATAAATTCGAAGAAGGGTTCTTAGAGAAAATGTGCAAGGGAGATTTAATATATTGAATTTAAAAGATCCCATACCCATAATCCTTTAATAAGTTACATTCAGGTGAATTAAAATGACCATTTTGGGAGGCGACACATGCAATGGAATCACTAGGGTTCATAACATCATATTTAGGCTTAATCTCGAGAGAGTCCTTAAGCATAATATCAATAGGAACCCTAACTTCCTAGCTATTATCACAAACATTTAACAATTTATTGTGTTCAATAAAACCCTCCCCTGACTAATCCAAGGAGGGAATATTAATCTCAAAATATCGACCTATAGACCCATTGACATTCCCTGATAAATAATTATGGCACGAAATAATCCCCAATCCCCCAGAATACAGTCTTCAGTCTAATTTTTTTTTGCTGAAAGATAGAAATCTAATTCTTATTTTGTAACATATTCATAAGGAGTGGGGGGATCTTAATTATGCTTACCAGGATATTTGCACATTTCTGCATATGCTGAGTAGAACCAAGTCCATGATTTGAAGCCACAACAGATCATGCATCATCTCCCATCGTAGGTATCGACAAGCCAGCCAATAGATAGGGGAAATAATCTTGAACATGTCCCGTAAATCGGCAATAAAAACATCTGAAAACAATTTTGAAGTAGTCCAACCACTCATAAAAAACCCTTTCACCCCACACAACTTCCACCTCCGTTGAAATCCCTCGAGTAATCGCAAACTCGACAATTACCTTAGACACCTTCTTATCCATACCAAACAAGGATTTTTTGTCAACCCTAATAAATATTCCCACTGTGTTTTCTAAACTCTCAAAAAAAATTGAGTCAATAATTCCAAGGGTAACCCCAACATTAACATCCAAAAATGCCTCCAATTCTGTTTTTCCTTTTCGGGGTTGAATGCAGTATGCCAATGTTTGAGAATGAGCGAACCTTCTTTAAACAACCAAACACCCTTGATAATCATTTCAATATGACATTCATTCAGAAAAATGAAAATAATTGAGCCATTAATAAGTAGGTTAACCCACGACACATATCCAAACAACAGTATTCATTGTTTTCTAACCAATTCTAACATCTCCATCCTATTCACCTTTTCAAGCTCAATCTAGCCGACCAAGGCACATCTCGACAACACCTATACTGTTTCCATATTCACATCTACTATAAGAACAAATCTATTCAACCCCTATCGTGCCTTATAAGTTTTCAATCATCTCCCCCATCTAGCTCGATCCCTTGTAAGCTTTCGTTTAGATCCACACTTATCCCCATACATACCAAGCTTAGAGCCATCACCATTTTGAACTGAATCCAAATTTGAATGTCTCCGCTGCCAAAACTCTTGACCATGGAGTGAATTAGTTTTTTCCATAATTGTTTTACAATCGGAGGATACTGACTCCATCGGTGGATCCGATCATGCAAATTATCCCCATGCTTCTTTACATGCTATCAAACCCTGACAAACTAACAGAACCCATCACATCAACATAGATCTGAAACTAAAAAAAGAAATTTTAGTGCCCAAACCCCACAAAATCACATAAATGGGCTCCTCCCATGAGAAATAGCAAACCAAAGTTTCACAGACCAAGTATAGAGTAGGAAAATTTGTACTAACAAACCCTAAATCGGAGATGTAATGAGATTGTAGCAGCAAAAATAATAATTCCCACTTTTTTCTCTTGGTTGATACTAGGCCAATAAAAACCAATCAGCTGAACTCCAAATCTGCTGCAGACATTCCATTAGCCTCCAACTAGTGTTTTCAGTGACATATTTTCCCCAAACCCTAACATCTTCCTCCCTTTCCCCTACCACTAACTGCCTGTTAACCATCTCTCTCTTTACTAATAACAAAGAAACTCAGCATGTATAGAAAATGAGTATTTAGTGTTTACATCCATGGAAACTCTCATAAAATATTGGACCATTATTCTATAATAATTGAAGGGATTTTGTGTTGTTTCTTTGCCAAATTTATTGGCTTATAAAAAAAATCCTTTACCAAATCTAAACTATTGGCTTATAAGAATATCCTTTAGCAAATCCCTATGAATACTTAGATATATCTAAAGAATCATGTATTGATGTATGTTATTTTCTATGTTATTATTAATAATAATAAAGTATTATTATTTATTAAGTAACTATTCATGTTAAGTAATATTAATATTAATGTTAGGAAATATTGATAATAATATTAATATTTAAAATACATTAATCTAAAAATCAAACATAATATAAACCACAAAATGTTGTGAAATTAATAAATAATTGATGAAATTAATAAATAATGAAAAATAATTAATGAAATTAATAATATGATGAAATAATAAATAATGAAATTAAAGTTAATAGTATAATGAAATTAATAGTAGAATTAATAATATTAATGTTAATCTTAATACTAATATTAATTTTATATAATAGTAATAATGTAATTACATAACAACATTAATGATACAATTAATGACATTAATGATACCATTAATGACATTAATAATATCATCAAAAATATTAACATTAATAATATATCGGATAATATAAACATTTCATTTCAATAAACACCATATATAAATAAGGTTTTGTCATGGCTAACTTTGGTTGACTATGGTCGCATCATGGTTGACTATGTTTAACCGTCAATGACTAGATCCATAGTTGAATTTTAAGCAAGGATGACATAAATCCATAGCTAGCTTTTAGGCAAGATTGGCTTCAATCCAAGGTTGACTTCAATCCATGGTTGACTTCATTCCATAGTTTTTTTTTCTCGAATCTCCCTGACTTGCGGGAATGGCCTATGGTATAAGAAACCACGAACTAGGGGCATCTAAGCCATCAAAATCACCTAGGTATTGCATCTAGCCTAGACCGCACCAGGCTTAACTTGACTGGGTTTTTGGGTGTCTCCTCCGAACTAAATCACCCCTAAGGGGAATTCAACTCAATTCGCATTATTGATGAGACCCACACCTTAACTGAGTGAGCTAGCGAGAATTGAATTTTATGTTAGGAGGACATCGGGATGGGATTTGATCCACTTAAGTGTCCACGAGTCATGAGATCATTTAATACAAACTCTCTAGGTGGGACCACACGTTTGACCACTACCTCAAGGTGTCCCATGGCTCCAGGTTCGTCCCTCATTGGAATTGAACCTTGCCCATTGGTGAAAAACTCCTCTCTCTTCACCAATGGATCCAAATCCTTTGGGAGACTTGATGCAGGACACACATTTAAGCTCGAAGAAAACTAGGTTTCAACACAGATGAGCTCAGTGAAGAACGCACAATACTCTAAGAAATCACATTTTTCCATATTCTGGTAGAAAGAGCATTTTCTACAAAAGTCCTAGCTCCATTTCCAAACACCAATGCTCATTCTGCAAGTGGTTTGCGCTTTTCTCCTTCCAATAGGGAGGTTACACAGGAGCGATGGATTCTCTATCAGGATATTCTAAAGTAATTAACCGGTTTGCATTTCCTGCGGGTGGGTTTGTTGTTCCTTCTATCAAATAGAAACACACTATGCGCACAATTGATCTCTTTAATGCAGTGTAAACAACTCAAACAGAACACTAAGCATTTAAAACAATCTCAATGTTGTAACAGATTCATTTATCTTCTATAAATGGAGAATACACACTTAAAAACAGAAAACACAATCCATTTTGACAAATCCTGGTTTCTATTGATTCACAAAGAAAACAAAATCCAGTTCCCAGTGTCTACATACTATATTCTAACCCCTAGAGAATGAATTCACAATCTTAAAATAAAACAAAGCCTAGATCTCTTCCTCGAATGAGGGTAACAAACAGCCACCATAGTCCATCTACGATCATGCTCAAAACGGCTACAATAAACAACTAAAATCCGTTTGATCCTAATCTACGACCATTTATTCCAGGAACCACTCCTGTAGCAATCCAAAACTGATTCGAGCCTTCTAGATTTCTTTGTGAGCTATAAAGATGCCCCTGCATCAAGACTTCATTCCATAGTTGACTCCAAAACATAGTTTAATTTTGAGCAAGGGCGACTTTGAATCATTATTGACTTTAATCCATAGACAATAATAGTTCATGGTTGACTTCAATCCATGGTTGGCTTCAACCCAAGGTTGATTTCAATCCAAGGTCGACGTCAAGGTTGACTTTAGTCCAAGGTTGAATTCAATCCAAGGTTGACTTCAATCAAAGGTTTCCTTCAATCCAAGGTTGACTCCAATCTAAGGTTGAATTCAATCAATGGTTTCTTCAGAATGGATGTAAACCCATAATCAACCAAATTTAACAATGGTTTAATGGTCAACTATATTTCCAGAGTCAACCAAATTCAAACATGAATAATAATGGTTAAATGCAGACAACCATGGTGAACCATCAACAACCATCGTAAACAATCGTCAACCATGAACAACAAAGGTTAACCATGGTTAACCATAGTAAACCATGTGCAACCATATTCAACCATGGTCAACCAAAGTAAAACATGGTCAACCACTCTAAAATATGGTCAACCATGGTCAACTAAAGCCAACCATGCTCAACCAAAGTCAACCATGGTAAAAAAATCAACCATGGTCATCCAAAGTCAACCATGATAAACCATAACAATGGATGGTCAACCATAGTCAACCATGGTAAACCATCATTAACCACGAACATCCAAAATCAACCATGGTTAAGCATAGTCAACCATATTCAAGCATAGTCAACTATAGTGTACCATGGACAACCAACCATAAATCAACCAACCATAATTAACCATGGTCAACCATAATGAACATTAATAAACCATGGACAACCACAATAAAACATTGTTAACCATGGTTAGCCATGGCTAACCATAGTCAACCATCGTTAACCATAATCAACTATAATCGACCATCGTTGACCATAATCAATCATAATAAACCATAGTAAACCATAATCAACCATAGTCAACCATAATCAACTATAGTTAACCACACTCAGCCAATTAAAGTCAACCCTGCTTAACCATGAACAACCATCATCAACCATGAACATCCAAATTCAACCATAGTCAACCATATTAAAGCATTGTCAACCATGGTCAACCACAGTTAATCATGGTCAACCATCATCAACCATGAACATTCAAAGTCAACCATGATCAACCATATTCTAGCATCATCAACCATGGTTGACTATAGTCAAACATGGTTAACCAAAGTCAACCATGGTCAACCATGTTCAACTGTAGTCAACCATGGCCAACCATGGTAAACCAATATTTACCATGGACATCGAAAGTCAGCCATTCTCAAACAATTTTAAGCATGGTCAACCAAGCTCAACCAAAGCCAACTATAGTCAACCATGTTCAACAATAGTCAACCATTGTCAACCTTGAACATCCAAACTAAACCATGGTCAACCATGGTTAACCAAAGTCAATCATGGTCAACCATAGTCAAATATGGTCAATCATGGTCAACTACAGACAACCATGGTTATCCAAGGTCAACCATTGTAGAAAAATTCAACCAGAGGCAACCATGGTCAACCATAGGTGCGCATACTCAACCATAATCAAACATGGTTAACCATATTCAACCATGGTTAAACATAGTCAATCATAGTAACCCAATGTCGACTATAGTCAACCATGGTTGGCAATGGTCAACCAATGTCACTTATAGTCAACCATGGTCAACCATCATCAACCATGGTCAACCATCATCAACCATGAATTTCCAACCTCAAACACGGTTGACCATATTCAACCATGATCAACCATCTTCAACCATGAATGTCCAACCTCAACCATGGTCAACCATCGCCAACCATGAACATCCAAACTTAACCATCGTCAACCATGAACGTCCAACCTCTACCATGGTCGACCATATTCAGCCAAGTTCAACCAAATTCAACTATGGTAAACCATAGACAAGTACCATAGTTTACCATGGTTAATTATGATCAACTAAAGATAACCAAAGTCATCCATGTTCAACCATGGTCAACAATGAAAATCGAAACTCAACCATGGTTAACCATAGCCAACCATGGTCATCCAAAGTAAAACATGGTCAACCATAGTTAAGCATGTAATACCACATTAAAATATGGTTAACCAAGGTCAACTAAAGTCAACCATGCTCAATAAAAGTCAACCATGGTAAAAAATTCATCCATAGTCATCCAAAGTCAACAATGGAAAACCATAGTGAGGGATGATCAACTATAGTCAACCAAAGTCAACCATTATCAACCATGAACATCCAAAGTCAACCATGGTCAAGCATAATCACTCATGGTCAATCATACTTTACCATGGATAACCAACCATAATCAGCCGTAATAAACCATGGTCAACCATAATATACCATTTTTAATCACAGCTAACCATAGTAAACCTTGATTAACCATAATCAACTATAATTAACTACGCTCAACCATAATCAACCATCGTCGATCATAATCAACCATAATAAACCATAGTAAACCATAATCAACCATAGTCAACCACAATCAACTATAGTTAACCACATTCAACCAATTAGGGTTAACCATGCTTAATGATAGTTAACCATGAATAACCATCGCCATTCATGAACATCCAAAGGAAACCATGGTCAACCATAGAAAACCAACCATAATTAACCATGGTCAGCCATAATGAACAATAATCATCCTTAATCAACCTTATTAAACCATGGTCAACCATAATCAACCATTATTAACCAGGCTTAACCACAGTCAATCATGGTTAACCATAATCAACTATAATCAACTATGCCCAACCATAGTCAACCATAGTAAACCATGAAAATTGAAACTCAACCATGGTGAACCATATTCAACCATGGTCATCCAAAGGAAAACATGGCCAACCATAGTCAAGCATGCTCAACCTCACTAAAATATGGTCAACCATGGTCAATTAAAGTCAACCAAGCTCAGCCAAATCCAACCATGGTAAAAAACGTCAATCATGGTCATCCAAAGTCAACCATGATAAACCATAGTAAGGGACGGTCAACCATACTCAACCAAAATCAACCATGGACAACCATCATCAACCATGAACATCTAAAGTAAACCGTGGTCAGCTATAATCAACAATAATCAACCATAATAAACCTTAATAAACCATGGTCAAACATAATCAACCATTGTTAACCATAGTCAACCATGTTTAACCAGAGTCAACCAAGGTCAACCAAAGTCACACATGGTCAACCATTGTCACGCATGGTCAAAGATAGGTAACTATAGTCAACCATAGTCATGCATGGTCAACCATAATTAACCATAGTCAAGCATGGTCAACCATAGACAAGCATGGTCAACCATAGTAAATCATGGCCAACCATAACCAACCATAATCAACCATACTTAACCGCAATCAACCAATTAGGGTCAACCATTGTTAACCATAGTCATCCATTGTTAACCATGAACATCCAAAGTCAACTGTGGTCAACCAAAATAAGTCATAGTCAATCATGGTCAACCATAGTCAATCATGGTCAACCATAGTCAACCATGGTCAACCAAATTCAACTATAGTCAACCATTTGTTGGTGTTTATTATGTGTTAAATAATTCCAATATTTAAATTGTCAACCCGGGAAGGGATCTTATGACATGCAAACACTATATGTGTAGGATTGAAGGCTTGAACTAACCTAAGCTAACTAAATATGCAAATGCACTAACATGCAACTACATGATTTTAAACTACATGCATGACTTTCATAATTCAAATGCAGGAATTTATTCTATCTATGAAAACAGGAAACTGATTAACGAATGAAACTATCAAAACCGAAATGACTAAAAAATGGAATTATTAACTCTTTATTTAAAAATAAGCTATCTAGAGACAAGACTGATAAATTCTAAAACAATAATTAATTAGCAAATCAGATATGAACAAGTTAACTTTGGAAGAAGGTTAAAAAGAAGATTAAGAAAGATAATATGGAAGTAGGAAATAATGACAAAACTTAATTAAAAATTCTATGTAACATGAAACAAGATTTAAATTACGTCTAAAACTATTAATTAGAAGCAAGAAGCATTATATTTAAAAAGTAGAAGAAATTGGATTCTGAAAAAGCATAAAACAATGCAAAAAGTGTAAAGGTTCAAATGACGATCCGAATGCCTGTCCGAATGACAGTTTGAATGGAAGAAAACGATTTAAACTAAAGAAAAGAAGAATTTTGGATGACTTTAATTACCAGCTGGCTGATGCATATGATCCTACTGTGCAAAGAAATCAGTGAGAAGACTTGTTGAGAAGTTACGATAATAGAAAGCAACCTACTTTAATGATTGTCTAAAGAAGATGAACTATTCATATTATATGCTAAAGCAAGACTAATGATGGATGACAGAAGTAACGTACAGCTACAGGAAGAAAAGCTAACAAAGAGAGAAAAGCTAATGAAACAAACTATAACACAACTTAAAGTAGAAACTAATTAAGTTCTATTTAATTGCAGAAAACTAGAAAACAAACTATCTAATTACAAAAGATGGTCAACCATTTCTAATTCTGAAAAGTAAATTATGTTAGCAGCAAAATACAGTTTACAGAAAAAGCATTAGCAGAAATAAACGAAGCTTGAAATACCGAAAACTATTGCATCTAATACAAAGGGAAAAATGAAAACAATCTAAACCAGACTCTATCCCTAATTTAATTTGAAAAGTGTGTGCTAGTCTATGACCTAATCTCAAACTATAAACGAGTTACAAATGTAAAACTAAATTTAAATGAAAAAATAATTTCAAGTAACAACTTAAAAATTACAAATCAATTGTAAATTACAAACAAATTTCTAATTGCAAGTTAAATTAATTAACAACTATGAAACTTTATAAATGACAAACTAATTTAAATGTAATTAGATAATTTAAATGTAATCAACTAATCTAAAAGTACCTTATCAAATGTAAAAAAAAAAAACATAATCATATTAAACTAACCTATAAACACCTTAAACTAAAGCACGTGCCAGGAAACCAATTTGAAAGAAAAGAAATTTAAGCAAAATCTAAACTTGTAAAATTTAAACTATAAGATGATTTTCAGGAAAACAATCTTAAATCAAATTTCTAATTAAAAACAAATAATTAACCATTGGTTTAAACGACGGTTCTAATTCCTAAAATGAACAAATGATTTTGAAGAAAATAACTAATTCCTAAAACATCCCTAAGTAAACATCTAAAACATCTATAAATAAAATATTTCTAGAACATCTAAAATACTCCACTTAAAGCTCTAATGTATGCACTTTTAAAATCAAATTTAGTCAACAATGTGCATTAAGCTCATACAGAGGATTAGTATTGCACGCAAATGAGATTTATGCCCTCTCCACGCAGATTAATGCTCTCTTCAAGCAGATGTATACAGGATTTATATGTGTAAGGATTCACATAAGTTATGTAAAATTAAATTAAAGCTACAGGACATGTTAAGTACTGGGAAATCAACCTGGACTCAAATCAATTAACTTTGTATAAAACCCAATATTGAAAATTCTGGAAATGACTTCAAATTCTACAAAATTTTATCTAAATTCGAATTAGATGCTGAAAGACAGACTGAGAGGAAGACTGAGCGAATAGTGCAAACGACCAGCCATATTAATTCTGAAAATGCAAATTACATGTAAACTAAAAGAAAATTGTATTTCATGAACAACAAAACGTCCTCTACAGGAAAACATAAATAATTAAATAACTGAGAAACAAACTATTTACTTACAGAACATAAAATATAAAATACACAAAACGAAACCTTTGGTTGATGAGGGGCCCTTCCCAACAATTAGAGGATTGCAACTAATTCAAGCTATTCACCCACAGCAGAAATTTGGAATTTCCATTAACTCGAAAAAATATTACACACTGTTTTTCCACACCCTTCTCTCAATCCTAGGGGTCTTTATATAATGTTTTACAAAGAGAGAGCAGGTCAGGGTCGACCTCTCTAAAAATAGCAAGTCTTTACAACTGGAGAAACAACCCACTAAAACAGGAACCAACTCAGAAACGATTGACCACATTTTTTAATTTTCTAGGCAAGTGGGCTTCAAGGAACCACGAATTTCTCTCAAACGACTTGGAATTTTCGAGAAATTCCTCGTAATGACCTAAATGGGCATATTCTGCACAAAACCCATGTTCAATGATTTCCAATTTCGCCTCTATTTGCCCGTAGATCCAGCCTGAAATTTGTTGTCTGTTAAAACACATTTTTAACAGAAAGATGAATGAAGGTCTGAATGAAGGTCCGAATGACCTGTAACGGAAATTTAATTAATAACTATGGATTCTAAGCAGATTTTCTGCTATGTTGTTGCATGAATTAACTGTTAGGTGCCAGGTTTAAATAATGGTTGGGTTCTAATTATTGGGAACTAGGTTCCATCTCCTTTCCTACGCGTAGCATACGCTCCCTTCTCGACGGTGTGTACCTTAGTTCCATTTTTCACGCCCTGCACAAAACATAAAATCCGTTAGTTACCAAAATATGAAATGGTTTATATATTAAATATAAAGTCTTAAAGCAAATGGTTTTATAAAGAGATGATATATAGGAATGATACACATATATGAACCCACTTTAAAATAAATTAAAGGAGATTGGCCACATGACATATGGTTTGAATTATTACAATCCATGTCATAATGCACTTTATGGTTTGGTTAATTTAGTATGAATGGATTTGATATATTTGTTTTAATATTTAATTCCTATTTTTCTAATATTTTTTATTTTTTTTATTTAATTCCCATTTTTTAATATTTATTATTTTCTTCCTTATTTAATTTTAAACCAATGCTCAAAGCTCATCATCATTCATAGTTTTTTATTTGCATATGCAGGATCAATAGGACCGGTGAGAAATAGAAGGCAAGGATAAAACAAACCAAGAACCTAATAAGAAACATACCATTAAATCTATGCGAAACTTAGGATTGGATGAAGGGTTGGATGGAGTACCGAAATGCTTACGATTTGCACAATTATTGCTTTTAATACATTACAAATAAGAGATAAGGCATTTCTTTTATTTACGAGATTTTAATTGATAAAGCAAAGTAAAAGATAGCCTTATTGAACATAAATGTATTAAATCACAGTAAATAGAATGGGAAATTAATGTAAATAAAATCGTTATAAACGAAACTTTCGGAGCCCAACACTCCCCCATACCAAAGGTATGGCACGTTCGCATGTCATGAATGAATTGGAAGTGGTTTTTCAATTATTCAAAAACTCTGTTTGATCATCAAATAGTTTATAGGCAATCTTTCTGCAAAACTAACCCAACTTTATTACTGCATGAAAAAAATAGAACTTAGAATTTTTTTATTAATGTTATGTTATGAGAAGACCAAAACACCTATTAGTTAAGATTTCTTAATACATACAATTCCACCAACTAGTAATAATTCATAATTATGAAGATCATATAAATTGAGACTCTTTGCTCCTCCAGACCAAAGGTATGGCACGTCCTCATGCCATGAATGAATTAAGACTAAGTTGTGTTCTCTTATGTTAACACTTTGGATCAACAACACTTAGCAAGTAATATTATACTAAGGCGTATTCTTTAATACGTGCAACTTCATCAGTTTATGCTCATAAAGACCACATAAAGAATAATAGTGTAAGAGATGCAAAAAATGCCATAGGAAAACTAGTCGTCCATGACCCATTGTAAACATCTCTTGTCATCCAAAGAATATAGATAAGGTTCACCGTAAAGTTTGTGAGATCTACTATAATTATGGGTCCCATTCCTAGAATAATCATATCCTAGGTATTTGTTTGAATTAGATGACAGGGTCCAAGTCCAACTTACAGCCATTATCTAATGAGAGTATAAATAATCGGCCTAAACATGTGTTTGTATACTCAAGTTTTTTTTATGAGTTATGTGAATAGCAATATATTAACCAAACCTCTTTTACTCGATATTGACCTGCTACGAGCAGGCCTGTTCAGTAACCCGACGGGTTTATCTTGGTACCATGCAAGCATAGCCCCACTGCCAGCGAGCCTGTTCAGTACCCCGACGGGTTTACTTGCATTTACCGAGCTTCCTTAATTAGGATTTTACTTAGCATGGACCCACTGCCAGTGATCCTGTTCAGTACCCCGGTGGGTTTACTTCATATAATGATATTTTTAGTAAGGAAGTCGGTTGGCACTAGAGTGTGCTAAGCCTGTTAAACACGTAATTCAAATTTTTAGCACAAACCTTATGAGTAACTTTATTTATAATGGCCTAAATTACAGATCATGTCAAAAGATAATAACCCAAAGCTGTTCTTTGACTTCATAGTCTATCTTCTTCATAAAAGGTCAGTAATGTTCCCCACGAAATAGAAAATATCGCCCACTTTTAGGCTACCCTTTAAAGGTGCTTTAGAGACAAGTTTTGATAATGAGTCTAGGATGAACTAGGATTCCATAGGTGTAAGATTGAGTTTTGTGGAGATCATAATAATTAAAGTAGGTCTTTGAGTAACTGGTATAATAAGAAATATGTATGATGTAAGATTGCTTTGGTTTAGTCATTAACATGATCTTATTCTTAGTTCTTTTATTTTAAAGGAAAACAGAAAGTGAATTTGTATGAATATCTAAAGCTAACTAACCACATACAACATTTTATTTATATAAATACTATCCTATGCTATCTAAAAGAAAGAAAAACCCTTTATTCAAGTGTAAGAACTTTTCCAATGTAACCATGTGCAAAGAAAAATGAAAAACATACCTTAATCCACATATGAAAAATTTAAATCAGTGATTACCTGGATGTGGAGAATCAACCGACTTACGTGCTTTTGCAACAGAAGGTGTCGAATGAAGGAATGGTATTGTGGCCTCATTACCTCTTCAAACCATCTTTCGATGTAATCCTCATACTCACCTTCCTTCCTCATGCCATGCAGATCCTCTTCTTCTAAATGTTCAATCGCTTGAGTACATGAATGATCTGTCGATAAATATGTGGAGAACTCTTTAACATCAGGTCTCTCTCCATTGAATGTAGTCTCCAAGTTTCTGGTTTCCTTGGTAGGTTGACAAGGAGGGTTGGTTTGTAGCTCATGAAACTGTGGTTCTTCTATTATTTCCAGAGAGGTAGATAATTATTTATTTCCGTAAAGATGTGTTCTCCTTGAGAAGAAGAAATTGAGATCCCAGCTACTGCAAGGATTTGAGAGAGTTTTCTCATACTGATGGTCACCTCTGAATCCATTTTATCGGTTGATAGATCCTTCTTCACACATGGATTAGTCCCTAGGTTCTTACAACACCCAAAAAAAAAAAAATTATGTGTTTTTTAAAGACTTTATATTACTAAAACAAATTTGCGAACTAAAACACACCATACTTGCTGAAAGAATAAAACTCCTTGAAAGAAGGAAGACAAACTTTACGAAATAAATTGCAGAAAATTAAATACTTAGATGTACAGAAAGGAAATCATCCTTGTGTGGAAAGGAACAACAAGGATTTGGGGCAACCCACTAAAGTGGATGCGTCAGGCTATTACAATATGGAAAACCGTAGTGAGATCGTCTTTTCATCTTACCATTTCCCCCCCTCCTTACCGTGTAATGTAAAAGCAGCCTATATACCTAGACTCCAATCCCTTTAGCACCTCCCCGGCAGCGGCGCCAAAATGTTGGTGTTTATTATGTGTTAAATAATTCCAATATTTAAATTGTCAACTCGGGAAGAGAGCTTATGAGATGCAAACACTATATGTGCAGGATTGAAGGCTTGAACTAACATAAGCTAACTAAATATGCAAATGCACTAACATGCAACTACATGATTTTAAACTACGTGCATGATTTTCATAATTCAAATGCAGGAATTTATTCTATCTATAAAAACAAAAAACTGATTAACGAATGAAACTATCAAAACTGAAATGACTGGAAAATGAAATTATTAACTCTTTATTTAAAAATAAACTATCTAGGAACAAGACTGATAAATTCTGAAACAATAATTAACTAGCAAATCAGATATAAAGAAGTTAACTTTGGAAGAAGGTTAAAAAGAAGATTAAGGAAAATAATATGGAAGTAGGAAATAATGACAAAATTTAATTAAAAATTCTATGTAACATGAAACAAGATTTAAATTACATCTAAAACTTTTAATTAAAAGCAAGAAGCATTTACATTTAAAAAGCAGAAGAAACTGGATTTTGAAAAAGCATAAAATAATGCAGAAAGTGTAAAGGTCCGAATGACGATCCGAATGCGAGTCCAAATGGAAGAAAACGATTTAAACTAAAGAAAAGAAGAATTTTGGATGAATTTAATTACCAGCTGGCTGATGCATATGATCCTAATGTGCAAAGAAATCAGTGAGAAGACTTGTTGAAAAGCTACGATAATATAAAGCACCATATTCTAATGATTTTCTAAAGAAGATGAACTATTCCTATTCTATACTAAAGCAAGACTAATGATGGAAGATAGAAGTAACCTACATCTATAGGAAGAAAAGCTAACAAAGAGAGAAAAGCCAATGACACAAACTATAACAGAACTTAAAGCATAAACTAATTAAGTTCTATTTAATTGCAGGAAACTAGAAAACAAACTATCTAATTACAAAAGATGGTCGACCATTTCTAATTCTGAAAAGTAAATTATGTTAGCAGCAAAATACAGTTTACAGGAAAAGCATTAGTAGAAATAAACGAAGCTTGAAATACCGAAAACTAATACATCTAATACAAAGGGAAAAATGAAAACAATCTAAACCAAATTCTATCCCTAATTTAATTTGAAAAGTGTGTGCTAATCTATGACCTAATCTCAAACCATAAACCAGTTACAAATGTGAAACTAATTTTAAATGACAAAATAATTTCAAGTAGCAACTTAAAAATTACAAACAAATTTCTAATTGCAAGTTAAATTAACTAACAACTATGAAATTTTATAAATGACAAACTAATTTAAATGTAATCAACTAATCTAAAAGTACCTTATCAAATGTAAAAAAAAAAAACATAATCATATTAAACTAACCTATAAACACCTTAAACTAAAGCATATGCTACGAAACCAATTTGAAATAAAAGAAATTTAAGCAAAATCTAAACTTTTAAAATTTAAAGTATAAAATGATTTTCAAGAAAACAATATTAAATCAAATTTCTAGTTAAAAGCAAATAATTAACCATTGGTGTAAACGAAAGTTCTAATTCCTAAAATAAACAAATGATTTTTAAGAAAATAACTAATTTCTAAAACATCCCTAAGTAAACATATAAAACATCTCTAAATAAAATATTCCTAAAACATCTAAAATACTCCACTTAAAGCTCCAATGTATGCACTTTTAAAATCAAATTTAGTCAACGATGTGCATTGAGCTCATACATAGGATTAGTATTGCACGTAAATGAGATTTATGCCCTCTCCACGCAGATGAATGCTCTCTTCAAGCAGATGTATGCAAGATTTATATGTGTAATGATTCACATAAGTTCTGTAAAGTTAAATTAAAGCTACAGGACATGTTAAGTACTGGGAAATCAACCTGGACTCTAATTAATTAACTCTGTATAAAACTTAATATTGAAAATTTTGAAAATGACTGTAAATTCTGGTAAATTTTATCTAAGTTCGAATTAAATGCTGAAAGACAGACTGAAAAGAAGACTAAGTGAATAGTGCAAACGACCAACCGTATTAATTCTGAAAATGCAAATTACATGTAAACTAAAAGAAAACTGTATTTCATGAACAACAAAACGTCATCTACAGGAAAACAGAGATAATTAAATAACTGAGAAACAAACTATTTACTTACAGAACAAAAAATATAAAATACACAAAACAAAACCTCTAGTTGATGAGGGGCCCTTCCCAGCAATCAGAGGATTGAAACTAATTCAAGCTATTCACCAATAGCAGAAATCTGGAACTTCCATTAACTGGGAAAAAGATTACACATTGTTTTTTCACACCCATCTCTCAATCCTGGGGGTCTTTATATAATGTTTTACAAAGAGAGAGCAGGTCAGGGTCGACCTCTCTTAAAATAGCAAGTCTTTACAGCTGGAGAAACAACCCACTAAAATAGGAACTGACTCAAAAACGACCGGCCACGTTTTTTCGTTTTCTAGGCAAGTGGGCTTCAAGGAACCACGGATTTCTCTAAAATGGCTTGGAATTTTGGAGAAATTTCGTTTGATGACCTAAATGGGCATATTCCACACAAAACCCATGTTCCAGAATTTCCAATTTCGCCTCCGTTTGCCCGCAGATCCAACCCGAAATTTGTTGTCTGTTAAAACACATTTTTAACAGAAAGACGAATGAAGGTTTGAATGAACTATAACGGAAATTTAATTAATAAATCCGGATTCTGAGCGGATTTTCTGCTGTGTTGTTGCATGAATTAACTGTTCGGTTCCAGTTTTAAATAATGGTTGGGCTCTATTTGCTGGGAACTAGGTTCCATCTCCTTTCCATCCTGTAGCATGCGCTCCCTTATCAACAGTGTGCGCCTTAGTTCCATTTTTCATGTCCTGTTCACGGCCTGCACAAAACATAAAATCCGTTAGTTACCAAAATATGAAATGGTATATATATTAAATATAATGTCTTAAAGCAAATGGTTTTATAAAGAGATGATATATGGGAATGATACACATATATAACCCACTTTAAAATAAATTAAAGGAGATTGGCCACGTGACATATGGTTTGAATTATTACAATCCATGTCATAATGCACTTTATGGTTTGGTTAATTTAGTATGAATGGATTTGATATATTTGTTTTAATATTTAAGTCCCATTTTTCTAATATTTTTATTTTCTTTATTTAATTCTCATTTTTTAATATTTTTTATTTTCTTCCTTATTTAATTTTAAACCAATGCTCAAAGCTCATCATTATTCATGGTTTTTTATTTGCATATGCAGGATCAATAGGACCGGCGAGAAATAGAAGGCGAGGATAAACAAACCAAGAACCTAATAAGAAACATGCCATTAAACCTATGTGAAACTTAGGATTGGATGAAGAGTCAAATGGAGTACCGAAATGCTTACGATTTGCACAATTATTGCATTTAATACATTACAAATAAGAGATTAGGCATTTCTTTTATTTATGTGATTTTAATTGATAAAGCAAAGTAAAAGATAGCCTTATTGAACATAAATGTATTAAATCATAGTAAATAGGATGGAAAATTAATGTAAATAACATCGTTATAAAAGACAATTTCAGAGCCCAACACCATCATCAACCATGAACATCCAAACTCAACCATGGTCAACCATAGTCTACCATGGTCAACCATAGTCTACCATGGTCATCCATCGTCAACCATGAATGTCCAAAGTCAACCATGGTCAACCACAGTCAACTATGGTCAACCAAAGTCAACCATAGGCAAGCATGGTCAACCATAGTTAAATATGGTCGCCTAAAGTCAACTTTGCTCAACCGAAGTCAGCCATTGTAAAAAAAAGTCTACCATTATCAACCATGGTCGTCCAAAGTCGAGCATGGTCAACCATAATCAACCATAATCAACCATGGTTGATCACAGTCAACATGGTTAACCATCATTAACCATGAACATCCAAATTCAACCATGGTCAAGCATAATTAGCCATGGTCAACCAAAGTCAACCATGGTCAAGTATTGTCAACAAAATTCAACTATAGTCAAACATGGTTGATTATAGTCAAACATGGTTAACCAAAGTCAACCATGGTAAACTATAGTCAACCATGGTTAACTATAGTCAACCATGATCAATCACAGTCAACCATAGTCAAGCATTGTCAACGATGAACATCTAAAGTCAACTATGGTCAACCAAAGTCAGCCATAGTCAACCATGGTCAACCATAGTCAACCATGGTTAACTAAATTAAACCAAAGTCAACTATGGTCAACCATAGTCAATAATGGGAAACCATCATCAACCATGAACATCCAAACTCAACCATGGTCAATCATCATCAACCATGAACATCGAAAGTCAACTATGGTCAACCATAGTCAACGATGGTCAACCAAATTTAACCATGGTCAAACATAGTCAAGCATGGTCAACTAATTCGTGGAGCACAAAGATACCTCCAAAAATATTCATGGAGCACAAAGATACAAAGGCACATATTTGAGGTGGGATCATAGGTACATTACTAATCAAACTCATCCTACCGTTTTTTTCCTAATCAAACTCTAGTGCAGGTTTAATTCAAATAGTCACTAATAATTATTGAAAAAAATAGGGTTATTTCAAGAGGCACTACAGTTGTTTGATCAATCTAGGTGGTTTAATCATCAGTCAGATGGTAATCCAATTTATCTATAAGGGAAAGTAAATTTCACCCACAGGCTGGGAATCAATCATTTCAGTTGATAGTTTTCAATTCAAAATCATTCAAAAATTTCTGCAACCACTTTTAAATTCCTAGAACTGTATTGATAGAACTGTAACTCGATAGTGTGTTCAACCTGGGAAGAATGGACCTATAACACGTTTTCCATTGTTCTTAAAGAAAAGGGATCAACCTATTGAAATGATTAAGGACTCTGGAAGATATTCGTTATTCGATGCTGACATGTTGGCTGAAGGAATCCCATTAAAATCCTCATGCTCATGCAAAGCTTCCACTGTGCTTCTGGATATGGTTGGAGAATTCAAATGGTTTTACTAATCTAGTGGAGTTCTTGGACACTTGCCCCATGTTCATGTTCGAAGAAGAGCTCAAGAAAGCCCTAGAATCAGTTACTTACGTTTATTGTTTAAATTTGTCTTCTGAAGTTGTAGGTGGCTTCAATTTGCACTGGTTCAAAGTCTTGAATTCCATGTTCTCTTGGGGTTCTCCTCCCATCGACTCTAATTAAAACACCCTTGTGATATGGAAGGAGTCTATTTAACTTAACTGAACATAACCAAGTTCTTCCATGAATGAAGGTATTAGGGTTCTTGCAGTGATTATGAAAATTCATTTTTATTTATACAACGGAATGGATGTACACCATAAAGGAAGGTATTTGGGTTCCAGTGTTGTTCTTGTTAACGTTTATCTCCATATGATTCAATATTTTTTCAATATTACATGCATCCTTCTTAAATGTGAGCATCCATGGGTAATGCTCAAGTCATTATTAAACTGAAATTGGAATAGGTGAATTGAAGTTAAAGTTTTATGTTAGTTATATATAATCTAGGTATTCATTCATGAAGTCTCTGTATTACCAATCTTGCACCAACATGGCTTATAATTATAATATTGTTTTTCTTTCTCTTCATAAAGATTTAGATTTACAACATTATAAATGTTTTGTTCTATAAAAGAAAGCGGATTATCTTATTATAGGGCTATATAGATTTATGTTAAAACAAGTATAAGTTCATGTCTATCAATCTATTTAGTGAAACAATTTTTTTATGTGAATGGATTCATGCTAGTGTATTTTTTAATTTATTGCTAGACCAACTATGCCATTCCCCCGAATCTAATCTCTAGGTTGTTAAATCTCTAGTAGGAGCACATTAAAAGTTATCATGGAGAATCAGAAAATTGTTAAATCTAACTCAAACAAATGCAATAATCGAAGCAAATTTGTACTAGAGTGCTACTAAGATAACCCTGTGCAAAGATTATTGTATGTTTTTGTATCCAAAAATTTGAACTATTTTAAAGCTATACATATAACTTTACTAACAAAAGATAAAATCTCCTAATGGGATTGGATTCATTGGTGAAGAGCGAGGATTTTTTCCCCAATGGGCAAGGTTCAATTCCAATGATGGTCTAATCTAGAGCCATGGGGGCACCTTGAGGTAGTGGTCGAATGTGTGGTTCCAACCAAAGAGATTGTATTAAATGATCTTGTGACCCATGGACACATAAGTGAATCAAATCCCACCCCCATGTCCTCCTATATAAAGGGTAAAGTTACAAGAAAAGGTCTACGGTCGCTTGATGTCTAAAAATAGGGTTCACATCAAAAGCTAGGGTTTTCATCAAACAGGTTCAAAGTTGAGAGGGAGAGGGCCTGATGGCCAAACCACTGGGGAGGGAGGAGGCCCCTCCAACCACAATATTGTTCGCAATCTATCCATTGCAATAGATCGCACATAGGGAACGCAAATCGAGCTCCAAATGCAAGACCCATGCGCAACCCAAAGGAGATCCCACAGCAACAAGCAGGGAGTTCGATAAACAAGGGAGGAAACGGCGGACAAGCTCCTTCAGCAAACACTCAAGCGACACCTAGAGCTAAATGTTTCCCACTTTGGAATTTACTTCAAACAAAGCAATTGAATACAGGAAATACATGCGAGATCATGCCTTGATCTGCAAATTCATGGGTTTTTGGCCAACGGAGAGATCCCTCTAGGGATGGATCAATCATAAATGGAAACCCCAAGAATGGTTTGATGTGAAGATGGGATCAAAAGGGTTTTTCACTTTAATATTATTAGAACCCAGAGAACGGGAGAGGATCATAGAACAAGGTCCCCACTTCTTTAATAGAACATGTATGTTTATGCATTATTGGAAAGAAAATTACGACCCAGATCAGGAAGACTTGACAGAAGCCCCAGTATGGATCAAAATGTATTCACTACCACAGGAGTATTGGGAGGAAGAATTTCTACTAGGCATTGGAAACAACATCGGAACCTACCTCAAAAGATCTGAGGTCACCAAAATAGGTAGGTGCAAATCCTTTGCTCGAATATGTGTTGACATGAATGTTTCCAAATTGTTGTCAGAAGCCATCTGCCTGAATTTCCAATATGAGGAATGGATCAAATCCTAGACTATGAAAACATCCCCTTCCGCTACCGTAAGTTCCACGAATAAGTGCATCTCTACAGATACCTACCGGAATTTCAGATACTTTCACCTACACCCCCACCTCCCCCTTCCTCACAGTCCAACCAATCAAAATTCACCCTAGTAACTCGCATATCCAAGGGAAAGGCCAAAGGGAAAACCCAAATCCCGTCCAAGGGCACAAACAACACCAATCAATTTTCCATTCTATAGATAGAATAGATAGAGATTGAAGAAGAAGCAACAGATAAAATGCAATAGGAAACAACAAATCAAGAGAGCACCTATCTGGATCAACCTAAGTGTAGAAAGATAGATCCTACAGAAGACAAAACCATGGAAGAAGCAGAGGATAAAAGCAATGGGGATGAAGAAAAGGAACTGGACATAACAAATCTTGAGATCCAAAAAATCATTGAAGTATGCAAAAGGGGGGACCTCTCAACTATCCCTACACAACATATCAAGCTAATTCAGAGAGTTATTCAAGCAACTACTAGAAAAACCTCATCTCAAGACCCACAAAGAAGTCCCTTGGGTATTCATCAATCTCAAAAGGAAACATCAATCCGGATGGAGGCAATAAAGGAAGAAACACAAATCAAAAGAGGTTAGTATGGATTGGCGAGCAATTGATTGCATCAAGGAATTGCAGGCTACTGTATGAGTGTATGCAATCCCTTCTCGCTACTCATCAATTACCCCAATGAATGTTATATCTTGGAATATTTGCGGTATGCGAGGGAAAATCAAAAGAAGAACCCTCTGATCCAAGATACATCAAGAGAATTTGATTATAGTAATGCTTCAAGAAACAAAATGCACGATGGAAACAATGCAAAAATGGGCATTCTTTTGCTGAAAAGGATGTAAGCTAGTGGCCCTTGATGCGATAGGAGCAATAAGAGGCATTGAAATACTTCGAGACCCTACAATAATACATTTTCCAACTTATTTTCTAGAAGGCTTACCTTATCAGCGTCTTATGAGGTCAAAGGCAGTAGGACATCAGGCACTTTGACCAGTGTCTATGGACCAACCAACTCAACATTGAAACATGATTTTTTGGATTCCCTCAACCAGATCAAACCTATGAATGGGAACTGGATACTAGGATGCGACTTCAATATGATATCCAACTCCCTAGAAAAAAAGGGGGCATCAATTGCCTTGACTCAGCCAGTAGATTTTTGGGAAAATTATCAACACCTTGGATATGGTTGATATTGTGCCCAAGAACGGAACCTACACCTAGAATAATGGAAGAGGAGGCGCAAATCAAGTGGCCTCAAGACTAGATCGTTTCCTTCTCTCTAACGATTTGGTTCGCTCTGGAGTTAGAATTGACTCATTTATACTTCCAAGTGCAGGCTCTGACCAATGGGCCATTAGCCTCTAAATTGACCAAAACAGGAATCCATGCAGTCAACCCTTCCGATTTGAGAAGTTTTGGTTGGATCATCCTGAATTCATGGAGAAACTGTCCCAATGGTGGTCAAATGCTCCAAGAAAAGAAGGCTCTAAAATGTACAATCTCTAACAAAAGCTAAAATGGGTGAAAGGAAAATTAAAAATATGGAACAAGGAAGTTTTTGGAAACATATTTGAAGCCAAAATAAAATTTGAGGAAGAAATGGTTGAGCTACAACAAACTACAATCGCATCAGGCTATACTAAGCAATTGTTGGAATAAGAATCATGCATACAAACATATTTAAATGAGCACATGAACCAAGAGGAAATACTCTGGAAGCAAAAATCCAGAATATGGTGGCTAAAGGAAGGGGAATGGAATTCCAAATTCTTACATGACTCAATGATACAACGCTAAGCACACAATAGAATATCTCCCTTGCATTCCAATCAAGGACAACACTTAACCACCCAAGAAGACATTACTAAGGAATTGGTCGACTTCCACAGAACCATCCTAACCGAGGACAATCCAAATCAGTAACAAG
Source organism: Larix kaempferi (assembly GCA_027924585.1). Taxonomy (NCBI): domain Eukaryota; kingdom Viridiplantae; phylum Streptophyta; class Pinopsida; order Pinales; family Pinaceae; genus Larix; species Larix kaempferi. Next base: position 2,401,310 of record BSBM01001073.1, read on the forward strand.
CCATTAGCTCCATCCTCTAGAACATTCCAAGGTTGGTCACTCAGGTGAAGAACAATAGCATTCTTCAACCTATCACTTTAGAAGAAGTCTTGAAATCCATCAAAGAGATGCAGCTAGGAAAGGCCCCAGGACCGGACGTATTTACCACATATTGATATCAACATTGCTGGACTATTTTCAAGCAAGATGTTTGAGAAGCTATGGAAGAATCCAGACAAAGGATGAACTTCCTTCCTACTTTGAATTCCAACTTCATCACACTCATTCCTAAAGAAGACGCGACTGTGTTTTCAGGTAAATTTCGACCCATCTCCCTCTACAACGTCAATTACAAAATTATTACTAAAATCATTGCCACTCTGCTCAAATCCATTCTTCCTCACCTCATTCCAGAGGAGAAATACGGTTATCTAGAGGGAAGACAAATCTTGGATGGTATCCTCACATCTCATAAAAGCATCCACATGCACATAACTAAAAAAAAGCAGGAATTCTCATCAAACTAGACTTATCAAAAGATTTTGACAAGATATTTTGGCAATACATGCAACAAATTCTTCTAGCCTTTAGCTTTGCTCTGCTGTGGGTTCACTGGATCATGAAACTAAACTCATCTTCCTTCTTCTCTATTCTTTTCAATGGTGCCTCCTCACCCACCTTCACCTCCTCTAGAGGTATTCATTAGGGGGATCCTCTCTCTCCCTTCCTCTGCATCTTAATGATGGAAGGCCTCGGATGAACCCTGAAAGCAGTTGTTAGCAACAATACTCTTTTTGGTCATATCCCTACTGGAGACAATCTTAAATCCTCGTATCTTCAATTTTTCGACGACAGAATGATTTTAGTGGCATCCACCCTAAGAGAATTCTGCACCATCAGAAGCCTGCTCTCATTATTAATGGAGGCCTCTAGTCTAACCCTTAAAAATTACAAGTCTAAGATCTTCTTCTTCAAATCCCCTTTGTACTTACAACTACGTATCTCCATCCTCCTCTCATTCAAACGAGGAGTGTTTCCTTTAGGATACCTGGGAGCTCCACTCATATCTATTGCATCCCAAAACAACTCTTGGCCCAAGCTAATAGCTAAATTGGAACAACGCCTCACCAAATTGACCTTCCATTCTCTTAACATTCCAGGTCGATTAGTCCTTCTCAATTCAATCCTCTGTGGTATGTGTTCATATCTCTTCTCAATCTTTGTCGCTTCAAAAAATTTCCTAAATGCAATCAGATCCCTCTAACAAATTTTCCTTTGGGGAGGCTCACAGGAAAAAGGAAAAAATAAATGGGCCTTTCTCTCTTGAGATAAGCTATGCCGACCCAAATTAAAGGGGGGACTTGGGCTACGTGATATGGCAATTGAGAATTAGGCAATGTCTGCAAAAATATGGTGGAGATGGATTACATCCCCAAATTCACTCTGGGCCAAAATTTGGCATCACAAATATGATCTAGATGTGATTTTTAAATACCTAATCCAACTTCAAGACTCAGGTGGAGGCTCCATCATATGGAAATATTCCTGGAAAAACAAAGAACTAATTCAAGAACATGCTTTTTGGGAAATCTGTAATGGAAATACAACACTCTTTTGGGATGATTCATGGAAACAACGACCAAAACTTAGCTCCTTGGCCCACACCCAATAGCTTAGAAAAATCTCCAATGACAACAACCAAACATTGGTAACACAATTATGGGACCCACATCCCAACAATTCTCAATGGAGACATTGGCATCTCAGACAACATTGGCAGCCAAACCCAACCAATGAGCAATGGGACATTATATAAAGAGAGCTCCAGTCACGTAGAATCATTGTGCGGGAAGGTGAAGACATTATTATATGGGGACATACCAGCAAAGGAACCTTCACTCTAAAATAAGCATGCAACATATTAACCCAACATCACCAAATCCCACAAGATGTGAACTCGTCTCAAATCTGGAAACAAAATCTTTGGCCCAAGGCCTCCACTTTCCTCTGGCTTGTTTCCTGGAAGATAATCCTCACTTGGGACCGCATCCTCAAAAAAGGATTCTAGGAACCTTCTATATGCTATCTCTGTTACTCCTTAGAAGATACTATGGAACACATTCTCAACCAGTTTCCATTTGCTCAACAACTTTGGGACAGTGGAACCAGCGTTTTCAGGCAATCCGATAACGACAGAACCTACATCAAAAACATGATATCTCGATGGAGGAAGGGAATTAGTAGAAAAAACATAGTAAACAGAATTTGGAAGCTCTTCCCAAGATCCACATTATGGGAAATATGGAAGAAAATGAACAGACGGATCTTCAAGAACCAAAATTAGAAAACTGATTATATCTGGAAGAAAATTAAATCCAATATCAAAGAGACCATAGAAATATCCCAATGGGATCTAGTGAATGGGAACAACCAAGCTCAATCCCAACAAATCCTCCAAACCTGGGACATAAATATACCAAGCAATAAGCAAAGGACCTCTAGAAATCGTATTGGTAACAACAACCCTACCACTTGGGAGCCCCCAGATAGAGGATTTTCCAAGCTTAACTTCAACGGGGCTAGCTGGGTAAATCCTATCCCAACTAGCTACGAGGGAGTATTCCGAGACGATCAGGGCAATATCTTAAAAAATTTCACAAGTTACCTAAGTTCAAAAAGAAACAATTCAATAGAACTATTTTTCATGCTGAAGGGCATACAAATTGGGGATCAGGCGGGTTACTACAAGCTAATCGTGGAAGGTGACTCAATGCTTATGATTCAAATTTTACAACGCCTCTTAAATGGCTCCATTGTTAAAAAAATCAATCCAAGCTAGAGGCTGGTAACAAAACTTGATCCTCTAGCTTCCCATATAAATCCAACTCAAGTCCTCCTACCTCATCATGTACGTAGAAATGCCAACACGATAGCAGACAAACTGAAAACCTAGTGAATTGACCACCATGACAATGAGATCAAGCAGAACTGGGAAGCTGACGTGCCACTGCCACTCCAGGAAGACTGTGCTAATGTGGTCAACCAGGATTTCCCTCCCCACAATGGGTGCAACACAGTGGGCCACCCAACACATCCAGATGTGGGCCCGAAGCAATTAGAAACTAGAGACGAGTCCAGGACAAATGTCAATGCAAATCAATCGATCCACAACCACGTGTCAAGTCCCATTGCTCAAGATGATCTACTGCATGCACAAGATGAAGGGCTCGCAAGACCAACCTTGTCTTTCTGATCATTCAGATGATATGGCTAGCATCATGTGTATCTAGTGGCACCTCCAACCATTAAACTCTCTACCAATGACGGTACGATGCCTTCTGCTCTAGGATGCTCTTTCCATCATGAATCTAGCTAACCATAGTCTTCATAATGGGCATGTCCAGCGGCACATGAAACATCTAATGGGATTTAATGAGGCTTGCTGGAATCCCCAAGCCTCATTCCATCTACTTCTCGACCACCTTTTCGTGTATCTACTTGTTGCATTTGCAAACCATTGCGCTCCCCCTACCTTCTATTCATATGCCTGTAGCTCTTCTCTTGGCATCTTGCGCATAATGGTCTGCACCAAAAAAAAAAAAAATGATGGATGGTGAATGGACCTCGTCGCTCCCATGTGCCCTGTTCTTAGAGAGATTTAGCAAAACTTCAGGTATTTTTTCGAGAAAAAAGTTAGCCGACATACCCAAGACAAACTGGAGTGTTGGGAGAGGAGGCCAGGTAGAGAAAATCCATGCCCAGGCCTGCAGGCTCTCCGACAAGTTTTTGAGGGAATAATTGAGGACTCCATTGCACCCCTCACCAGAGACACTAGACATACCTGCACCCTTATCCTCTTCTGGGCAATGAAATTCATGATGTCTCTGGAATTTGAGGACTATTTGGCTAGTCATATTCAAGTGGAGGGTTGTCCCCTAACAGTTGTTAAACACCTAGCGCACCTGGAAGACAACATCCGTCGGCTTGGGCACAACCAGGTGGCTATACATGATATATTAAGTAAGGTGAATGATCGTATGGAGGTGTTGTTGAAGGAGTTGGTGGGGGAAAATTTTTTTGGTAAGGAACTGGTCTTCCATCGCGACCTGGAAGTGGTGGCTCGTGCTCCTGCGAGGGATGTGGTTTCTGCCTCGACTGACTGCGGCGACGAGATCATAGAAATTATGGAGTAATCTCTATCATCTGGCTTGTTTGATGTTTCAAGACTCTAGTTTTCTAATTTTGCTTAGTATTTCCTTTTTTGTTATCAAGGCCATAACCCCCGGCCCGTGGGGGATCAATAGAACTCTGTTATGCTTATATTTTCTTGCTAGTAGGCTTATCAAGTGTATATGGATGTCTGAATCCTAGTCCTTAAACAAAGCGGACCTATTTTTATATCCTATGTACTATTTTATCTTCTATTAATATAATTCAAACTTTAAAAAAAAACATAAGATAAAATATGAGACCAATATAGTGTGGACAGTTATTAAACCTTTGAGGCACACACTTTAATTGAGGGAATGGGAATCAATTTGGGATTGTTTGATATAAAGGTTTTAATACCTCACTGCTCTATAGTGACCAGATCTATAGTGACCGTATTTTAACCCTAGCCAGGGATTTCATGTCTCTAAGATCTCGTTTGGAATCTAGTGAACAATTGGAAGTAGAAGAAGCCAAGGATTTGTCCAAGGGAGGATGATCAATTTTTAGGAATTTACCTTTCCTGACACTACGAGGTTTTAATCGGTGAAAATTTTGATATGCCCCCTTTCCTAACTCCTTTGGAAAACAAACCCTCAGAAGGGTCAACACCGAAAAGAACCTGGGTAGTGTCTTGTAAACCCCCCACAAAAGGAATGTTAGCAATGTAAGTAGTGAGAGGAGATTTTGTTTTAAAAATATCTGCAAATGAATGTACCTCTGGCCCTAACAATGGAACCCCCACTGCATCCCCATCCCGTGAAGGAGTCACCAGATCTGAAGGGAGACCCCTAGTACCAAGCCCAGTCCGAACATTCCCCAGAGGGGATAATGAAAGAGAAGGCGAAATACGGTGAGAGGAGGGAATACCTGCTTAAGAAATCCCAAATACCTGTGAAATATGCCCAACAGTAGAGGGAGCATTGTCATTAACCCCCAATAGACCAGGATCTGAAGCTCAGATGGAAGGAACAGTTCCCAAGGTTAGAGGAACAATAGGAGCCAAGGATGGATGGATACCCAAATAGAAGGTAGGAGTACCCCCGATTCTACCTTCCCCAATGCGATCCTCTTTACCTTCCAAGGCCGATAGGAAATCCAAATCATCTTTCTATAATGTAGAAGAAAAGGAAGGATCATGATTGCTTAACTTACCAATTAGAGATGTAGGATCCAAGTATTCCACATCGAAAACCTCGGACGATATATGCACAGGAATAGTGCCCTCGACGACACCATCTGAAGCCGAATTACTATTTGAATTCCAAGCCTGAACATCATCAGTTGAGTCCCACTCCGAACCAGAGCTAAAATCTGAACATTCTCGCCAGAGGTGACCAACAACTTTGCATCTGGAACACCTAAAGGGGATCCCCTAGTAGTCCAGAGTCTGTGAGTATCTCCTATCCTGCCAAATAATATCCAGAGACTCAAACATACCCAGTAACATATCAATTTCCAAAAGAACCCTACCCACCTGATAGTCCATTCCATTTAGGGTTTCTTCATTAATGTGTAGAAATCTCCCCAGATGGTTGGCCACTACCACAAAAGCCTCTATGTTCCATATCTCTAATGGGAACCCCGGTAAGAGAACCCAAAGGTTCCGAAATCGCATCTTCTCCGTTAAGGGGTTGAAACCCATATGCCACCGCTTAAGCATTAGGCTTTTGTTCCCCTTAATCCAAGTCTTCTCCAGAATTTTGGATGTATGATCCTCCATCTGGAAATAGAACATGTACCAACCCTTGCTCAAGATATATATCTCAGGTCTGTATTCGATAATCTTGGCCCTATTTGTGGACACCCACTGGTCTATGTCCTTTGGATTCATAGCACCATAGGTAAATTTACCCACTAGGGCTTTGATAGATAATGCCGCTATACCCTCCAGACCAGATAAACAATCCATCATCAATCCGCCCCCCTGACCCCGCATTCGCCACATAACACGAAATCTTGAACCTACTAAAGAAAGAAGGAAGTTCACATATTCATGTGGATCCATTGTCTCAATGGTTAGATCCTAGCAATAAGAGTAGACACCTTCACCACGTTATATTTGAATTGCTTCATTGAAATATCAATCATTTCACACCTTTGTATTACTTTAATTTAAATAATGAGCATTTCAGTGTGAAAATTTGATCACATAACACCGTCTTTGTACATTAATGGCATTCAATATCAATTTGGAGTAAATATATAAAATTAGAAATAAGTAAAAATTTAATTTTTTAAACTTTTAACAAAATTTATATATACTAAATAAAAACCAAATTTATATGAAACAAATAAAAAATATACAAAAAGTACTTAACATAATACATTATCACGGCATCGCATCACTTGTTATGCCGTAGGCATTCACCAAGGAGAAGCATTACTTCCACACAGCAAGATTCCTAGCTCATGGAGCGAATGGAATTTTGCCGCGAGGATGGCAATGCTTCTCCGCGACTTGCCTTCTGCAACGCGATGCTGTCTCGTTGAATGAACATTTTCGCCCTTTATTTTCAACTTTATCATGTCACAGCTCATCGGTGACCAGTGCAAGCGGTTCGCAGTTTCTCTTTTAGGTTTTTTTTCCTTGCACAGAGACAACCAACCACCGACCCACGACACAGTCAGGCGCAAATCGTTTTGTTCTTCCATATCATCAGTGATCGCCGACCAACGTGATTACTCGATTGGTCCTTTGTTTTCAACTTTGTCATGTCTCAGCTCGCCAGCGACCATTGCAAGCGGTTCACATATTCTTTTTTAGTTTTTTTATGCCTTGCATGGCGACCGCCGACCAGCGACACAGCCAGCCGCAAATAGTGTTTTCCTCCAATCTCATCAGCGACCGCCGACCAACGTGATTATTCTATTGGTCAGGTTTCCATTTTCGTCGCTGAAAAATGATCTTGCGATTCATATTTTCATCAATCTCATACCTTAATTTGAGGAATAGTAAAGTGCATTCCTAGTCTCTCAGCTAAATCAGTCAGATCATGATCCATGTATTCAAATACCATGTATCTCTGAATTTATTCTATCAGTATCTCCTATGTTGCTCCGATGGAATTAATATCGACTATGGATTCATTTATTTTAACAATTTACGGATTAAAACAAACTGATGCAACTCTACATGAACAAATATTATGAGAAATAATTTTTTTTTCTAGAGTTGAGCATTCAATTACGGATTGGACATGGAACAACTTTCCATCGGGTTTACCACGGCAAAATTTATTTCTTTGGGTCTACTCGATTACGAATTTATGAATCTTGATTCAATAATACTCATTTCTGCCTATGGACGTATTTGTGAATTTGACGGATTGGACCTTCTGCACATTCTATCTTCTACAGATACGAGAACAGATTTCAATGCAACAATGGTTAAATGTGCTCAGACACCAATGCACCGCCTTTAGCTGCAATCGTTTATAAATTTGGATGGATGAAGCTTATGTGATTGTATTCTTGTTTGCTATTGTTATTGTGTCTCAATTTTTTCTTCATCTCAACGACCCTCTTCAAGAGATTAAGTTTCTTGTTTTCTATTGAAAATCAAGGTTCTTTACTGAAACCAAAGTTATATTTGTTGTTATAATAACTCATATTTCTTGTTTAGTGTCTCAACTGCGATTTATTTACTCCTTGTACTTGTATGTTCAACCTTTAAAGTTATAATTTAATCATACATCTTATTTATTTACTGCTTTTAGATGAAATGATGCTTCACTGACATTTGTGTTGCAATAGATATTTTCTCCTAGATAAAATGCTCGTTCCAGAAAGAAAACAAATCTCTTTTACTCACAATTGTGTTTTTCCCTCCTCTGAACTTATTTTCTCTGGTGTAATATGTTTTTCCCTTTTCACAATTGTGTTTTAATTTTTCTATGTTCCTATTCTGCTTTTTTGCTGCAACAGGTTTTGTCTCCTATTCTTAATGTATCTTTTATTGTCTAATGTATATTTTTGTCTATATATGATTTATTGTATCCTTTCTAAGACCATGCAATTTCTTCCTTTTGATTAACCAAGTCGTCAACAACTTTGTAAAGCAATTGGTTTTAGCCCAGATGCAGTAGCTCATACTAGGAATAGCCTTGCGTTGTCAAAATTATCTTTCAAGTAACTTGCACCTCTAAAGTAATTTTCCCTGCTGTGAGGTGTTTTTCCCTTTTCACAATTGTATTTTTATTTGTCTATGTTCCTATTCTGATTTTTGCTGCAACAGGTTTTGTCTCCTAAAGAAGTTATCCATTCCAGAAATTATTTCTTTAATTTTGTTAGAATTGTGTTCTTGTTTGCTATTGTTATTGTGTCTCAGTTTTTTCTTCATCTCAATCAAGCTCTTCAGGAGATAAAGCTTCTTATTTTCTACTGAAAATCAATTGTGTTTTAATTTTTCTATGTTCTTATTATGTTTTTTGCTGCAACAGGTTTTGTCTCTTATTCTTAATGTATCTTTTATTGTCTAATGTATATTTTTGTCTATATATGATTTATTGTATCCTTTCTAAGACCATGCAATTTCTTCCTTTTGATTAACCAAGTCGTCAACAACTTTGTAAAGCAATTGGTTTTAGCCCAGATGCAGTAGCTCATACTAGGAATAGCCTTGCGTTGTCAAAATTATCTTTCAAGTAACTTGCACCTCTAAAGTAATTTTCCCTGCTGTGAGGTGTTTTTCCCTTTTCACAATTGTATTTTTATTTGTCTATGTTCCTATTCTGATTTTTGCTGCAACAGGTTTTGTCTCCTAAATAAGTTTTTCATTCCATAAATTATTTCTTTAATTTTGTCAGAATTGTGTTCTTGTTTACTATTGTTATTGTGTCTCAGTTTTTTCTTCATCTCAATCAAGCTCTTCAGGAGATAAAGCTTCTTGTCTTCTACTAAAAATCAAGGTTCTTTTTTGAACCAAAGTTATATTTGTTGTTATAATAACTCATATTTTTTGTTCGGTGTCTGAACTGTGGTTTATTTACTTGTTTTACTTGTATGTTCAACGTTTAAAGTCATAATTTAATCATGCATGTCATTTATTTACTGGTTTCAAATGTTTTCTGTTGCAATAGATATTGTCTCCTAGATAAATTGTCCGCTCCAGGAAATAACTCTTTTCTTTATTAACAATTGTATTTTTCCCTACTCTAAAGTAACCCTATACTTTCTGTTCACTCCCTCTTCAAATTCCTTGTTCATCCATATTCTCAAATAACCTATACCTGTTGTTCACCCTTACTCACAATTGTGTTTTTCCCTGCTCTGAAGTAACCTATACTTCTTGTTCACTCCCTGTTAAAATTAGTTGCTCTGTATGTTCCTGTTCTGCTTTCTGCTGCAACATGTTTTGTCTCCTAAACAACTTGTCCATTTCACAAAATAATTCTTTTATTTTCTCACAATTGTGTTCATCCCTGTTCTAGAATAACCTATATCTGCTACTGCCTCTGCTCCTTTACCGATTTTTACTTCAAAACCATGTCCTCTCTTCTAAAATACTGCAAAATTTTAGACTTACTAAATAAATTGCTCCTTTGCTGTGAATGGTATATATTCAGTTCTCTAAGTTTACCAATATAGATTCTTCCAATCTAGTTCTTTTTCAGTAAATGATTCTATCATTTTCTTAGAATTCAGGTTTTTCCTGCTCTAAAATAAACTATACATGTTGCTCACACCCTACTGAAATTCCTTGTTTATTCTGGACTTTTGCTAGTATATATTTAGTTCTTCAAGATTTAAGCAAAGTAATAAAAACTTAGGAAACCTTCATTACTTGGATACACAGTTATCGGTCTGCCCCAACATGAGCATGCATCATAGGTTTTTTACCAAATTGTTATTCAACATTTGATAAGTTTACCAATATAGATTGAAGAAAAAATCACATTTAAAAGAAGTAATCCAAAAATTAGCAAACCTTCATTACCTGCAAACACAATTATGAGTATCCCCCAACATGAGCATCAATTATAAGTACAATAGTTTCAATTTGATTGATCATTAGTACTTCTTATTGGATCATTTATTCTCTTCTTATAAACAAAATATTGTTTACTCAAAAGGGGTTTAGCTCCATTTTCCTTCAAGTTCACTTAACTTGGGCATTCAATTTTTCCTTTTTTCTATCATCATCTTAAAAATAGGGCTCAAAGGACTGAAAATCACCCCATAGAGTTTTACAAATAAATAGACATGCGCAAAAAAAAAAAAAAAATGCCCCATCAAAGACAATAGACTGAAAACAAAAAACTTAGCAAACCTTCATTACTTGGATACACAGTTATCGACCTCCCCCAACATGAGCATTCATCATAGGTTTTTTTACAAGTTGTTATTCAACATTTGATAAATTTATCAATATAAATTGAAGAAAAAATCACATTTAAGAGAAGTAATCCAAAAATCAGCAAACCTTCATTACCTGCATACACAATTATGAGTATCCCCCAACATGAGCATCCATTATAGGTACAATAGTTTCAATTTCCCTTATGATTACTACTTCTTATTGGATCATTTCTTTCCTTCTTATAAACAAAATATTTTTTACTCAAAAGGGGTTTAGCTCCATTCTCCTTCAAGTTAACTGACCTTGGGCATTCAATTTTCCCTTTTTCCTATCATCATCTTAAAAATAGGGCTCAAAGGACAGAAAATCACCCCATAGAGTTTTACAAATAAATAGACATGTGCGGAAAAAAAAAAAAAATGCCCCATTAAAAACAATAGACTATACAGGTTTTTCCTGCTCTAAAATAAACTATACCTGTTGCTCACACCCTACTGAAATTCCTTGTCTATTATGGACTGTTGCTGGTATATATTTAGTTCTTCAATATTTAAGCAAAGTAATAAAAACTTAGCAAACCTTCATTACTTACATACACAGTTATCGGTCTGCCCCAACATGAGCATGCATCATAGGTTTTTTACCAAATTGTTATTCAACATTTGATAAGTTTACCAATATAGATTGAAGAAAAAATTACATTTAAGAGAAGTAATCCAAAAATTAGTAAACCTTCATTACCTACATATACAATTATGAGTATCCCCCAACATGAGCATCCATTACAGGTACAAATCAAAGACAATAGAATGAAAACAAAAAAATTAGCAAACCTTCATTACTTGGATACACAGTTATCGACCTCCCCCAACATGAGCATTCATCATAGGTTTTTTTACAAATTGTTCTTCAACATTTGATAAGTTTACCAATATAAATTGAAGAAAAAATCACATTTAAGAGAAGTAATCCAAAAATTAGCAAACCTTCATTACCTGTAAACACAATTATGAGTATCCCCCAACATGAGCATCCATTATAGGTACAATAGTTCCAATTTGACTGATCATTACTACTTCTTATTGGATCATTTCTTTTCTTCTTATAAACAAAATATTGTTTACTCAAAAGGGGTTTAGCTCCATTCTCCTTCAAGTTCACTGACCTTGGGCATTCAATTTTCCCTTTTTCTATCATCGTCTTAAAAATAGGGCTCAAAGGACTGAAAATCACCCCATAGAGTTTTACAAATAAATAGACATCCACAGAAGAAGAAAAAAAATGCCCCATCAAAAACAATAGACTATACAGGTTTTTCCTGCTCTAAAATAAACTATACCTGCTGTTCACACCCTGCTGAATTTCTTGTTTATTTTGGACTGTTGCTAGTATATATTTAGTTCTTCAAGATTTAAGAAAAGTAATAAAAACTTAGCAAACCTTCATTACTTGGATACACAGTTATCGACCTCCCCCAACATGATCATTCATCATAGGTTTTTTTACAAATTGTTATTCAACATTTGATAAGTTTAGCTCCATTTTCCTTCAAGTTCATTGAACTTGGGAATTCAATTTTTCCTTCTTTCTATCATGATCTTAAAAATAGGGCTCAAAGGACTGAAAATCACCCATAGATTTTTAGAAATAAATAGACATGCGCAAAAAAAAAAATGCCCCATCAAAAACAATAGACTGAAAACCAAAATGATATTATTAACATATATGCAATCATATATTTCAGACACTATTTCTTGTTATAAATTACTAGCTTGAACACTTCAAATCAGTATCCACTTCATAGTCACTTAACAAAACATCCTTATAGGCACTTAAACAATAAAACAAATTCCTGTTCCTACTATCTTTTGGCACTTGAAGGTCGCAAGACAGCTCACAAAACAAGACCTACAAACATTTCTAGCTACAAGAAAACCAGATAGTTTTTCAACCGTTATGCACTAACTCGTGATGTTTCTATTTTCTATATACTCAGCAGTCCTATTGACTTCTTATCTTTCTACCAGAGTACCCTTTGTTTCATGGTAGATATGTTTAGCCAGTTTCTTTTTTCAAAATACTTGTTCCAAGTTCACTTAAACTATGGTACTGTTATAACCAATCGTGATATCAATTTTTAAATGAGTACTCCCCATAGGGAATATTCCCAACCTGAATCAGAATTAACAAAAAATTATTGTTCACATTCCACAAAGTTCATTGCTCTTAACTTGCTACCTAGAATCTCACAATGTAAGTTTCAAAAACAAATAAACAATCTCTGATGTTGTTTGTACATGTTTCCTTATTACTTTAATAGGCACGTTCGTTGCTAAAAGAAAACCAATTTGAAACCTTTCATTTGTTTATTCTTCTATGTTCTACATGTTCTCGTACATGTTTTATATTTACATTTAATATTAATTTCATCCATTTTCCAGGTTGCTTTTTCATTGCAACTATTTTCAATACAACATTATGGACACTCTATTGACCGAAAATGCAGTTTCACTTCTAATGAATGTTGATGTTGACCTATGCCCACTTGTACAAGTTGTTTCTCTCGATTGAGTAAGCTCTCTTAATTCAACAACTACTCGCTACCGAATCACTATCTCAGATGGAATTCATAGCCATGATACATTGCTTCCAAGTAGTTACAATAGCGCTGTGGAAAACCACCAACTCCAAGCAAGTTCAATCATCAAAGTCATCAAGTGTACATGCAACACTATGCATAATGCGACGTATGGTTTGCTTATCGCATTTTATTGCAACTTGATTTCAATTGCACTCCCAAAAAATGTACCAATTTTTTTACTTTTACTTACTTACCTTAATTCTTCTTGCCAGGACAATCGCACTAGACATAATTGAAATTGTCACATTGCAAACAATGATAGTTGGAGAACCATCACCTTTCAACTTAACCCCCAACTTTACCTCCCCCAGCAGTTCATATGTTACAAGAATCACCACTCTTGATCTCGAAAACCCATCATGTATCATACTTTGTTCACAAAATGCAATTGGAAACCCTACGGAACCTCCTATTGATTTTACATCACTCAACCCTTCCACCAAAACTTGGACCATTCAAGGTCGAGTTATTGCAAAAAAAAATATGACTACCTACACCAATCAAAAAAGGCCTAGTCAACTTTTTGGCTTTGACCTTGTTAGTGCTACCAAAGATGAGCTTCATATCTCTGCTTTCAATGAACTAGCCACCTTATTATATGACAAAATAAATGTTGGCATAGTCTACACTATCTCAAATGGCACAATTAAATTGGCGAACCCAACATACAACCATTTGATAAGCCCCTTTGAGGTTTTTCTTAACCCCTTGTCAACCATTCAACCATTTTTGGAAGAATTTCCATTAATCCCTTTTCATTGCTTCCACTTTAAATCTATCCATGACATCAAAACTACACCCCTCAATTCCATGGTTGACGTTATTGGAATTGTCATTCCTGTTTCCCCTGCATCAACTATACACAAAAGGGATGGCTCTGAAAGCATTCTACGAACAGTTGGGTTAAGGGACATGTCTGGGTATAGCATAGACATCACACTTTGGGGTGATCACTGCACAATGGTAAGTTCCCACCTTGCAAGCCTTCGAGGTTTTCCTACTCCCCCTATCCTTGCAATTAAAGGCGGGCGTGTTACTGAGTTCAATGGAAAAGCCATTGGAACCATATCCAACACCAACCTCCTTATAAACCCAAATATTGAGGAATCTCAACTTCTCCAAACATGGTTTAATGACAATGGTTTTCGTTCAGCCTCGCCATCTTTGAGCAGAAAATCCACCTCGCCTTCTTCTAGCTCTTGCAAACACATTTCCATTTCTGCTCTTCAAGCTCTCCAACCCTCTAAAAAAGCAACCTGGTATTCAATTATTGCTTCAATCACCCATATTAACACCGATGACTTTCATTTCCTTGCATGTCCTTTGTTTGTCGATGGCATTCAATGCATGAAAAAAAATTCCCACAAAGTTGGTAATGTATGGCATTGTGCAAAATGTGATGGGGAATTTACAGAGTGTGCTTATCGATACATACTCAAACTTGACCTAATGGATTCCATTGGACAACTATACGGTGTCATAGCTTTTGATGATTTTGCACAGCAACTGATGGGCATCTCTGCAAAAGATTTATTCCTTCTCTCAAATGATTCAACATCTATTTTGGAAATAGTTCAATGTGTCTGTGCTTGAAAATACCTTTTAACCTTCTTTGTATGAACAGATACTTTTAATTCAACATCTCGCTTGAAGGTGTTGCTCGACATGTCATAGGAAGCTTCCTTATCATCATCACCTACCGATTCCCTTGATGGAAATGAACCCATTTTGCGTACTACACGTCCAGTAGCTTGCAGGCTTTGAACTTTGTCTTTGATAACAGTTTCCCAACAAGTTTCTACTCTTCAATTCTACCTTTTTGTACTTCATACTTGCTACTTATCCACTGCAAGCTTTTGTATTAACACCGGTATGTAAATGATACTTTTATGCATCATCGAGCATGCTTTAATATTATATGCTTTACTTTTTCTGTAACATTTTGTTCAATTGCATATTTATTGCAACGTATCTTCTCACTTTCAAATTTATGCTTACATGAAGATTCATTTATAAACTTTATACTTCTTTTCTTTATAAACACTTTTCAAAACGATTCACATTTGTTTCTTGTGACAACTTACCATAAATTATGCACGCTCCATTTATCTTTAACAATCTACCTTTGTTTGCTTATTCAATGGCTTAATATATAGTATGCTTCTCCTCAAACAAATGCATTATTAAGTTCTTAACCAAAAAAACATGTTTCTTGTAGCCATGTCAACAAATGAGCACAATGATCATATCAATGCACGTAGAAGAGTTCTATATACTGAGAAGAAACAACAAAACAACAAGTGCCAACACCTTCTATATAAAGCTGCTCGCCAACTTGTTAATATCCCTGCTCCATTTGACATTGTCCAACCTCCCCTTGGACACTCTACATTGTCTGCATCAACACCCAACAATCAAGGAAACATTCACCTACAAGGTATACAACAACAATTCCGTACAAGGTTGGACAAAATATTTCCCATGAATGTATGCTCTATATGCATGGAGTCTTATCCTGGCATTAAGACAAGGCACTTTTCTAATGCATTTTCATGTTCACGATGCATTGGGTAAAAACAACTTCATCGCTACTCCTTGGCAAACAACATGGATACTGGGGTGCAACCACCTGTGCTCATTGTCCTTATTCAAGTTGAAGAAATGCTCATTTCTCGTGTTAACCCAATTTTACAAGTCACTCATGCTCGAGGGGGTCAATATACTTATTTTGGCCACACTATTAGCTTCCCCCAAGACATTACAAGCATTGCCACTTTACTCCCCCACTTACTCTCATACATTGACATCCTTATTGTTTATAAATGCAATCCTAACAAGAAGCCTTATGAGTTCTTTGTTATTTGAACACGTGTTCTTGCTGCTCTCAAATTCAAGCTGTCAAATGATCCCTACTACAAGGACGTTCAAGTTAACTCAATTGCATTGTCTTCATTGCCTATTGAACCAACTGACATTTCCTCCCTTCTTCACCATATCAGACCTGAGGAAACCCTACTTGCTGAGCATACCTCAAATGCTAATATCTAGTCACCCAACTTCTTTGAACCCCATGAAGAACAATCCTCTTCCTTTATATCTACCCAGATAAATAGTAGAACTGAGGTTGATGAAATCAAACGCTTCTTAGCAACAATCGATGCACCCACTCCACCTTGCATTGACTGGCCACCAATAGATACTTCCCCTATCAATGAATACAACACAATAGGCCTCCTCTCAATGGCCTTCCCAACCTTGTTTCCCACTGGAGTCACAATGATTAAACAGCCACACATTGAAGAGGTTGGTATTGACAATTATGCACTGCACCTACTTCGATACCACGACAATCGATTTGGCCAACATCCTCGATTTTGTTATTACATATATAACCTCATGATGTGCCACCGCAGCCATTCTACTGCTTCTGTGTTTGTAAAACGTAGTATTGAAGATACACTTCCTCCAATGGTTTTAGAGCTTCTACAACAATTACAAGAATTACCAAATGCTAAGATAACTGAACAAGTCATGCAGTTTGGCTCCAACCTTCGTGGGACCCACTCCTCCTAGAACAAAAGCAAAGCTGAACTAACTGACATGCTCACACAACAAGGAACACCAACATTCTTCTTTACGCTCAGTACAACTGACACGAAATGGCCATACCTGCATTCTTTCATGCCTGGACATGCTCCAGCAGCTTCATACCAACAGTAGCAATGGAGAATTTGCAACCTTATATCAAATCCACACGTTGCATCTCAATACATGGAGAAAAGATTCAACATATTCCTAGAAGAAGTTCTTCAAAAATGGCTTGCAACAAAAGACTATTGGTGCAGGTTTGTAACAAACCATATTCCCATCAAATTTCAGTGTATTCAATACCTCAACTCTTAATTTCTAATCTTAATATTTTCCATGCAGATATGAATGGCAACATAGAGGATTAGCACATATACATGGCTTCTTGTGGATGGACAATGCACCCGATATGGACACATTAGAATAGGCATGTGATGCTAGGGTTGCAGATGAAAAACAGTACTTTGACAAGTTTGTTACATCATGGAATCCTCGCATCAACCATTCTCAAGCCCCATTGTTCCAATCCTCAACTATAAATAATCCATGCACCATTGGATCACATTCTATACTTGCAAGTGATCACTTACATGACTACGAAGAACTTGTTAATTGTGTCCAAAGGCATACAAAATATTCTGATTCTTCATGCCTCCGCAAAAAAGGGTCAACTCTTGAATGTCATTACGGATTTCCATTTAAACTACAACCTACCTCTTCCTTATTCATTGATGCAAATGGATGAAAAACATACAACCCTACCAGGAATGATGCCCTCCTAAATATTCACAACCCTACCATGGTCTTCATTTGGCGAGCTCACATTGATTGCCAACCTGTTCTCTCTAGACATGTTGTACTCAAATATATTTCAAAATATGCAACAAAGGAAGAGTCGAAAATAGAATCCTACCAGGCACTTCTTTATCACATTTCACATGCAAATCCACATGATGCACCAATCCTGCAACCAATAAGATGCTTCCTATCAGAAATTGTTGTCGATCGAGACATTGGTACATAAGAGACATGTCACATGCTCCAAAAGCTCCCTCTTTGTCTTTGTAGTCATTCCTTTCTTTCCTTAAATGTTAGCCAAAGTGTTTTCTGACGTATTTCCAATGACTGTCTTGATACCCCACCAACACCAACCTTCATTTTTTCCTACATGCAATTACCCCCTACACTCGAACATCTTACTCTTCTTGAAGTTGCACACTCTTGGTCATTCTCATATCGTAGAAAGCACTCACAATGGAAACCAAACCACCCTCCCAAAATCGTTCATGTCTTTCCTCGCTTTACTAGAATTCCACACATTTCTGAAGATGCCTTTGTTTCCTTCTGTTGGAGTGAGCTCCTGCTATATAAACCTTCTCGCACATTGCACAATGACATTGGAGCAACATAATTGGACATAACTTCTAATTGGTTTCGCATTAAAGACACATACATTGCATGGCATGTTGATCATTTACCAGAAACCCCAAAAACCCCCAACACACCTCCCTCTGATGACTCTAATTCTGCTTCTAACCACTTTCCATTACCACCTGTTATGGATGAATGGGAATTGATTTCCCAACTCCGCCCTGGAAAAAACCTCTATGTTGACAACCTTGACATGCTTGGCCATCGTGATTTTGATAAAGAACACAATTGGACCGAAAACCATATTCCTTCCCACATGCATGCAACAGCCATATCATTCACTGACCTCACGCGTTTATCCTCCCACATACACCACTACACCTATTCATCTTCAGGTCCTGTTGCCTCCTTGTCTCCCACACAACGAATGGCCTTTGACCTTATCCTAAAACACTCAACAAGTTCTACAAACCCTCCCCCACTCAAAATGGTCATTCAAGGCACTACGGGGACAGGAAAGTCTTTCTTAATATCTTGCATTCGAACTGCACTCCATCCTATCTCTAGCGATACACCTTCCCCCTTGCTCCTACTAGCTCCAACCGGTATTGCTGCATTTAACATACAAGCCCTAACAATCCATTCAGCTCTTCGCATACCCATTGTTGAGATGCATCCTCTTGAAGGACAATCCCTTTCGTCCTTCCAAGAACAATTCCACCATATTCGATACATCATGATTGATGAAATGAGCTTCGTTGGCCCAAAAATGCTTTCTCGAATAGATGATCGCTTATGTCAAGCCTTCCCTTCCCATTCAACAACTCCCTTTGGTGGTTGTTCCATCATATTCCTTGGTGATTTTGTACAACTGCCCCCTGTAAAGGACATCGCCATGTATGTTGGCACATTTTGAGGGAATAGTCTATGGCGCACATTTGACACCTTTGTTACACTTTCAACTGTCTTTCGACAACAAGGGAACAACCCTTCTCAAGTTTCCTTCCGCTAACTACTGCTTAATCTCTGAAATGCAACACTGACTCTTAAAGATTGGACCCTCCTCATGTCTAGAACAACCTCAAACCTTTCACATGAAGAGAACCATACATTTGACAACTGTACTCATTTGTACGCAACTAATAGCTCTGTTTAAATGCACAACAAACAGATGCTGAAACACCTTAACATGCCAGTTGCACATTGCTTTGCACAGCAAAAGAAAGAACATCTCCAATCCTCAGTAGATGATGAACAACTTCCATTCAAGGTTCTACTAGCAATTGGTCAACAAGTCATGTTGACAGCCAACTTGTGTGTCTCTGAAGGTCTTGTAAATGGGTTGCTTGGGAAAGTTATTGCAATTGTCTACAACTCCAATGATCAACCACCAAAATTGCCATCTTATGTTGTAATTGACTTCCTCCACTACAAAGGACCCCCATGGGATTCTTGCAAACCAACTTATGTGCCCAACCCTCCTATCACAAGGGCTACACGAAGGCAAGTACCACTTTGAATGGCATGGGCTTTAACAATTCATAAAGCACAAGGGATGACTCTGCAAAATGCAACAATTGATATTGGCAACATTGACCGACAAGGCCTTACATTCACTGCAATATCAAGAGTTAAATCTTTATCAGGCCTTCGCATAGCTCCACCTTTTTCCTTTTGTAGGTATTCTCGAATTAAAGATAGCCCCTATGTCCAACGTAGAGTACAAGAAGAGACCTTGCTTTCTTCAAAGTCTTTGCAGCCACATTCTCCATAGAGTTACATTCCACCTCCTTTACATGCCTACTTTGTATAGATATCACTTTACTCCCTTCCACTTTTCCAAAATGACTTATCTGCTTTGTTCATATCTTGTATTCCTATTCCTGCTATCATTGAATATATTATACTTCTTGAGGTCTATTACTAACCACTTTTGACACAGAAATTAAAAAAAAATGTGCAGCACTGAAATAAATGATTGTCCACTGTTATTATTTCTTCAAAAATTAGTACTTAAGAAACTGTTGCAAAAGTAAATAGATGTCAACCACAACGGCAAAAAATAACAATGAACACAAAGTTGTTTGCTTCAAATAGTATTCAATACATGTATATATATAGTCTCTGATTCTGAACCCCTTTACATCTTTTACACATCATATTGTTTGATAACTCATCTTCTCACTACATACTAAACATTTTTTACATCTATTTGTAATGATCCTTTACATCTAAACCCAATTTGAGGATAGATCTTTCACTATTTTTTTCATCTCTCTTGTATTAAAATAGTGTCAACAAATCCTTGAAAGTTGGATTCACAATTCACAAAAAATAACTCTTCTACTACCTATCAGGTACCCAAAATATAGTTTCCAACAATTTCTAAATATTTGCAAAATAAATTGCATCTCCTTGATTTTCCTGAACACAAAAAAAACACCCAGGGCATAAAAGTAATTACAAAATTGCAATTATTTGCACCTCAACTAACTACAGAAAAACTTGTCCCAAGCATTAGCTTGTTCAACAATAGTAGTAACTCTGCTTCGTTCCAAAACTTGCAAAGCAACTTCATGATATGACAATTGAGTCTCAACATATTCCCTTCCTTCTTCTGCTGCTGCACAACTTTCTTCTAACAAATATGCATGTATGGATATTTGGCCAACCATATGGTGTACATCTTCTTCAATGAGGGTATCCAACTTTCTAATGTATTCTAATTCTCCTTGCAACGCAGTGTTGATCTCTGTCATTTGCAACTCCTCTGCAGGCAACTCATCTATAGGTGGAAGTGGACAAAGATGACACTTCTCATAGACCTTCTGGATTCTCTTGTAGAAACCCATACATGCCTCAGTAGTCCTTGTAATGTCAGTATTCAGCTTTAGAGATGCCTTTCTACAAAATTCTAGAAGTGGCATTTCTGACTTTAAATACAAAATTGTTTTAGGAATTAATTATGCAGGGTATTCAGAGTTTGTATCTCTCCAAACCATATGCCGTTTAACCTTCTCTGCTACATCAAACTTCCTTCCTCTAGCTGCTTGCGCCTCTACAACAATTTCATCCATTTGTGCCATCATTTGCTTCAAGTTGTACACTTTCTCCATAACAGTCACTTGGAAATGATACATCTGCTCTATTACTTTGCAAGCTTCATCACAAAACACAGTTATTTCTACCTTTCTGTTGTTTCCTATTTCAATCCGTTTTGTCAAGCCTCCGTTTTCTTTCTCTAACTCTTCAACCTTCAACTTAAACTCTTAGACATGTTGTTCAGTAGCTAATTGTTTTGATTTTAACTGAGTGGTCGCAGCTTCAAAATCATTATTTTCTCCTTCCAAAATCATCACTTGAACCACCAATTTATCTTTTTCATCATCCAACCTCCATAGATCTTCAACCATTTTCTCCTTTTCAGATAAGTTCCAGGGATAGTTTTAAGGACCAATACTTATTTAAAAGTGTATAAACCTTGGCGAATCTTACCAATTCTTATAATGTCAACTATAAAATATTTGACGATATTTTTCTAAAATTATTTCAATTTCTAAGGATTTTATATAGTTTATATAATAATTTGGCGATTTTTAGAGTGAAAAAAGTTTACCCCATCAAAACTGGACGAAATGGGGCTTCAAAAAATGCAAATTGGCGAATCCTTTTTTGGAAAAAAACATGGAAAAATAGCCCATGGGCTAAATTTCGCCCCTAAAATTATCCTTGCAGATAACAAGTCACTATATTTCCTTTTCAACTCTTTCCCTCGATTCTCTTCTCTATGTAGATTTTCTCGTACCTTGGACAGTGTTGCCTTTGCAATTTCAAGATGGCCTACCAACTCGTCCACATTATGCGCACTTTCTTGGGCCATCGCTACATTTGCTGCAGCTGCAAAACTTTGGATCATTGTTAATTCCCTCCAAGATTGGAGTTTCTGTTACTATGACAACATCTTCATAATTGGCACACTTGATTCTTTTCTCTGATTTCCTAATGATCACTTTTCTATCAGGATAAAAAAAAATTGAATCAAGATTTGACACCTCATTCTCTTTAGAAGGACTATAAGGGACGAGTTCAAGCCCTGGTAGTGGACAATACCCTCCACTTATACTTTCTAAGGGCCAACTTCCACATTTTGTACATCAGCATTTTTTGGCTCTTCTCGTTGCTTAGATTTCAACTCTTCTTCTCTTATCCTGTCCTATTCCATTGATCCTAAGGGCCCTACTTCCATATTTTGTACATGAGGACTCTTTGGCTCTTCTTCTTGATTAGCTTTTACCTCTTCTTCTCTTATCCTACCTTCTTCCACTGATCCTAATAGCCCTACTTCCATATTTTTTACATCAGCAGTTTTTGCCTCTTGTTCTTGCTTAGATTTTACCTCTGCTTCTCTTATCCTGTCTTGTTCCGCTGATTCTAGGGAACCTACTTCCATATTTTGTACATCATCACTGCTTTCCTCTTCTTGTTGCTTGGATTTTCCCTCTTCTTTAGTTTCCTCTCTAAGCAGTCTGTCTAATGCTTCTTTTACCACCTTCTCATTCTCCTCCTGCTGCACTTTCTGAACTCCATCTTCCTTCTTCTTCTTCTCAACCTCTGCTACTGACCTATCTAATACTTGTTCATGATGTGTTTCTACCTCAACCTCCTTATCCTTGTCAACATTAGGACTATAACTCGTTCCTTTTTTAAGATGATATCGGTTGTTTAGATCAATCATGTTCTTTGCACTTCGATAAAACTCCTCATCCTTCCAAAATAAGTGGGCATACTCATAGCCAATCCTACAAAAGCCATAGTGTGCTTGCATCTTTCCATCGAGATCATGCCTTCTAAAACTCTTCGCCCCAAAATGAAAGCCTTCCAAATCTTCAACAAATGCTTCAACTTCCTTTGCTTTTGCAAGTTTGTATGCTCCTATTACAAATGGCATTGGTGGGTAAATCAACTTCTTCTTTTCAACTAGAAAATGGCCAACTCCATTTACATAGACTTGCCTAACAGCTTCTTTGTGTGCCACAAAATCAGTAGCATATTGGGGCATCATAGAAGGAGCTTTGCTTCCACCAAACATCCGGATATACAATCCTTCCATGCATAAGTAATAATCTCCATACTGTTCAATGACTTTCATAGCATTCTCAAACATGCAACATGGTTCTTCCTTAAACATCAAGCAATACAGTGGTATGATGAATGATTCACATATTCTCTTATAGTGACGTTTATACCTGTCGCGCCAAAGCATTTGATATGCTACATGCACAGGGGGCCCATTTGTGTTCCAAACACATCCTAAACCTGGAAAAGGATATCTAATCAAGATACAATCCAACAAATACCCAGACATATGAAAATTAACATTATCCTCGGCTACTCCACGTTGAGTTGTAGCAATGTTTGTAGATAAGCTATCTGAGATGATTGCAGACCAATTGAATACTGTACCATGTGTCGCAACATGGCACATCACAGGTGCCCAACTGAGTTTGTAAATATTCCCATCTAGCAATCCATAAATTTGGCTCAACATCAAAGCTATTAGGAGAAATGGGGTTCTCAGGTGTTCAGTGTCATACTCCCCACTCTTTTTTGTCCTTAACTATTTTCCAGGGATTGTCATCTTCCTAGCAAATTCCAAATAATTAAAATTTGCATCTTTTACCCATTGAGTAGTCAACATAACATCAACATGAGGAAGGTTGTATGCTGCATCTAAGTGACCTGCCTAGAAGGATCCCAGACCTTCACCAGTAGTGTCTGAAATCATTCTAGACATTGCATCAGTCCTCTGTATAATCCAACCTATCACTTCTGAGCATGGAAATAGCTTAGGCCATGTTGCTGCTCTGTGGAGGTGTGACTTCCTGATATTCTTATAAACCAATAATTCCTCAATACTCACATCTAGGAAATTTGTGTCCCTAATAGCTCTATATAACTCAGTCCATGAAAACTGTGGAGATGCTCCTGTCACAGAATTTGTGTCTCCAAACATAATGTAAAAAGTACAGAGCAACAAAACTTATATGTCAAGGTCAAACTCTACTACGCTGCCTTTGCTTCTTTCAAATCACATGTACATATCCAACCTGTCCAAACATAAAAGCACCAAATCAAAAAATAACATTGAAATCTTATTTGCAGTCAATGGTTATGGTCCAACAACCATAATCTACAATCTTGCGAAGACATAAAACATTATCATTAATCTGGGTGTCAACTTATACAATATTTTTTACCTTTAGTCAAACACAATGCATTTGTCCAAGTATGTTAATCTGCGAAGACTATATGTTCACTCTATGGATTGTTCATGGGTTTCGCAAATAACATGGAAAACAAAATACTGTAATTGATATGTTCTATAGCTTATTGTATTTTCAAAATAGAAATTTAGCCAAATAAACCATACTCCCACAACACAAATTTATTGACTTTCACTCAAATTTTAATAAATTATAATATTTAACTCCATTGGAACAACAGAAATTAGTCAAAATTCACTATAACCATATCTTAAAATCACATCTTCGCAAATATCACTTGTAAATTCCTACACAAATCTGCAATTTATACCCCCAAGATCATTGCCATATGAGCCTCAATAACATGGAAAAAATGTAAGTCCTCCTAGAATGAAAACTTACATTTTTTTATTCAAAATTTTACTTCAAAACTTATTGTCTCTCAAGGAGTCTCCAACCCCTTCAAAAATGATTCTCATTGTCTTTTATACAAAATTCGAAAGAAGTTTGACATAACCGCTTCTTTTAACTAATAACTGAAAATGTCTTAACTCGAAAGATAACAGTCTTTAAACAATATTACAAAATTTTCTTTTAAAATAAAAACATCATTTTTGCCAGTTGGCAAGAGTTTTTGAATGCATCTTCATGTATGAACAGAATATCTATGTTTTCCATATTTATCCAAATAGTTCCATTGGTTAGCCATGGGTAGATCATAACTGGTCATTTCCTTTATCAAGACTCACATTTCAATGTGAACTACATAAGAAACAAGAGGAGGATTCTCATAGATTGAGATCAACATATTTAAAATTTCAAAGTCCTCCGCAATTTTCTCCATTAGAATCTTTCCAGTAAGCATATGATCCAAATGCTAAAACTTTTCATGATTCATTCTTATACCAAACAATAACCCTTGTTTCATTCTCTTCTTTTAGCCTCTATGTTCCATTTTTCAATTCTTTAATCTCAACCTCCTTCAGACTTATCTGGGACATGGCTTGTAAGAGACTGTCTGCTCCAGCTTTCTCTTCACCTGTACCTACATATGCCTGTTGCTGACCTAATTCTGTTAACTTTTTCTTTACCTCTTCCAATTTCTCTTCCAAACAAATCTTCTGTTTTTCCCAATGAACTTTTTCTTCAGCGAGCTTCAACATTTTTGCAGTAATATCTTTCACTTCATCTGACAGCTCTTCTTTTTCCTTCTCTAGTACAGTCAGTTCAACTCCCTGGATAAGCTGAGCATCTGGGATTTTCAGCCTCTGCTTTAATGTTCGAATTGTGTTGTCCTTTTCTTTGAGTAAATTTGCCACCCCACCTCCCTCTTTGTTTGCCAAATCTGATTGCAATCTTTTTATTTGCTGCTGTTGAGACTTATTTTCTGTCTTTTCTTGTCTCAACTGGTTATTTAATTTGTCTACTAAAATCTTCAAATTGTTAACTTTTATGATCCCTTCCAAATAATCTGAGTATATAACTTATCCAGTTTGTCTATGCAATAAGATTATATCTGGGGCATTGATTTTTGTCAAGTTAACTTTCATTTATGAGATCTTGTCTTTGGTAACAACTGAAAATTTAAGAGAGTTTTCTTTAACATTTATGCTAGTAAATAAACTGACTTCTGTGCTGGATATACTCCTAACCTTTGGAAATAATTGACTAGTTTGTTGGGAAGATTCTTGCTTATTTTGACTGTGCTCATTAAAAACATCCATTATATTACATGGTTTATTTACATTTTTTTCCACCGGGGCTTCCTGAATACTATATTCATTTACCGTGACCTCTGGTATTTTGATTTCGGTTTTTTCTTCCTCTTTTGAAAATGCCATTAGATCTTGTTGCTCATCCATTTTTAACTTTTTCCCTTTTTCTGCTTCTTCACTCTCAATGTTAACTATGTCTTGTGCAGACCTTTTAGACCCCACCATTGCAGTGTTCACCATGTTTTTTGCCTCTACCATCGTACCTGTTAATATCATTTCTTTTTCTTGAGAATCAGGAATGATTTCTTTGGTCTCCTTATAGTCGAACCAATTTGCTCTATCAGACATTCCCTCAATCACCTGATGATCTAGCGCTTTGATGCGATGATCCGTTCTCCTTTTTGAAATTATGTGTAACGGATCATATTCGATGGCCACGTCTGTCTCAAATTCCATATCTTTCAATCATTTTTCTATATAAATAGTAGCATTTTTGTTCTTCACTGTGAATGGGCCAAGTGTAAATGGATACTTAATATATGTTGCTTGTTTGAAAAACAAGAAATTATTATCTTCAACAATTAGTTTCTGCTTGAGAAACTCCAAGGCGAAAACCCTTAAAATAAGAAATGTCGGTAAAATGTAGGGTTTATGTTTAAAGCCATATAACCTGATCATTGTACTGTCTTTTGACAGGAACCAATCCCCTATAGCATATTCAGTACTTAATTTCATCCATGTCTCCATCTCCGGTAGTACTCTAGGCAACCTTTCTCCATAAATCATTCTGTAAATTTCTGAGAGCATATAATTTATGTAATTAAACATATTATTATCCAATAAATTTGTCGAAACTATCTCAGGGAATTGTATCTCTTTGTGATTGGCCATCGTGATCATTCTCGTCAAGAATGACTGAAATCTGAAGTGTCTGAGAGCAGGGAAATTAACCATCTGGTAATGGATCTTTTCAGCCAAGAATTCTTCAAAGTTAAGGAATTTGACTTTCATCAATCCCCGGTGGAACTGTACTCATTTTATACAAAAGGCTTAATTGAAACTTAGTTACGTACATGTCTGTGTCGAAACCTAGGACCAAAGCTAACAAGGTTAAAACCAACTGGGTATTTTCATCAAATAGAGTGGCCTCTATAGGGTAAGCGATATCTGAAGTGCTTGCTTCTGGTTTAAGACATGTGGACAGGAACTTTTCTCTACTATCTTGAAGGGCTTGGTGATAAAACTCAATAGCGGAGGTTTCGGAAAAACTTTCAGATTCGAGGGTTTGGGAAAAATTTATTTCTAGGGCTTCAATTATAACAGCGGGCTCTATTTTACAGATGGCTCTGGTTTTCCGACCGTCTAAGACAGTCTTTTCTTCTCTAGAATAATTATCAACACACCATGACACTAATTCTGAAAAAGACAAGATTTGGTCAGGGCAGAAGGTTAGCAAGGATGACTGGTGGACTCTGTGTACGTCTATACCTTCTTCTAACAACCTAGACAATTTCAGCATGATTTTAGAGATCGGTAACCTAATTAGGGTATCATAAACATCCCCATCTCTATCTTCTAGGGCTTATTTGGCTTTAAAAACGTCTATATCATGCACAGTCTCCATTTAAATTGTTTTTTTTTAAACAAATTCCTTTAAAATATGCGAGACAGGTCACCAGACCCTACCTGTCCAGACACGTCCTTTATCCTTCTGATGTAACTGGAAATCTCCACTAGTCTTCAAAACTCCCGAGAACAGCAACACATAGACAAAATGCCATTTTTGAAAACCCTTTTGTTTTATATAAGCTCTTTTTCTTATATTTCTTGCAGCTTTCCAGACGTATTTTCTTTCTAGCCGTTGATCGCACGTATTAATGATTTGAGCCATCAGATCTTGCACCCTTTATTCTCCATGGCAGTATACGCGATCCTAGATAGTGGTTTTCCTTCCTAGTTTCAACTGCATGTGGATCAATCATCACGTGACACCTGTGAAGGTGGTTTGTTTACCACAACCACCCTTTCCCTTATCGAGTGTACATTTCCCCTGATGCAGATGGGTCTTATCCCTTGATCTTTTCTTAATGCATGTCATCCGTCTGATCATCATCAATATATGGTGCATCTCTCGTGTATATCTGCATCCGCCATGTGCCATGGCCCACGCTTCCACATTTTACTCTTTGGCGGTTCCGCATGGCGCTTCAGTGGTTTGTGATACCACTATCGCATCGATGCGGGACAATAGCATTGTGCCACGTATTCCAGTGGTATTGTATCCACAACTACTCACCATGGTTTTCACACGAGCTTTTTGGCGATGCGGGAATCCACCACAACCATCAATCTTTTCTTGAGCCATCTCCGCCGTTGGAACTTCGCCGAAATTTAATCTTCCCAAAAATTTCTTTTGAACTGCATGCAGATCAACCATCGCGTGACACCTGTGAAGGTGGTTTGTTTACCCCAACCACCCTTTCCCTTATCGAGTGTGCATTTCCCCTGATGCGGATGGGTCTGATCCCTTGATCTTTTCTTAATGCATGTCGTCCATCCGATCATCATCAATATATGGTGCATCTCCCATGTATTTCTGCATCCGCCATGTGCCATGGCCCACGCTTCCACATTTTACTCTTTGGCGGTTCCACATGGCGCTTCAGTGGTTTGTGATACCACTATCGCGTCGATGCAGGACAATAGCATTGCGCCACGTATTCCGGTGGTATTGTATCCGCAACCGCTCACCATGGTTTTCACACGAGCTTTTTGGCGATGCGAGAATCCACCACAACCATCGATCTTTTCTTGAGCCATCTCCGCCATTGGAACTTCGCCAGAATTTAATCTTCCCAAAAATTTCTTTCGGACTACAGCGCTTATGGGTTTCATTTTTCCCCTCGGCGTTCATTTTTCCCCTCCCAGGGCGAATGCTAGTTGGTAACCTTGAAAGAGTACACACCTTTATGTAATACAATATATAAAGTTTTATATAAATGAAATAATTTATGTGAACATGTTTTCTATTTATATCTACATAATTTTTTCCTTAAATTTAAAAATATAAATAATAATAATTTATAACTAAATTATATATATATATAATTAATAAAGAAATATTTAATCCTATATTATCTTATTAAATTATTTAATAAATACCATTAACATTATTATTAACACTAACATTTTTAATGCTTTATAATATTAATGACAAAAACATTATAAATATATAATTAATAAAGAAATATTTAATCCATAGATTATCTTATTAATTATTTAATAAATGCTATTAGCATTAATTATATTATTAACATTATTATTAACAATAACACTTTTTATGCTTTATAATATTAATGATAATAACATTGATAACATTTTTTATGCTATATAATATTAATAATAAGAAATATTTAATCCATAGATTACCTTATTAAATTATTTAATAAACACCATTAACATTAATTATATTATTAACAATAACATTTTTAATGCTTTATAATATTAATGACAAAAACATTATATAAAAAATGGTTTATAATATTAATGACTAAAACATTATATATATAATTAATAAATAAATATTTAATCCATAGATTATCTTATTAAATTATTTAATAAAGACCATTAACATTATTATTAACAATAACATTTTTTATGCTTTATAATATTAATGATAACAACATTGATAACATTATTATTATTATTATTATTATTATTATTATTATTGGAACTTGAATTCTTCCTTCCCAAGGATTGAACAGGAGATGGATGAAGCTACAGGCACTTTCTAGGGTTTGCTAACAATGGGAGCTGCACCTGTCCATTTCGATGGCCTCACGATTGGTGCCTGATGCTTACGTTGGGCTGCGGATCACCTTTGAAACGGACGGAGTTCAGTGGGAGGACGAGGTGGACTATTCTGCGGACCCTCTCGACGGTAAATCCATTTTTACCTCACCCATTTAACAACCCCCGTTTACCACAGCTTCTCCGTCGTTAACTGGAACAGGGATGGCGACATCTGGCTTGCCGGATTCCGGTGATGGCTATACCAATATCCCTTCCTACTCTAGGTCTTCACCAGCGGATTTAGGGGTTCTCTCTGATTTATATACTTCTGGGGTTTCTAACGACTCAGATTTTTTTACTCTTTCTCCAAGACCCTTGGATCCTCTTCTTGGCGGAAATCATTTTTCTCTGTTTGCACCTCCTCAGCTGAACTCAGATTTTGGTGCTCATGTGCTTACGGATGCTAACCGCACCCAAGTTGAGCTTCTCCCTGACGATTGGGGGGCACCCTCTTATGGTCCTAGTTTCGACTTCCTGGAAGCGAGTTGGCCTTCGGCCTTCACTACTGACACTGCTTCTGCACAGGATCTGGTCTTCTCTTTAGCTTCACCGGAAAACCCTGAGGGTTTCATCGCTTCATTTCTTCAACATTCTGATCAGCAAGGATCTCCTCCGGCGGAGAATCTTTCACAGGACAAGGCGGCATCAAGCTATAGTTCGGCTTCAAATATCCCTCCTCGCCCAGCGGGGGCTCCACCGGTGGGTGGGAAGAAGAAGGAAAAGTGCCTAAAATCCTCTAGGACCCCTATGAACTTTATCTGTGGGAAAAACATCACAGTGGCCTAGTCTCTTGGGATGGTGAAATTGGCAGTTGTTGGCAGGGCTGGCGGGAAGTATCCTATCATGGAACAATTGTATTGGTGGATCGATACTACCTCGGGCTCCCTCTTAACCTACAAACCTAAATCTATTGTCCTCTCTCGCGGTTGGTTCGCTTTCAAGATGAGGAATAAGGAGAAGGTGGATCTTCTTTTTAAAAAACATTGGAGTTTTGGAAACACCCCCTTCATTCTGAAAAACTGGACCCTGATGTTCGATACCGACTGTGAAAGGCTTGATACGGTGTCGGTTTAGGTCAGGCTCCCAGGCCTCCCCTGGGAATTATGGACCTATTGACGCCCATTTTTGTCACCATTTTTTATCAACAAATATATTCTGAGTGGCGTTATTTTCACTGTTTTGATATAATAAATCACTTTTTTCCGCCATTCAGACCATTAATGAGACCCAAATATGATCATAATTACATATCATGTGAATCTTGGATAAAACTCATCATTATTGTGATTTATTAATGTTTATTTGATATTTATTGGCTTGCTTGGAAAATACATTTCATTCTACAGGTGATGGCTCTCAAACGAACCTTCATTCAGACTACGTGTTTATATTGCAAAGGATTAGCCACATTCAGCCCGTCATTCAATCCCGCATTCGACCCATGAGATCGTTGGTTGAGATATTCTCGGGTCGTTGAAGAGTAAACCGACACATGGGTTCTATTTAGGACGTGGCCCTTATGGTGCCTAAGTTGGTGTTCTAGAAGATTCCATCTCCTGCACGCTCAGCTCGACAGCACAATTATCTCTTCCCACGTCAAATAGAATTAACGCTTCAACAATTGCATGGAAGGTCGGCGATGTAGAACCTGGAAGATGCCCTATGCGCTGTCATGAAACATTACAAGGTCGTTCCTTAGCTTATATGTGTCACAGGGTGATTAAGCAGAAGTTGTTCCTTAGCTTATGCGTTGTCACCAGACGCTGAGTAGAGTTGTTCTTTGGATATGCGTTGTCACGAGATCTTAGACAGAGCCGTTTTCTTGTATTAAAAATGTCTATTATTAGAGCAGTAGACCACTAAAGTGTCGACTTGCTTCCCCTAGTTGTAATCATGTATAAATAGACATCTTTGTGACTGAGACGAACTAAGTCTTGTCTTGTTTTGTAAAATTTTTGTGTTGTTGACATGACTGAGACGGAGTTAGCCTAGATTAGTTTTTCCCAAGCTGCAAATAGACACAGAAATACTGTAACACTCTGTTTTTAATTCAATATAACTTTGTTCTAGTTTTTATGAAGATTCAGCAGCATGCGTGGTGATTAACTGATTAGGGAACAACCTTTGATTGTTGAGACGGGCCCCTCAACGACCAGCGGTCTCCTGTCTGTGTATATAATTTGTGTTGTGCAGATAAGCTGTGTTGTTTCCGTCTTTATTTTGTACATGATGTTGTTGTCTTGTGATAGAAATAATGTTATGTTATTTACATAAATGAGATTCGTATTATGTATTTTGTCACTATTCATGTCTTATTATTCATATAAATAAAACTTATGTTTTATGTTATGTGTATTTTGTTGTTATGTTTGCAGAATTTAGTATGACCAGTCAAGCATAGCTTTCTTGATTATTTTCAGTCTTTTCTACAACTAGATAAGTTGATCAGTTCATGTTTTAAATTCAATTCATAGTTAGAATTAGTCCTGCTAATATTTTTCTTGTGAATTGTATTTTGTTGCTAACATAATCTCTTCTTTAGGATTAGGAATGGTCAACCAAAAGCTTAATATTTTGTAGTTTTCTTTAGTTTTCTTCTCATCATCTGTAGTTAGATATTGCTTCAAATTCTTCCATAGTTAGCATTAGTTTCCTTAGCCTCTTTTTCTCTATTAGATTTTCTTCCAGTAGCTATAGGTTACTTCTATCTTCCATCATTAATCTTTCTTTAACATATCGTAGAAATAGTTCATCTTCTTAGATAATGATTAGTATAAATAGTTTTCTTGTTAGTTTAGCTCCTAACTAATCAATCTATTGCTTCCTTTGCACTGTAGGATCATATGTATCAGCCAGCTGGTAATTAAAGACATCCAAAATTCTTCCTTTCCTTAGTTTAAAATGTTTTCTTCCATTCGGACTGGAATTCGAACTGTCATTCAAACAGGCATTCAGACCTTTACACTTTCTGCAGTGTTTTAGGCCTTTTTCAAAATCTAATTTCTTCTGCCTTTCAACCATAATTCTTCTTGCTTTTAATTAATAGTTTTTAGTGTAATTTAGATCTTGTTTTATGTGACATAGAATTTTAATTAAGTTTTTTCATTCTTCTTAGTTTCCTTGCTATTTCTTCTAATCTTCTTTTCAACTAATTTTCAAAATTATGGCTTTTATGTTGGATTTGCTAATAAGTTACTGTTTTCGAATGTATCAGTTTTACTTGTAAGTGCAGTTTATTATAAATTTTCAATATTTGCTTCAGATAAGATTTAATAATTATATTTTCTAAGTTATTTCAGTTTTAATAGTTTCTTCATTAATCATAGGATTAGTTTCCCATTTCATATAATTAATGAAGATGATCATAACATAAGATTTGGATCATAAATAAATATCCTTATCAAGTTTTCTACTTATTTCTATATTAAACATCTTTATCAAGTTTTCTACTTGCTTCCAAATCAATTCAGTTCAATTAAACATCTTTCTTAAATTTCCTACTCGCCTCATTCGTTAATCATTTTCCTGTTTTCATAGATAGAATAAATTCTTGCATTTGAATTATGAAAGTTATACAAGTAGTTTAAAATCATATAGTTGCATCTTTAGTCATCTTAGGTTAGTTCAAGCCTTCAATCCTGCACATATAGTGATTGCATCTCATAAGCTCCCTTCCCGAGTTGACAATTAAATGTTGAAGTAGAGTGCATATATTTTACCCAACATTTCGACACCATTTCCAGGGAGGTGCTAAAGGGATTGGAGTCTAGGTAGATAGGGGTAGATAGTTTTCCTTTACATTACATAGCAAGGGGGAGGGAACACAGTAAGACGCAAAGATGACCTCACTATGGATTTCCCGTAGTTTAATAGCCTGACGCATCCACTTTAGTGGGTCACCCCAAAGCCTTGATTTTCCTTTCCGCACAAGTATGATTTCCTTTCTGTACATCTAAGTATTTAATTCTCTGGAATTTATTTCGTAAAAATTTTCCTTCCTTCTTTTCAAGTGTGTTATTCTTTCAACAAGTGTGGTCTTTTTCGCAAATTTGTTTTAATAATAGAAATTATTTTAAAAACACATAAAAATTTGGTGTTGTAAGAACCCCAGGACTAACCCATGTGTGAAACAGAACCTACCAGCTGATGACATGGATTCAAAGGTGCTTATTAGTATGAGAGAACTCTCTCAAATCCTAGCAGTAGTTGGGATCTCAATATCTTCTTCTCAAGAAGAACACATCTTGACAGAAGTCAAGAATTTATCTACCTCTCCAGAAATAATAGAAGAACCACAGTTCCATGAGCTACAAACCAAATCTCCTTGCCAATCTGCCAAGGCCACCAAAAACTTGGAGACTACATTTGATGGAGAGAGACCTGATGTTGAAGAGTTCTCCACACATCTATTGACAGATCTCTCATGTACTCAAGCAATTGAACATTCAGAAGAAGAGGATCTGCATGGCATGAGGAAGGGAGGTGAGTATCAAGATTACATCGAAAGATGGTTCCAAGAGGTAATGAAGCCACAATACCATTCCTTCAATCGACACTTTTTGTTGCAAAAGCAAGTAAGTCAGTTGATTCTACACATCCAAGTAATCACTGCTTTAAATTTTTCATACGTGGATATAGGTATGTTTTTCATTTTGCTTTGCACATGGTTACATTGGAAAATTTCTTACACTTGAATAATGAGTTTTTCTTTCTATTAGATAGCATAGGATAGTATGTATATAAATAAAAATTTGTATGTGGTTAGTTAGCTTTAGATATTCATACAACTTCACTTTCTGCTCTCCTTTAAAATAAAAGAACTAAGAATAAGATCATGTTAATGACTAAACCAAAGCAATCTTTCATCATACATGCATATTTCTTATTATACTAGTTACTCAAAGACCTACTTTAATTATCTCCACAAAGCTCAATCTTACACCTATGGACTCCTAGATCATCATGGACTCATTATCAAAACTTGTCTCTAAAGCACCTTTAAAAGGTAACCTAAAAGCGGGTGATATTTTCTATTTTGTGGGGAACATTACTGATCTTTTATGAAGAAGATAGACTATGAAGTCAAAGAACAACTTTAGGTTATTATATTTTGACATGATCTATAATTTAGGCCATTATAAATAAAGTTACTCATAAGGTTCATGCTAAAATATTGAATTATGTGTTTAACAGGCTTAGCACACTCTAGTGCCAACCAGCTTCCTTACTAAAAATATCATTATACGAAGTAAACCCGCCGGGGTGCTAAACAGGTTCGCTGGCAGCGGGTCCATGCTAAGTAAAATCTTAAATAAGGAAGCTCAGTAAATGCAAATAAACCCATCGGGGTACTGAATAGGCTCGTTGGCAGCGGGGCTATGCTTGCATGGTACCAAGATAAACCCGTCGAGGTACTGAACAGGCATGCTGGCAGTGGGTCAATATTGGGTAAAAGAGGTTTGGTTAATGCATTGCTATTCACATAGCTCATAAAAAAACCTGAGTATACAAACACATGTTTAGGCCAATTATTTATAATGTCATTAGATAATGGCTGTAAGTTGGACTTGGACCCTGTCATATAATTCAAACAAATACCTAGGATATGATTATCCTAGAAATGGGACCCATAATTATAGTAGATCTCACAAAATTTACGGTGAACCTTATCTATATTCTTTGGATGACAAGAGATCTTTACAATGAGTCATGGACGACTAGTTTTCCTATGGCATTTTTCGCATCTCTTACATTATTATTCTTTATGTGGTCTTCATGAACATAAACTGATGAATTTGCATGTATTGAAGAATCTGACTTAGTATGATATTGTTTTGGTCATATCATGAATACATCTTTTTCTCGAAAAGCTCTAGTTTTTAGAATAATTATGTTTTTTTAGGATTTCCTGCTGATTGATGTTGATCTAGAATATTTACATAAGAAGCATACAACCCAGTATTAATTTATTAATGGCCCAAGGATGTGCCATACCTTCGGTTTGGGGGAGGATTCAACATTATTTCTATTTTTTTCTGTTTACTAGGATTCAGAATTGCTTCTATTTTTCTATTTACTTATAATACAATTAATGTCCTTATACAATGATCTGTTGTTTCAGGAATAATGCAAGTAACAAAAGAACAAAAAAAAAATTGTTCTCATCCATGTTGAACAAAGAAGAGCGACTGAAGATTTCAGAAAAGCAGGTTTACATCATCCTTTTGTGTGCTGGCAGTAGCAGAGATTCTCTGCATAATCAGCAGCAATCAAATCCAACAAGCACATCTTGTACAGACAAATGGTTTGTATGAAGGGTCGAATGAAGCGAATGAATGATGATCCGAATGTAACTATAGCTTATAACATCATGATTAAGTGTGCTAAGATATTTAATTTTTATAAGTCTAATAGACTAACCATATAAGGGATTAATCAAATATCATCTATGCACATGATCTCATTCCTTTAATTCATCTCGACTTCACCAAATGAATCAATTAATCATGCATTATTGTGATTTTCAGAATTATTATATGGTTATCATATGGTTTTAACTTTTCATTAAGTTATATGCAAAAAGTTCAACATGTGAACCGTCATTTTATTTAAAGATCATCATGATTTTTAATGCACTATGTTATAATTCTATGATGAAAATTTTCTTTCAACCTGTCCAAAATTTACTTTGGACATGGTTGAATATTTCACAAACCATATGAATTCGTTAATGCACACATCTTTATTATGGTACACATTTCAAAATTATGAATAATGGCGTGATCGTTCAAACGTGCCAAATTTTTGTCTCATGATTTTTCAAACATTCGATTGGACCTTGTTTTAAAAACCGACCCCTGCTTGATTCTCACCATCACTATGATCACTCTCATCCTTTCCAAGTCCATCCAGCCACATCCACTTCTTCCTTATTTCTTTCTCTTTGCTCAGTGGGACCTGGCATATCTTCAATTTGGGGTAGTGTTGATGCCCATTTTTGTCACCATTTTTATCAACAAATATATTCTAAGTGGCGTTATTTTCACTATTTTGATATAATAAATCACTTTTCCGCCATTCAGACCATTAATCAAACCCGGATATGATCATAATTACATATCATGTGAATCTTGGATAAAACTCATCATTATTGTGATTTATTAACGTTTATTTGATATTTATTGGCTTGATTGGCAAATACATTTCATTCTACAGGTCATGGCTCTCAAACGAACCTTCATTTAGACTACGTGTTTATATTGCAAAGGATCAGCTGCATTCAGCCCGTCGTTCAGCCCCGCATTTGATCCACAAGATCGTTGGTTGAGATATTCTCAGGTCATTGAAGAGTAAACCGACACATGGGTTCTATTTAGGACGTGGTCCTTATGGTGCCTAAGTTGGTGTTCTAGAAGATTCCTTCTCCAGCATGCTCAGCTCGACAACACAATTATCTCTGCCCACGTCAAATAGAATTAACGCTTCAACAATTGTGTGGAAGAACGGCGCAGTAGAACCTGGAAGATGCCCTGTGCGCTATCATGAAACGTTACAAGGTTGTTCCTTAGCTTATATGTGTCACAGGGTGATTAAGCAGAAGTTGTTCCTTAGCTTATGCATTGTCACCAGACGCTGAGTAGAGTTGTTCTTTGGATATGCGTTGTCACGAGATCTTAGACAGAACCGTTTTCTTTTATTAAAAATGTCTATTATTAGAGAAGTAGACCATTAAAGGGTCGACTTGCTTCCCCTAGTTGTAATCATGCATAAATAGACATCTTTGTGATTGAGACGAAGTAGTCTTGTCTTGTTTTGTAAAAGTTTTGTGTTGTTGACATGACTAAGACGGAGTTAGCCTAGATTAGTTTTTCCCAAGCTGCAAATAGACACAGAAATACTGTAACACTCTGTTTTTAATTCAATATACCTCTGTTCTAGTTTTTATGAAGATTCAGCAGCATGCGTGGTGATTGACTGATCAGAGCACAGCCTTTGATTGCTGAGACGGGCCCCTCAACGACCAGCGGTCTCTTGTCTATGTATATAATTTGTGTTGTGTAGATAAGCTGTGTTGTTTCCGTATTTATTTTGTACATGATGTTGTTGTCTTGTGATAGAAATAATGTTCTGTTGTTTACATAAAAGAGGGTCCTATTTCGTATTATGTATTTTGTCATTGTTCAAGTCTTATTGTTCATATAAATAAAACTTTTGTTTTATGTTATGTGTATTTTGTTGTTATGTTTGCAGAATTTAGTATGACTGGTCAAGCATAGCTTTCTTGATTACTTTCAGTCTTTTCTACAACTAGATAAGTTAATCAGTTCATGTTTTAAATTCAATTCACAGTTAGAATAAGTCCTACTAATGTTTTTCTTGTGAACTGTATTTTGCTGCTAACATAATCTCTTCTTTAGGATTAGGAATGGTCGACCAAAAGCTTAGTAATTTGTAGTTTGCTTCAGTTTTCTTCTCATCATCTGTAGTTAGATATTGCTTCAAATTCTTGGATAGTTAGCATTAGTTTCCTTAGCCTCTTTTTCTCTATTAGATTTTCTTCCTGTAGCTATAGGTTACTTCTATCTTCCATCATTAATCTTGCTTTAACATATCATAGAAATAGTTCATCTTCTTAGATAATGATTAGTATAAATAGTTTTCTTGTTAGTTTAGCTCCTAACTAATCAATCCATTGCTTCCTTTTCACTGTAGGATCGTATGCATCAACCAGCTGGTAATTAAAGACATCCAAAATTCTTCATTTCCTTAGTTTAAAACATTTTCTTCCATTCGTACTAGCATTTGGACTGTCATTCAGACAGGCATTCGGACCATCATTCGGACCTTTACACTTTCTGCACTATTTTAGGCCTTTTTCAGAATCTGATTTCTTCTGCCTTTCAACCATAATTCTTCTTGCTTCTAATTAATAGTTTTTAGTGTAATTTAGATCTTGTTTTATGTTACATAGAATTTTAATTAAGTTTTGTCATTCTTCTTAGTTTCCTTGCTATTTCTTCTAATCTTCTTTTCAACTAATTTTCAGAATTATGTCTTTTATGTTGGATTTGCTAATAAGTTACTGTTTTAGAATGTATCAGTTTTATTTTTAAGTGCAGTTTATTATAAGTTTTCAATATTTGCTTCAGATAAGATTTAATAATTATATTTTCTAAGTTATTTCAGTTTGAATAGTTTCTTCATTAATCATAGGATTAGTTTCCCATTTCATATAATTAGTGAAGATGATCATAACATAAGATTTGGATCAGAAGTAAATATCCTTATCAATTTTTCTACTTATTTATATATTAAACATCTTTATCAAGTTTTCTACTTGCTTCCAAATCAATTCAGTTCAATGAAACATCTTTATTAAATTTCCTACTTGCCTCATTCGTTAATTAGTTTCCTGTTTTCATAGATAGAATAAATTCTTGCATTTGAATTATGAAAGTCATGCTAGTTTAAAATCATATAGTTGCATCTTTAGTCATCTTAGGTTAGTTCAAGCCTTCAATCCTGCACATATAGTGATTGCATCTCATAAGCTCCATTCCTGGGTTGACAATTAAATGTTGAATTAGAGTGCAAATATTTTACCCAACAGGATCTAGGAAACCTTTCAGGATATTGGCAATGCACTCGGGGCCTTCATTGATGCAGACATGACCTTTCTTCAAACGCACAGGAGAACGGTGGCCAGAATTCTTGTTGCCTTAAACCTTCGTGCGGGCCTCAGAGAAAGCTTAAATTTTCTTTCAGGACAGATTACCAGGATAAAACCCCTCGATTGTGAGGGTGTCCCTTTTCACTGCCATCACTTCCATGTTTATGGTCTCATTGCCTGGGACTATCCACAGACTTTCACTGAGCGGGTGGATCGGCCTAAAAAAAGGGCAGTGGGATGTGGGCTCCCGTTTGACTCCATTGACACACAAAATATGGCTAGACGCGAGGTGGATGTTGGGTGTCGAGGTGAGTAGACAGATCCTACCATGGAAGAACATTATACGGTCTTGCCTGGTCTAGAATCAGATCCCATTGTCTCCTCGGTGACTCCTGCACTGTTATGGTTGGTGTTTGCAACTTCAGGTATGAACTCCTCTCTCCCTTCTCATTTAAACTCTTTGGTTGATCATTTGCAATCTCTCTGTTTTGCTTTCCCGGCTCCCCCACCCTCCCCTTTTCTTGATTCCTGTCCTGCTACTCCTTCCCCACCCTCCCCGACCTTCTTTCCCTTGACCTCTCCAGTTCCTGAACCTAATCACCATTGTACCTCATCCTCTCTTACCCTCCCCCTCCACTTTCCCACCCTTCTTCTACCTATCCCCACCCGGGTTCATCGAAGCATTCCATTGTCTCTTCATCCACACTACCAATTCGTTTCAATCTCCGGTCGAGACATATTCCTGCCCTCCAACCCCTTATAACACTTCTTCATGGGTTGGGAAAAAACACACAGTTTCTTGGTAAGGGAAAGAGCAGGGGGACACCCTCTCAACTCGCCTCGGCACAAAATCATGCCCTCCTGGAACTTGCAGACGACACTCAGAAATCCATCCTTGGGACGCTTAGTGTAGCAGATGTCCAAAATGGGGTTCATTAATGAAGATTATATCCCTAAATTGTCGTGGGTTGGAAAGTGATCCCAAAAAACTTTCCCTCAAGAGGTTGATTACTCTGCATCATCCTAATGTCTTACTGCTACAGGAAACATTGGGACCAGAAGAAGAGTCACAACCATTCTTTCCTCCCTCTTACCTTTCATGGAATTTCGGGCACTGGATGCCTACGGACATTCTGGGGGTATTTCCACTGGGTGTAATACTCACAGTGTGTGACTTAAAAACTCTTGGGGGTCGTGCTCAGCTCTGGAAGTGGAAGTTTACCATGTTGTTGAAAACTCATGTTTCAGTATCTTAAATATATATGGCTCTTATGAGAATCGAGTACCCTTATAGGATTCATTGTCTTGTAAATATTTTTTCAACTCGGGAGACCTTATCATTGGGGGAGACCTAAATTTCTCTCTTGGGAACCATGAAATTTGGGGTCCCAGCGCCAGAACGGACCAACAGGTGGATTTTTTTGAACAACTCTTTTTCTCTCACAAGCTGGTGGACCTTCGTCCTGATAAGATCAAACCTACTTGAACCAACAAAAGAATGGGGGTTCACAGGGTGGCCAAATGTCTAGACCTTTTTCTCCTTGTTGAACACCTCCTTGACCAAAATCTTGTTTTTTGTCAATGGGTGGATTCAAGGGGACTCTCAGACCACTTCCCATTTTTTCTTGAAATAAAGGGAGCTGCTTCCAAACCCCCGAGTCCTTTAAAACTTGTGCAGCATGGCGTAAAGAAGAGGAGGTCACTCACATCATAAAGGAAAATTGGAATCCCTATTGTCCTACTGATGGGCACTTTGTTGCACAACATTTTGCAAAAAACCTACTGGATATCAAGAAAAAAATAAAAGACTAGGCCTTCAAAAAGAAGGAACAAGACAATCTGGAGCTGTCTCAAGTGGAATCAGATGGGTTTGGTTTCTTGAACCCTGAATCTACTCTCCACCTTAATGCTCTTGAATCTCGCAGGAGAAAACTTTTACAAAACAAAGTGTAGACATGGAGACTAAAGAGCAGAGCAATTTGGCTCGATTGCATGGATGAGAACACAAAATCTTTCCAGAATTTTGCTAAGGGAAGATAGATAAAGAATAATATTTGGGAACTTCAAAATGATCTATTGGAAAACATATCTTCCTTTGAAGGGCTTGCAGCTCTTGGCACCTCCCACTTTTCCTCACTCTGCAAAGCTGAAAACCGCACAAACCTTGCAAAAATCATTCAAGTCTCTCAATATTTCCCAGGTTTCATCACTCCTGAGGAAAACCAAGATATCACGGAGGAGATTTTGGAAGAGGAACTTAAGGAAACCCTCCACAACTTTCAAAAGGAGAAGAGCCCTGGTCTAGATGGTTTGACCATTGAATTTTTCTTGACACATTTCGAGATCATTGGGGCTGATCTTCTACAGATTGTGGAAGAATCTAGATCTCGGGGACACATCCACCCTCCCCTAAATTCTACCTTCATTGCTCTCATCCCAAAATGCACCGGTCGTCTACTTTCAACGATTTCTTCCGTATCTCTCTTTGCAATATCACATACAAAGTGATGGAAAAAAGTATTGCAAAATGGCTAAAAAAGAATCTCTCAAAGGTCATCTCATTGGAACCATTTGGTTTTCTAGAAGGCAGACAGATTCATGAAGCAATTGGTGTGGCCCAGGAGTGTTTTCACTCGATCAAACAGAAAAATTTCAAGGGGGTAGTTATAAAATTTAACCTCTCAAAAGATTTTGATAAGGTGAACTGGCTCTACCTTCGCATGTTGATGACTCACTCGGGTTTTTATTACTCTTTTATAAAATGGATCATGAGCTCTATAACTACTGCATCATTTGTATTTCTTATAAATGGGTCGACCTCAACATTCTTCCATGTGGGGCGAGGGCTTCGTCAGGAATGCCCACTCTCCCCCCTACTTTTTTTACTAGTCATTGAAGGCTTGAGCAGGGCCATTTTAGATGCAAAGCGCAAGGGATCGCTCAAAGGTATTGGCATTTCTCCCACACTCTTCCTCGCACATCTCTTTTTTGTTGATCATATCCTTCTTTTCTGCAACTGCACCATCAGGGATGCTGATACATTGGCTGGTATTCTGGACCTATTTGGGAGGGTTACGGGGATGGAGATAAATATACAAAATTCTATGATATCCCTGTCCCATCTGGACAAACGGGAAACTCGTTACTACTCCACTCTCTTTCCCTATGATTCCTATGATCTCGATGAAGGATTAAAATATCTTGGTTTTCTTTTAAAACCAAAAAACTACAGGAAGTCTGATTGGAGTTGGTTAATTGAATAACTGGAGAAGCATCTCTCTGCTTGGAGCCATAGATGGCTCTCTAGAGCTGGGAGACTGGTCCTCATCAAATCTATTTTAGAAGCCATCCCGGTGTACTGGATGTCTCTAGCATGGATTCCAAAGGGGATACTTGATAAATCTCAAAAATTATGCTTCAGATTCCTTTGGTCTAGAAAATATGAAAAACATATATCCCCTTGGATAAAATGGAAAACTATTGCAAAGCCAAAATCACAAGGGGGATGGGGACTCAAAAATATACATCTTTTTGCAAAATCCCTTGCTACAAAGGTAGGCTGGAGACTCCTGTCTATGGAAAATATTTCGACAAAAATGCTGACTCAAAAATATATAGAATTGGGCCAGAAATCTTGTACACAACACTATGGGTATCTTAGTCATCTGGAAATCCATCCTCTCCTCCTTTCATGTCATCAGTTCAGGGATTTCCTGGAAGGTGGGAAATGGGACGCGGGTTTGCATTGGTTTGGGCCCATGGCTGGGCTTCCATAATTGCCACTTACTTCCCCAACCCCTCACTACTTTTCTACATTCCAAGGGTATTATACATCTATCCCACATTACTGATACGACCTCCACCAACATTATGCAACAGGGTTGGAAAGGATTGGACCTTCTTAATTTACCCATACATCTGCGAAACTCATGGGATGCTTATATTCTGGCC
This sequence comes from Larix kaempferi, assembly GCA_027924585.1. Taxonomy (NCBI): domain Eukaryota; kingdom Viridiplantae; phylum Streptophyta; class Pinopsida; order Pinales; family Pinaceae; genus Larix; species Larix kaempferi. The sequence continues at coordinate 2,444,850 of BSBM01001073.1, forward strand.
CTCAGAACTTCTCATGTACGCATCTCCGATAGTAGGGATTCCTACATTTGGTCACCTTCTCCTTTGGGTGTATACACCCCAAAGATGGGATACAACTTTTTGGCCGGCAGCCTTGACGATGGGGCATAACTATGGTGGTAGAAATATTTTTGGAAATCAAAGTGCCCGTTAAAATCGAAATTGTTTATGTGGTTCTCCTTCAAAAACAAAATCCCGGTCTGGGATATAATGAAACAGAGGCATGTTGAAGGACTGGGATGGTGCCATCTCTGCAAACAGGACTCCGAGACTATTAGACACATTTTTATCTTCTGCCCTTTCACACTACAGATCTGGTATTTTTTGCGTACCTCCGTGAACATTGGAATCCCATGGATCGGTACAACGTTGGAAGAGGCTTGGAAAACTTGGTCTAAACATGTTGATTCGGCACCTTATCGGGTTTTACCCTTCTTAGTGATTTGGGGTACGTGGTTGGAATGCAATAAGGTTATGTTCTAGGACAAACCATAGGTCCCCAAGTTGGTGGCCTCTTAGAGTGCAAACATACTTACCTATTTCCCTCAACGAAAACTCGACAACCCTATCTGCATCATCACTACTGAACTCTTCGACTCCACTCTTCCTTGGGCGTACTTTGATAGAGCGGCCACCAAACTATATTGTGGGGGGGGGGCGGTCATACATTTAAATCATACATCCTTTTTCCACATCCAAATGGGTCTTGGACCTAGCACGAATAACTTCGTTGCACTCTCTACCCTCAAACTCCTTCTCTGTTTTTCTCTTGAACAGAATTGCCACCACATTCAGATCTTCGGAGACTCTATGCTTGTAAACAATTGGGTCAATAATATACAAAGATGTCACGACCTCTTTTTATGCAACATTCTAGATGATGTCAGGAGACTGTTGAGGGGATTTGAAAATTTCTCTTGTCGCCATGTCTACAGGGAATGAAACATCACTGTTGATCATCTCTCAAAGAAAGGATTAGATCTGCCACTAGGACAGTGGAATATCGTTGTCACAGCTCCTGAAGCAGTTTATGAATACTACCACCGTCCTTTCATCGAAGGCATTGAAATTCTACAGCTTTTGCCATTGAACAACACAGTTTATTTTTTGTATATATATACCAAAATTTAATGGGAACCCTATATGGGAACCTCGACTTTATCCTTATTTTTGTACTTTTTGAGAAGATTGTTTCCTTTAGGAAGAAGTAAACATATTTCTTCACAGCTTTTTTGCTGGACTCATACTTTTGAAAGGCATCATGAATGTCCTCTGCGATATGCAATTTGGTTATATCTATAATGAAATTACGCTTTTTTCCTTGGAAAAACATTATTATTAACAATGATAATATAAATTTATTAACATTTAAAAACAATGATAGTAATTTATTAATATTTATTTGTAACGTGGTTCTCTTGGTAATGTCAACCATGCTCAATAATGGTCTAACATGGTATTCCATAACCCTTTTAAGTTAATTATGGATTGAATCCACTATAGATTTTGAGGTCTACCTAGGGTTGAAGTCAACTATGGATTGAAGTCAACCTTGAATTGAAGTCAACCATGAATTTAAGTCAACCTTGCTTAAAAGTTAACTATGGATTGAAGGAAAATATGGACTTAAGTCAACCTTAGATTGATATCAACCTAGGATTTAAGTCAACCATGGATTGAAGTCAACCATTGTTCAAAGTCAACCTTGCTTAAAAGTCAACTATGGATTACAGTCAACCATGAATTGAAGTCAACCATGAACTATTATTATCTATGGTTGAATTCAAGCATGGATTGAAGTCAAGCATAGATTGAAGCCAACCTTGCTTAAAAGTTAGCTATGGATTAAATTCAACCTTACTTAAAAGTCTACTATGTTTATGGTCATTGATTGTTAAACATAGCCAACCATGATGCGACCATAGTCAATCGAAGTCACTCATGAAGAAACCATTGATTGAATTCAACCTTGGCTTGGAGTCAACCTTCGATTAAATTCAACCTTAGATTGAAGGCAACCTTGGATTGAATTCAACCTTGACTTCAACCCTAGATTGAATTCAACCTTGGACTGAAGTCAACCTTGATGTCGACCCTGGATTGAAGTCAACCATGGGTTGAAGTCAACCATGGATTGAATTCAACCATGAACTATTATTGTATATGGATTAAAGTCAACAATGGTTCAAAGTCACCCTTGTTCAAAATTCAACTATGGTTTGAAGTCAACTATGAAATGAAGTCAACTATGGATTGAATTTAACCTTGCATTGAATCCAACCTTGCTTAAAATTTAGATTCAACCATGATGCGACCATAGTCAACCAAAGTTAGCCATGACAGAACCTTATTTATACATGGTGTTTATTAAAATGAAATTTGTATATTATGTTAAGTTTATGTTATTTTTTATTTTTATTTAACAATATAATATTAATATATTAAAACATAACTATATAAAGTTAAAACTCTCAAATTTTATTACATTATTATTATTATGTATTACTATAAAATGATAACTCTCTAATATTAATACATTATTATTATTTATTGATGTATGTTATTTCAGAGGAAAAAACGTACTTCTTCTATTCATATGATGAATCAAAAAGTACAATGTTATTCATATGCAGTTTATTAACCGATTGTCTTGACTAAAATTTCCAAAAGACTGAGAACTATCTATCATTCCACATATTAATACAACCAAAATGGATATGTAACCTTCCTAAGGCAACATTATTAAGATACAACCATACATAAAATGTACTACAAACCAAAAATATAAAGAGAGCCCATATCAATTTGTGAGTTTTACATAAATTCCTCCCAGCAAAGAATCCCTTCTTCTCCTTCCAAAGCAAGTTTGGACAAACTATCTTCCAATTGATTCTACTCCCTGTAAATATGGTCAAACCCAATATATGTAAAGTTCTGTAATTCTTCTTGTATCCGACTGTACAAGTGTAGTAATGAAACCACATTCATATGATATTCACCATTTTACCATTTTATAGTAACTCTTGAGTCCCCAAATACTGCAACTGCCACAATACCAAATAAAGAGGCAACCTTACACAGACACCGAAGTGCAAGAAGCTCGGCCTTCATATAGGATCAAGTACCAAGTTTTAATCTAAAAGTATAGTTGTGGGAATCATTAAGATGTAAGACTGCACCTACCGCACGATAACCATCCTTTGCAGCACCATCAAAAAATCCAACCGCACCTTTGAAATGTTGTATCTCTTTAAGAATTCTAGGCTTGCATTCTCTTACCATCCATGTACTATATTCAGTAACCAAATTTTTAATTTGCATGCAAATCACATCAATATCATGTGCCTGGTCTTCAAATACAAACATATTAGTAACCCTCCAAATTTTCTAAGAAATAAATGCAGGAAGAGTATAGTAGTTCCTGCAATATTTATACCATTAATAGCAGTTTTGATCAAAATTTCAACCCCCCCATACTCTGCTCAATGTCAGGAGAATAACAAACAATGTGCCAAACTTTTAAGGTAAATGTGAAGCTGACTAGTAGATGTCCAACCAACTCAGAATCTATTTTACAGAGGAGACATATATTAGGCCCACACCAACCACTTTTTAACAAATCATCCCAAGTTTTCAGACAATTTTTTAAAGCAAACCACTGAAGCATTTAATTTTTAAAGGAATGAGCCACTTCCAAAGTGTATTATACCACCAATTCTAAACAGAACATCTACCCTCCTGAACAGTAACTTGATAAGCAGTTTTAGCAGTAATAGTACCTAAAGCTAGATTAGAGAGCCATATAAGAGATCATGATTCTCATTCAATCTTCAACTGGAAGATTTTAATCTTTTAATATAGTCCTCCCATTCAATTTCCCAAACACTACCAATTCCTAGTTCTTTGGAAGTGTACCAATAAGAATTTGTCTTTTTTATCCATTTAGGCCTTTTGATGTGTGCAAGAGTATAATATCCAATCTCAGCCAAATATTCCAGGATATATGAAGAAAGCTGGAAATTTTCACCCAAGCAAAGTATAGGGTCTATACTTACCATTTCCCACATTCTAAATGAGATATTTCCCAAGCCATTGATATATTTTTAGAAACCCCAGCCACACAGGAGAGGAATTCCTTGCATCCTTCTTTGGATTTATAATCCAAGAAAGAAAGAAAAAAATTAATATATTTTCCATGCAATACAGTAGTCCAAATGCTTTTTCCAAATATTCGACGCCAAAAACTCTTCAATCTTAAAGCAATACTGAACCAAGTTAAGTTTTTTATGCCCCATCGACCCCATAAGTTTTTTCATTGAAATAATTTCCCAGCTTGCCATTATAAGTTTACCTCTTTCAACCCCCCTAGTCCATAGAAAATTGAAAATGTACTTCCTTAGTGGATTAATAATAGACAGAGGAACCTGGCATAGTGAAAACTAGTATACCGAGATGGCAACTAACACAGCTTTGTTAGTGTGAGCCTTCCATCAATAGAAAGCAGCCTGTAAGACCAATGTTTGATTGTTTTTTCAAAATTTTCAACTAACCATAACCATTCATGTACTCTGTAGCCATTTGGTTTAAGGAAATATCCTAAGTACTTGAAACCATCTTCCAGATTATATGCCTTGAATGGAAGTAAGGAGATGATATTCGCCAGAGAGTCATCTTCTAGCCTATAACGATAGAAGTTGGACTTTTGCATACTAAATTTCATTCTTGAAGCATCAAAAAATATATTGATAATATCCTTATAACATTTCATTCCCCCACATATTTAATACCAAATATCATAACATCATCAACAAAAATCATGTGAGTAATAAAGACAACGACAGATATTTTAACACCTTTAATTTTACCTGCAGTTTTTTCATTCAGAATAAGTCTCCTCATTCCCTCAATGATAAGCAGAAATAACAGTGGAGACATAGGATATCCTTTCCTGATACCCCTAGTTCTTTTAAAGAAATAAAAAGGTGCTCCATTCACCAAGACAACAAATTGTGCAGAAGATACACAGGCCATGATCCAGTTTGTTACAAATAGGGAAAGACCAATCTGTATAAGTATCAGTCTTAAATATACCTAGTCAACTCTATCATAATATTTATCCAAATCCATCTTCAACAAAAGTGCCTTCAAATTATTTTGTTTGATAGAATGAATAACTTCATGTCAGATACCTATGGCATCTCAAATTTTCCTATCATCTAGAAAACCAAACTGCTCTAAAGGACATATGCTTAGATAGGAAGGGTTTTGTCCGACTAGAAATGACTTTAGTAATAATTTTGTATGCAAGATTACACAACGCTATCGACCTGGAATATGATAAAAAATTTGGTTTATTACTTTTTGGAACCAATGTAACGAAAGTAGAATTGGGAGCACCTGAGAAAAAACCTTTTGTTCTGGATAACTCCACCATAGAAAGTAATTCTTCACCCATAATATCAATGAAATGTAAGAAGAGTTCTATAGTCCAACCATCTGGGCCAGGACTATTTTCTTTTTCAAACTGCTTAATAGCTTCTTCAATCTCACTAAGTGTAACATGCTTTCACATATCCTTCCCTTCATCCTCACCAAACAAAATTGGAAAAGGTTTAATTATTCCAACTGTGCTTCCAATGAGCAAGTACTAGGATCCTTAAAGACATTACCAAAATATTTTTTAGCCATGTTTTTGAGTTCAAATTGTCCATTAACAACATCACCATTATCATCTATTAATTCTTGGATAGAATTTATATTTATTCTATGAGAGGAATAGGAGGGAAGTAATCTAGTATTGTTATCTCCAAGACCAATCCACAATGTCCTACTTTTAAGGCGCCAATCCATCTCTTCCTAGTTCAAAATATGATCTGTTTTCCTTTCTAAATCTATGATTAACAATTTATCCCTTGGAGATATGGAGTAATCAGAGTTTTGAAACTGGGGCCTCCTAATATGGTCTTCGATACTTCTATATTCCTCTCAATACTTCTGTTTTTTATCCTTGATCCACTGAGTAAAAACCCCTTTAAGACTCTTTATATTTTGCACAATACAGTCCATCGGAATTATATCTTCATCCAAAACATAATTCCAGGTTCTTCTAATAAGAGAGCAAAATTACTCATTCAACAAACATGAGCTATTAAATTTAAAGGGATATTTAAAATTAGGAATAACCCCATCTAATTCGAGGAATATAGGCCAGTCGTCTGATATTTTATTCTTCTCCACCCAGGATCAGTATCGCTGAAATGGCTGTAGTAATGAAGATTTCATTAAGAATATATCATGTCTCTTATTTATCCCTTCACTACCACACCTACAATTATCCCAAGTAGGCTCAGGAATAGTAGGAACAACATCATCCAAGTCATGCTTACCCATAAAATTCAAAAAGTACTCAACCATCACATCAAATCTAGAAAACTTCAACCAAATTTCTACAGGGGAGGTTGTGAAATTTAAATCCCCAACGATTATAATATTATCAACATCAAGCATACTAGACTATTCTAAAGACTCCCAAAATTTATCTCTATTCCTATATGGCCCATAATAGTTTAATATGGATTCCTTATTATCCATATTACACATACTTCCTTCCAAAAATAACCTGTAATTTGTCCTATATGAACGAAATTGAAAGGACCGAGGGTTCTAACATGACAATAATCCACCAAACAAACCAAAAGAACTAACAGCTAATAATTCCCACCCCGGCAGCAAGTTTGAAATAATTTCAATGGCAAAAGAATCTAAACATGGCGTCTCTTGTAAAATTATAATATCTAGGCTAGTATCTCTTATTAATTTGGATAAGGCCCTAACCCTCGTAGCCTTACCCAAACATCACACATTCAAGGACATAATTGACATTATCGAACAATGTCTAAGGGCTTCTATTCTCTAAGTGTCTGACGAGAGTTATTTTCCCCACAATCAATGTTACCTTCAACTGCTTCCTCAAACCTAACAGATAAGGGTTTGTATCCTAGATTATCCGATACATATTTGGGTTCCTTATGCTTTTTCTTTCTATTCCTTATGGTTACATTTTGAGACCTAATGGAGTGGATAGTATTAACCTGTAAATTCGAAGAAGGGTTCTTAGAGAAAATATGCAGGGGAGATTTAATATATTGAATTTAAAAGATCCCATACCCACAATCCTTTAATAAGTTACATTCAGGTGAATTAAAATGACCATTTTGGGAGGCGACACATGCATTGGAATCACTAGGGTTCATAACATCATATTTAGGCTTAATATCGACAGAGTCCTTAAGCATAATATCAACATGAACCCTAACTTCCTGGATATTATCACAAACATTTAACAATTTATTGTGTTCAATGAAACCCTCCCCTGACTAATCCAAGGAGGGAATATTAATCTCAAAATATCGACCTATAGACCCATTGACATCCCCTGATAAATAATTATTACACGAAATAAGCCCCAATCCCCCAGAAGATAGTCTTCAGTGTAATTATTTTTCTGCCGAAAGATAGAAATCTAATTCTTATTTTGTAACATTTTCATAAGGAGTGGGGGAATCTTAATTATGCTTACTAGGATATTCACACATTTTTGCATATACTGATAAAAACCAAGTCCATGATCTGAAGCCACACGGGATTATGCATCATCTCCCATCGTAGGTATAGACAATCCAGCCAATAGATAGGGGAAATAATCTTGAACATGTCCCATAAGTCGGCAATAAAAACATCTGAAAGGAATTTTGAAGAAGTCCAACCGCTGATAAAAAAACCCTTTCACCCCACTCAACTTCCACCTCTGTTGAAAGCCCTTGAGTAATCTCAAACTCGACTGTTACCTTAGACTCCTTATCCATACCCAACAAGGATTTTTTGTCAACCCTAATAAATATTCCCACCGTGTTTTCTAAACCCACAAACAAATTTGAGTCCATAATTCCAAGGGGAACCCCGAAATTAACATCCAAAAATGCCTCCAATTTTGTTTTTCCTTTTCGGGGTTGAATGCAGTATGCCAACGTTTGAGAATGAGTGAACCTTCTTTAAACAACCAAACACCCTTCAGAATCATTTCAATATGATATTCATTCAGAAAAATGAAAATAATTGAGCCATTAATAAGCAGGTTAACCCACAGCACGTATCCAAAAAATAGTATTCATTGTTTTTTAACCCATTCTAACATCTCCATCCTATTCACCTTTGCAAACTCAATCCAGCCGACCAAGGAACATCTCGACAACACCTATATTGTTTCCATATTCACATCTACTCCAAGAACAAATCTATTCAACCCCTATCGTGCCATATAAGTTTTCAATCATCTCCCCCATCTACCTCAATCCCTTGCAAGCTTTCCTTTACATCCACACTTATCCCCATACATACCAAGCTGAGAGCCATCACCATTTTGAACTGAATCCAAAGTTGAATATATCTGCTGCCAAAACTCTTGACCATGGAGTGAATTAGTTTTTTCCATAATTGTTTTACAATCGGAGGATACTGACTCTATCAGTGGATCCGATCATGCAAATTATCCCCGCGCTTCTTTACGGGATATCAAACCCTGACAAACTGACAGGACCCATCACATCAACATAGATACGAAACTAAAAAAAGAAATTTTAGTGCCCAAACCCCACAAAATCACATAAATGGGCTCCTCCCACCAGAAATACCAAACCAAAGTTGCACAAACCAAGTATAGAGTAGGAAAAATTGTACTAACAAACCCTAAACCGAAGACGTGATGAGATTGTAGCAGCAAAAATAATAGATCCCACTTTTTTCTCTTGGTTGATACTAGGCCAATAAAAACCAATCAGCTGGACTCCAAGTCTGCTGCAAACAATCCATTAGCCTCCAACTAGGGTTTTCAGTGACATATTTTCTCCAAACCCTAACATCTCCCTCCCTTTCCCCTACCACCAACTGTCTACTAACCATCTCTCTCTTTCTTAATAACAAAGAAACTCGGCATGTATAGAAAATTAGTATTTAGTGTTTACATCCTTGGAAACTCTCATAAAATATTGGACCATTATTCTATAATAATTGAAGGGATTTTGTGTTGTTTATTTGCCAAATTTGTTGGCTTATAAAAAAATCCTTTACCAGATCTAAACTATTAGCTTATAAGAATATCCTTTAGCAAATCCATATGAATACTTAGATATATCTAAAGCATCATGTATTGATGTATGTTATTTTTTATATTATTATTAATAATAATAAAGTATCATTATTTATTAAGTAACTATTAATGTTAAGTAATGTTAATATTAATGTTAGGAAATATTGATAATAATATTAATATTTAAAATACATTAATCTAAAAATCAAACATAATATAAACCACAAAATGTTGTGAAATTAATAAATAATTGATGAAATTAATAAATAATGAAAAATAATTAATGAAATTAATAATATGATGAAATAATAAATAATGAAATTAAAGTTAATAGTATAATGAAATTAATAGTAGAATTAATAATACTAATGTTAATCTTAATACTAATATTAATTTTATATAATAGTAATAATGTAATTACATAACAACATTAATGATACCATTAATGACATTAATAATATCATCAAAAATATTAACATTGATAATATATGAGATAATATAAACATTTCATCTTAATAAACACCATATATAAATAAGGTTTCTTCATGGCTAACTTCGGTTGACTATGGTCGCATCATGGTAGACTATGTTTAACCATCAATGACTAGATCCATAGTTGAATTGTAAGCAAGGATGACTTAAATCCATAGCTAACTTTTAAGCAAGGTTGGCTTCAATCCAAGGTTGACTTCAATCCATGGTTGACTTCATTCCATAGTTGTTTTTTCTTGAATCTCCTTGACTTGCAGGAATGGCCTATGGTATAAGAAACCACGAACCATGGGCATCTAAGACATCAAAATCACGTAGGTATTGCATTTGGCCTGGACTGCACCAGCCTCAACTTGACTGGGTTTTTGGGTGTCGCCTCCCAACTAAATCACCCCTAAGGGGAATTGAACTCGAGTCGCATTACTGAAGAGACCCACACCTTAACCGAGTGAGCTAGCGAGAATCGATATTTATGTTAAGAGGACATGGGGATGGGATTTGATCCACTTAAGTGTCCATCAGTCATGATATCATTTAATACAAACTCTCTAGGTGGGACCACACGTTTGACCACTACCTCAAGGTGCCCCCATGGCTCCAGGTTCGTCCCTCATTGGAATTGAACCTTGCCCATTGGTGAAAAAATCCTTGCTCTTCACCAATGGATCCAAATCCTTTGAGAGACTTGATGCAAGACACACATTTAAGCCTGAAGAAAACTAGGTTTCAACATAGTTGATCCCAATGAAGAACGCACAATACTCTTAGAAATCACGTTTTTCATATTCTAGTAAAAACTATTTTTTCTACAAAAGTCCTAGCTCCATTTCCAAACACCAACGCTCAGTCTGCAAGTGGTATGTGCTTTTCTCCTGCCAATAGGGAGGTTACATGGGAGCGATGGACTCTCTATCAGGATCTTCTAAAGTAATTAATCGGTTTATGTTTCCTGCAGGTGGGTTTGGTGTTCCTTCTGTCAAATAGAAACACACTATGCACACAACTGATCTCTTTCATGCAGTGTAAACCACTCAAACAGAACACTAAGTGTTTAAAACAATCTCAATGCTGTAACATATTCGTTTATCTTCTATAAATGGAGAATACACACTTAAAAACAGAAAATGCAATCGATTTTGACAAATCCTGGTTTTTATTGATTCACAAAGAAAAGAAATCTAGTTCGCAGTGTGTGCATACTGTATTCTAACCCCTAGACAATGAATTCACAAGCTTAAAATAAAATAAATCCTAGATCTCTTCCTGGAATGAGGGTAACAAACAACCACCATAGTCCATCTGCGATCATGCTCAAAATGATTACAACAAACAACTGAAATCTATTTGATCCTAATGTACCACCTATTATTCCAGGAACCACTCTTGTAGCAAGCCAAAACTGATTCGCGCCTTCTAGATTTCTTTTCCAGCTATAAAGATGCCCCTGCATCAAGACTTCATTCCATAGTTGACTCCAAACCATAGTTTAATTTTGAGCAAGGGCGACTTTGAATCATTGTTGACTTTAATCCATAGACCATAATAGTTCATGGTTGACTTCAATCCATGGTTGGCTTCAACCCAAGGTTGATTTCAATCCAAGGTTGACTTTAGTCCAAGGTTGACTTTAGTCCAAGGTTGACTTCAGTCCAAGTTTGAATTCAATATAAGGTTGACATCAAGGTTGAATTCAATCTAAGGTTGAATTCAATCTAAGGTTGACTTCAATCAAAGGTTTCCTTCATTCCAAGGTTGACTCCAATCCAAGGTTGAGTTCAATCAATGGTTTCTTCAGAATGCATGTAAACCCATAACCAACCAAATTTAACAATGGTTTCATGGTCAACTATATTTCCAGAGTCAACCAAAATCAAACATGAACAATAATGGTTAAATGCAGACAACCATGGTGAACCATCAACAATCATCGTAAACAATCGTCAACTAGGAACAACAAAGGTTAACCATGGTCAACCATATTCAACCATGGTCAACCAAAGTAAAACATGGTCAACTACAGTCAATCATGGTCAACCACTCTAAAATATGGTCAACCATGTTCATCCAAAGTCAACCATGGTCATCCAAAGTCAACCATGATAAACCATAACAATGGATAGTCAACCATAGTCAACCATGGGAAACCATCATTAACCATGAACATTCAAACTCAACCATGGTTAAGCATAATCAACCATATTCAAGCATAGTCAACTATAGTGTACCATGGACAACCAACCATAAATCAACCAACCATAATTAACCATGGTCAACCATAATCAACGTTAATAAACCATGGCCAACCATAATAAACCATTATTAACCATGGTCAACCATAATCAACGTTAATAAACCATGGCCAACCACAATAAACCATTGTTAACCATGGTTAACCATGGCTAACCATAGTCAACCATTGTTAACCATAATCAACTATAATCAACCATCATCGACCATAATCAATCATATTAAACCATAGTAAACCATAATCAACCATAGTCAACCATAATCAACTATAGTTAACCACACTCAATCAATTAAGGTCAACCCTGCTTAACCATGGTTAACCATGAACAACCATCATCAACCATGAACATCCAAAGTCAACCATGGTCAACCATATTTAATTATGGTCAATCATGGTCAACCACAGTTAATCATGGTCAACCATCATCAACCATGAACATCAAAAGTCAACCATGAACATCCAAAGTCAACCATGATCAACCATAGTCTAGCATCGTCAACCATGGTTGACTATAGTCAAACATGGTTAAAAAAAGTCAACCATGGTAAACCATGTTCAACTGTAGTCAACCATGGCCAACCATAGTCAACCATGGTAAACCAATATTTGCCATGCATATCGAAAGTCAACCATTCTCAAGCAATTTTAAGCATGGTCAACCAAAGCCAACTATAGTCAACCATGTTCAACAATAGTCAACCATTTTCAACCTTGAACATCCAAACTAAACCATGGTCAACCATGGTTAACAAAAGTCAAGCATGGTCAACCATAGTCAAATATGGTCAACTATGGTCAACTAAAGACAACCATGGTTATCCAAGGTCAACCATTGCAGAAAAATTCAACCAGAGGCAACCATGGCCAACCAAATTCAACCATGGTCAACCATAGTCACGCATGCTCAACCATAATCAACCATAGTCAATCATGGTCAACCATATTCAACCATGGTTAAACATAGTCAATCATAGTAACCCAAGGTCGACTATAGTCAACCATGGTTGGCAATGGTCAACCAATGTCACCTATAATCAACCACGGTCAACCAAGGTCACATATAGTCAACCATGGTCAACCATCATCAACCATGAATTTCCAACCTCAACCACGGTTAACCATATTCAACCATGGTCAACCATCTTCAACCATGAATGTCCAACCTCAACCATGGTCAACCATCATCAACCATGAACATACAAACTTAACCATTGTCAACCATGAACATCCAACCTCTACCATGGTCGACCATATTCAACCAAGTTCAACCAAATTCAACTATGGTAAACCATAGACAAGCGCCATAGTTTACCATAGTTAATTATGGTCAACTAAAGTCAACCAAAGTCATCCATGTTCAACCATGGTCAACCATAGTCAACCATGGTCAACCATGAAAATTGAAACTCAACCATGGTCAACCATAGCCAACCATGGTCATCCAAAGTAAAACATGGTCAACCATAGTTAAGCATGTAATACCACATTAAAATATGGTTAACCAAGGTCAACTAAATTCAACCATTCTCAACAAAAGTCAACCATGGGGGTGTTTTTTCTCCTATAATTACTTCTTCATGAGGATGGTTGTGTGTTGAAGATTTAGGAATAACCACATCTCCAAGAATGACATCATTCAAAATTCTATTAGGTATGTTTTCTTCTTCATTCTCTTCTCGGATAACAATTGATGACTTGGGTTGATCTTGCAAAACTATTCCAGATCGTAGTTGAATCTCATGCACTGGTGTGGTCGAAATTGCATATGATGGAAGAGGTAGCAACGCGATGCTATTAAGAGCTTGAGTTGGCTTGTTGTTAGGATTTGGTATCGGTTGTGTAGGTAATATTGTGGGCCTTGGAGGATTCATATTTTGGAAATGGTGAGGTTGATTTGTGATAAGGGGTAGTGAAGGAGATACAAATATAGGCAAGAGTTGTTGGATATTAGGTGGGTAAGGATAGTTAGGCATAGGAGGAGGTGGTTGAGCATAAGCTTGTCCTCTCCATCAGTGCGGCCATTGCTGTTGTTCAGCATTCTAAGGAGGGTACTGCGGTGGCCAATTTTGCCAACTTGAAGTGTTCCATTGTTGAGGAGGTTGATGAGGATAGTAATAGGGTGGAAATTGTGATGATGGATCCTAGTATGATGATTGATATCTAGGTTTCCAAGGCCTCCTAGATGTTTCACCAAAGTTTCCACTCTTATATACAGCTTGCAACCCAGGAAATGATGGACAATTATCAGTTGGATGTTCTTCTGTACAAAGGTGACAAAATGAAACATTATTTAATGGACATTCTTGTTTGGGATGTTTAGTTATACACCTAAGATAGAAAACACTCATCGCTCCATGCTCTTCATCCTATCTCTTTTTAGCCTGTAATGCAGCTAATTGAGAACCCATGGCTCCTAAGATATCTGTTTTGAAATTTTCCAATAGGTTTTCCAACTCTACCCTTGTAACTCCACCAGGACCGGATGTGTTTCCTTTTATATTCCTATCATAAGATTCTTGAAAGTGTCTTCCACTTTGCCCTCTGCTCCTAGAGTAATTCCTACATAGCTCACAAATCTGTGCAAAAGACTTATGAGAGATGTCTTCTGCTGCCATGAGATTAAGGTTTTCTAAGAATTCTTCTGAGATTACCTTGAGGAAGAGTGTTCTTACTGCATCTTCTCGAAGATCACTATATTTGGATTTATGTAACACATAGTTAAATCTTTCGAGATAGTCTTCTAGGATCTCATCTTCAAGTTGTTGTATTTTAAAAATATCATTGCGAGAATCCTTAGGTTTACGGTAATCCTGATATTTCCGTAGAAATGCATTCTTCATGTCTTCCCAAGTTCTAATATTGGATTCTCCTAATCCCATAAACCATCGAAGAGCAGAATCTTTTAATGTGGCAGGAAAGAGTTTTAGCTTTTGACCATCTTGTAAGTAGTTATATCTCCTACACAAAATTTCAAATTCGAATAAGAATGTATTCGGATCCTCACTACTCTTCCCATAAAAGGTTGGTAGTGAGGAGGGAGGAATATTTTTCATTGTCACAATTTGTGCAGTGTCTAGGATAGGGAACCCAAGAGTACCTTCAGTTATAACCTCTCCCTCTTCTTCCTCCTATCAGACATGATCTTCATTTTCATCCTCCATGAAGACTTGATTTCCAAAGAAAGAATACTTAGGTGGTTCCTTTCTTGGTGAATATGGGATGTCCCAATGCTCTATTTCAGAGAAAATATTCCTCTTTTTAGGAGAAGAATTATCAGCTATGTGGGAGTCTAGTTTTGAAGGTCCTACAGTTGTTGTCTCAATCTGTGAAATAACTATGTTCACGGAATTTTCAGAAAGAGCATCTACTTTTGTAGGATCAACAAAATCTACTAAGTTTGGACCACCTACTATTGAAAAAGTAGTGTCTTTGGGTTTTTAACTAATGGAGGCTTGAGAGGTTCTGAAGTTTTATCCTTTTGAGTTTCCTCTTGTCTAAGTTCAGTCTCAATATGAGCTTGAGGTTCTTCTAGTGGAATTTATTTATGAACGGACCTTTCTGATGTCTCTATGGTTTCCCCGAAATGATTTCCAGAAAGTATTTCCTTATATTTCCAAGTAGGACAATCGCCTTTAGGTGTCTTCCGATACCTTTCTGCAGAGTTAGTAGTTGGGGTGGCACGCCCCCCGTATAGGTTAGTAGCAATTTTAGTAGGGATTTTAGTAGGAAGGCTAGTTTTAATGTATCTACCTTTTGAGTCTCTAGACCTATTCATGAAAATAAAACTATAACTAAAACAAATTCTAATTGCATTACTACTATTGTTAGGTTTTGGGGATGCCTGTTATAACAGATGCACAGGTTCTTACCTCTCATCTTACCGCTCACCCACCACCAGCCTATTTCTAAGTTTCAAAAGGAAAATTCAATCTATCACTAAGTTCTTAATAGAAAATTCTACCTATCTACAACTCCCCGACAACGGCGCCAAAATGTTGGGGGTATTTACTGTCTTAAGGAATCACCAAATATTTAATTATCGACCAGGGTTGGTAATCTTAGAGTTGTGGCACAGTATATGCTGAGGTAGAATGGGACCTAAGGGTTTGGCTCGGCATACCTTATAAATGTTTAATAATGATATATTGAAAGATCTTTCAAAATGAAAAACCAAGTCAAACTTCAAAAATACAACTACTGAACTGATTAAACCTAACTAAACCAATAGATCATAATAGTATCAATCTATACTACTCTATTCTATGAACGATAAATAAAAAGATAAAAACAACAAATATTATTCTAGGAACAAGACTTGATCAAAAGCAGAACTACTTTTATGAAATTGGAAACTACTGATTAATGATTCAAACTCTAGTCTAGGAATTAGAAAACAGCTATAAATGAGTTTTTAGGAACCTATCTCTAAAATGATTCAATTGACAACTAACTATGGAAACAAGAAACTATATTAACTTAAAGCAAAATTACAAACTACTTATAAATTCAATAGTTAAACTATTCACGCATTCAACAAACACTGAAAACTAAACTAAACTACCTAATTCCATTGTCCTTGGGGATTCTGAGGAAATATATCAAATGTAATAGGAACGGGAGAAAATGTATCAAAATGACTTTCGAATGTGACAAGGAAACAAAATGGAAGCAAATCTAGTTTAATTTCTACAAAGAGATGCAAACTAAAGAGTGTCCAATTACAACTATCTATTCTCTATCCATAAGCAAATGACATGGAACAAATATAATCTAGAAGCAAGTAGAAAACTTAATAAAGATATTTACTTGAAAATGAATTTGATTTAGACGCAAGTAGAAAACTTGATAAAGATATCTTATTTCTGAGTCAAATCCTATTCTATGAACATCTTCACTAATTGTGGGAATGAGGGAAGCAAATCCTATACTTGAACTAAGAAACTATCAAAACTAATGTACTTTGGAGAATGAAATTACTAAGTTTAGTCCTAAATCAATATTAATAAACATGAAGTAAACTAAACTAAGAATGGAACTGATAAATTCTGGAACAGTAAAATATTAATAAATCAGACATAAAAGACATAATTTGAGAAGCAAATAAGCAAAGTTAAGAAAATGGAACGAAAACTAAGAATGGATATGAAACTTAATTAAAACTCTATGTAGTTCAGAACAATGTCCTAATTACATATATGAATGCTAATCAATTACAAGAAAGATTACAATTCGAAAACCTAAGAAATAGAATTATAAATAAGCATAAAAACAATGCAGAAAATATTAAAGTCTGTATGACAATCCGGATGACAGTCTGAAAGATAATCCAAATGACAGTCCAGATGGAAAAAAACAATAGAAACTAAGGAAAGATGCAGATTAAATGATCTTAACGCCAGCTGGTTGATGCATATGAACCTACAGTGCAAGGAAATTAGTAAATAGGTTGTCTAAAGTTGGAATGACAAGAAGTAACCTATACTAATCATTATCTAAAGAAATGAACTATTTCTATGGAATAATAGAACAAGGTTGAGATGTAAATAAAACTAATCTACAGCCACAGGAAAAATTAGCAGAACTAATTCTAACTATAAACCAAACTCTGAAACATTAACTAGTTAACTCTACCTATTTGCAAATGAAAAGACTAAAAGCAAACTAAGAAGAACTATGCATGACTAGTCACTTTAAATTCTAAGAATGTAAATTAAATCAACAGCAAGATTTATATTAGTAAAACAACGTCTACAGGAAACTAGATTAAATACATATACTGAAAAATAAACTATCTACTTGCAGAAAATAAATATAGAATATACACAAAACCTTTGGTTGTTGAGGAGACCTTCTCAATAATCAGTGATTGAAGCTAACTCAAGTTATTCCCCAAGAACAGAACATCAATAGCTAAAATCGGGAACTTCCATTAACTGAGAAAGATTACACAGTGTTTCTATGTATAAAAATTACTACTATCGTATATGTGCTACGTTTCTCCACAGGAGACATCTTTATATAAGTTTTTACAATAAGGGAGGAGGTTGACCCTTTCAGTGGTCGACCCCTCTAAAAATAGAGATCTTAATAGCCACAAAACGGCTGTAGGATTATTTACGACAGCGCACGGGCCGTTTGCCTGAGTCCACGGGCGTTGGCTTACTTCACGCAGGCAGCTGTGCGTTGGTTATCTTTGACATGGGAAGATGATGCAATGTCAAGCTAGGTGGACAGGAGAGCAGATATTCTAGAATGGAGGCTCACGAACCATGAGGGATACGTCCCCAACAGAACCCACATCACTGTTTTTTGTCTTTAATGCCCCGAAATATCTCAACCAATGATTCCGCGAGTGTGAATGGAGGGCTGAACGACGGTTTGAATGCGGCTGGGCGTCTTCAACGTGAACATGTGACTGAATGAAGGTCTGAATGACGACCACAAACTGTAGATCAAAAACTAAATGCCAAGCACGTCTAGAAATGTGAGATAATTGTCAATAAACCATAAAATTGATGATACTCAACCAAGATTCATGTGATATGCAATTACGTTCCTATCTGGGTCTAATTGATGGTATGAATAGCAAGGATAATGACTTATCATATCAAAATAGTGAAAATAACGTCAATCAGAGCATGTTTACTGATCAATAATGGTGACAAAAGTGGACACCAACATTCCCCCAAACCGGAGATATGCCAGGTCCCACTGAGAAAGCAGAGAAGAAATTAGGAAGAAGGTTTAGCTGTGGTAACACTTGCCTTCGATTTGGAAGAGGAAGTGGATTTATCCCTAAGCTTCTTGAACTGATCCTTCAAGGCATTATGCTTCAACCGTAGAGAAATGTTCGAAGCTTTTTTGGCATCGTTTAAATCTTCAATGATCTTTACTTGTAAGCGTAATTCTTTGTTTTCTTCTCATTCTCATTCTGGATCTTTACTTCTCATTCTGGATTTTGAACTGTGCTATGTCTTGGGTTAGTCTGTCCACAGTCTAATGGAGTGGAGTAGACACTTCTGCAAAAAGACTCCGGATATTTTTGAGGGCTCGATCCCTTTAGAAATGGCTCGGGATCAGCAAATGTAGTGTGTTCCTCAAGATCCTTATCCTCAATGTGTGTAGGGGCAGGTTCTAAGACGGGATCTTCAAGCAAATAGGCAGATATATTGGCTAACGCAAGAAGGGGCGATTCAAGGATAGGTTTGTCCATCTGGTCATCAAGACTGTCTGAATGCATTGGCTGAATGACGGACTGATCGATAGACTAGACGACGGTCTGGTTGACAAGCTGGTCACGATTGGCCTTTCTTGACTTTGTGGGTATTAGTGAAAATAATGGGGGTTCGTGGTTGTGTCCTTGTGGACAAGCTCGGGAGAGGATGAGTGAATAAGGTGCATTTCTCCTAAGGCACCCTCACTAAATCATATAGACTTGGTATCCCTATTTGCTTGGGCAGGGGTTTGAACAGGCTCATCTACACAGTTTTCAAATCGGTGATGCTTGCGAGAGGCAGAGGATTTAACAAGGGGCTTCTTGACCAGATGGGGGTTTAGTGTTTCAAACACAAAGCTATCCAATGTTTGCCCCTTTTCCTTCAACTAGTGGGTGATCAGGATTTTTATGAGACAATGATGGTATAAACTGCCAGCAGGGTTAACTACATTTTTCCTAACCTGACTTGACATCTTTTCTAGGCTCTTTAGAAAATAAAATGGGAAATTTAGGGCTTGATTATTAATGAAATGTGTTAATAAACAAAAGTGGCAGGCTTTGAAAATGGTGAACTTACCTTCACACGTGATCAACTGGATGATAACAGTCAAGGGGTCAAGATATTCAGGCTTAACCCACTCCTGGTGGAACCCTTTTGTGCTTGCAACGTGTCGGTATTCAGCTTTGAGAGAAAATTCATGAGCTGTCCGTGGAAGGAAAAGGTGTTTGTGCCAACGGGCACCCTCCTTGGGAAGTTTCATGGCCAACACAATAGACTCCTCTGTTAAAGGAAAGGTGAGATGGCCAACCTTAGCCATTTTTCCATCGAATCCTTTGGAAAATAGAAGTGAAATCTCGTCATCGTGGCCATCGAGAAGATGAAGGAACGGACTCCAATCCACTCTAAGAAACACTTCACGGCATGCCTCGAATTCAGGAATGCGGAGCAAGTCCTGGTAGATATCAAGCTCATAGCGGATCAACATTGTTAAGCAAAGGTTGATGGATGCAAATGGATACAGGGGATGCAAGAAATTGCAAGAGACACAGCTTGATAGAATCCAAAAAGATAAGGGCAAGTAGAATGAGGCATATTTCACACAAGCGTTGGTTTAAATCGTGATCCGTTCGAATGGTTAAATGATCGTGAAGCAGGGATTTAGCACACTCAAACGATCATGCTATCATGCAAAAATCTTGAATCATGTGCCATCATGAAAATGCGTGCATTGGTGAATTCATATGGTTATGATATATTCAACCATGTCCAAAGTAAACTTTGGACAGGTTGAATATAATGTTCATCATGAGATATTAAGCATAAGTAGTATAGAAGGACATGATGAATTTTAATTAATACAATGACAGATCACATGCATATAGCTTCATGAAGAGTTAAAACCATATGATAGCCATAAAATGATTCTGAAAACCGCAATAATGCATGATTAACCGATTCATTTGATGAAGTAGAAATGAGCAAAGGAATGAGGTTGAATGCATGGATGATATTTGATTGATCACTGGTATGGTTACTCAATTGGATTTTACCAGCAGAATTCAAAAATTAGATCCCTTAACACACTTAATTGTGATGTTATAATCTATGATTTCATTCGGTACTTCATTCGGCACTTCATTCAGATCGTCGTTCATTTGCCTCATTCGTCACTTCATTCAGATCGTCATTTGACCCTTCATTCGATCCTCCATACGGACCTTCTCTACAAAAATGTGTTGTGCTGGATCTGAGTACTGTTGATTATGTAGAGAATTTTTCTGGGGTTGTCAGCACACAAAAGGATGATGTAAGCCTGCTTTTCTAAAACTTTAGTCGCGCTCCTCTTTATTTATCATGGATCAAAACAATCTTCTGCTACTTGCATTATTCCTGAAAACACCTATCATTCTGTCAGAGATAAATGAACTTTTTATAAATATTCAGAAAGTAAAAACTGTTCTGAACCTCCCCCAAACCAAAAATATGGTGTGTCCTCAAGCCATTAAAGAAAAACTTATTAATATTCAAATATTTTCAATTAACAGTTTAGCCAATAGCTCTGAAATGTTGTTATTATTTTTCATTAAAAAAAAAGAAATACTAACTAATAAATGGAGATGACTTAGATATGTACATTCATAAAAAAAAATAACAATGCTTAGGAAGACCATATGAATAGTGATAGTACAATTGATACAAAAAAAATGCCATAGGAAAACCAGTCATCCATGACTCATTTTAAAGATCTCTTGTCATCCAAAGAATATAGATAAAGTTCACCCTGGAGTTTGTGAGATTTCTATAGTTATGGGTCCCATTTCTAGGATAATCATATCCTAGGTATTGTTTGAATTAGATGACAAGGTCCAAGTCCAACTTATAGCCATTCTATAATGACTCTATAAATAATTTGGCCTAAACATGTATTTGTACACTCGGGTTTTTTAGATGAGCCATGTGCATAGTGATGCATTAACCAAACCTCTTTTATCTGATATTGCCTCACTGCCAGCAGGCCCGTTTAGTACCCGGCAGGTTTATATTGGTAGCATGCAAGCATAGCCCCGCTGCCAGTGATCCTTTTCAGTACCCTGACGGGTTTACTTGCATTTATCGAGCTTCCTTGTTTAATATTTTATATAGCATGGACCCGCTGCCAGCGAGCCTGTTCAGTACCCCGACAGGTTTTCTTTGTATAATGATTTTTAGTATGAGGAATTCAATTGGCACTAGAGTGTGCTAAGCTTTCTAAACACATAATTCAAATTTTCAGAGCAAACCTTATGAGTAACTTTATTTATAATGGCCCGGATTATAGATCATGTCAAAAGATAATAACCTAAAGTTGTCCCTTGACCTCTCACTCTATATTCTTCATAAAATATCAGTAAAGTTCCCCACAAGTAGAAAATATCACTCACTCTTGGGATACCTTTTTAAAGGATGCTTAAGAGACAAGTTTTGATAATGAGTCTAGGATGAACTAGTAGTCCATAGGTGTAAGATAGATTTTTTTTTAAAATCATGATGATTAAAGTAGGTCTTAAGCAATTGTTCTAATAATAAATCACAAATGTACATGTTTGAATCAAATTTCATATATACAAGCATAAAAATGAAATTAATCAAAAAGAATCATAGCAGAAAGTGGTTAGAAATGATATAAAGAATACTTTAACTTTTCATCGTAAATTTTCAATTTTCAACAATAATCGAAAGAGAAGGAGTTAGGATGCATTATGAGTTTTTTAGAGCACTTCCCTTTTCAAATAATATTGCATGAGATGCTTATAGAGATAAGTTTCTTGTAATCAAACTACAAAACCAGTTGTTATATGATTCAAATTTATTCTCAAAACAAAGACATGTGTACAAAGAAAAATCATATGAAATTCTATTAAAATTAGGGAAAAGGGAAAAATTCTTTCTGTTTTAATTGAAAAAATTCCATAAGCTGATCATACAAGTGAATTTCCTGTATAAATGCAATCAGCTGCTCGAAATGACTCTCATTTATTTTAAAAAACAAAAATATATTTACATATATACAGATGAAGATAACCCAAAATAATTCAAGAACCAGGAGGAGGAATGACTTCCTCTTCTACCAGCGCCATCTCCTCCTGTTGTAAGGCATTCTGCACAAAATCTTGTTTAGATATTGGTTGATGATAAAGTCTAACTCTATGTCCATTTACAACAAAGGAAATTTGAGAATCATCAATTGTCTTAATCTTAACAGATCCATTATCAAAAGTTGTAACAATTTCATATGGACCCATCCAACGAGTAGTTAATTTACCTTTAAATTTTTTGTATCTTGAATCAAAAAGTAATGCCCAGTCTCCAGTTTTGAACTGTTTTTGTTTAATGTATTTATCATGCGACTTTTGCATTGGTTTTGTATTAAAATTGTGCATTTAATAGCATCTTGTCTAATCTCGTCTAATTCATTTATCTTGAGGATTCGTTGTCTCTGTGCTTCTTCTAGATCCATCCCTAATTGTGAAGCCATACGAAAGGTTTTTGACTTGAAATTAAATGGGTAGAAGAACTTGTTTACCATAAACAAGTTCATAAGGTGTGTGGCCAGTGTGCTGATGTATATGTAACTTCAGAATGTATTTCATCTGTGTATTTTATATATATTTATTGTACCCTTATAAGAGATGTGTCATTCCTCTATAAGGAAGTGTAGTCATGTGGATTGACAAGTGTAGCAAGTGTGTGTACTTTCCAATGGGTTATTAGACCACCATTTGTGGGGTCATCCCTTAAATATATATTATAATGTGAATGTACCTAGCTAGACAAGTCGGCCCCATAAGGTCACTGGGAAAACAGGTTAGTATAAATAGAGATCAGGTGATCTCTATTTAGATCATTCAAAAAAGTACATCTCTCTCACTCAAAAATTGGTGCACTAGTGAGGAGGAGGAGGATCATCTGCTACTAGGAGACTATCTCAGTGTATTTTGGTTGTACTTTGGTTGAGCCATTGCTCTCTCTATCTCTGAGGAAGTTGTGAGATTTTTCACCTTAGGGTTTTCCCCATAGAAACTCTGTGTCTCTTGTCTCTTATGCTTTTGATTCTTGTGATGCTTGTCATACTTATTGTGATTGTCATGCATTGATATACTGTATATGTTAGTTTCTCAGTAAATATCCTAGAGTATTGTGAATTAATGCTCAAAATTTAACATGGTATCAGAGCTAACCTGAGAAGAAGACATTTTGCAGTGACAGAAACTTGAGTTTCTTGTTTATTGGGTTTCTCTCCACTGATTTTGGAAAAGCAGTATAGTAGATTAACTCTACTCATCAAGGCGCATCTATCTGTCCAATCAAAATTCAATTCTGAGATTTTTCAGATTTGGCCCTAAAAATTAGGGTTTCCACAAAAATAGGAATTTCTAAAATCAAAAGACATAGCTGGAAGCTCCTTGCAAAAATCGAATTTTAGAGCTTTGGATCAAGATTTTTGGCTGGGTAGATCTCCGGGAAACTCAAACCCTAATTCAGGGCTCTCCCTAATGAACCTGGGAGGAAAAAAGGTCAAATCTGAAGGGTAAATCTTTGTTGATCTCAAATTCTGAATGCACCAGGCTGATCAGCTCATCAAGGCGCATCTTTCTATCCTTTCAGAAATTTGAAATTCATATTTTGAATTTTTAAGGTTTTTCTGACAAACCCTAATCCACGACCAGATCCAGTTTTCAACATTTCAAGCGGTAAGACCTAAATCTTTTCTATTTCCATTTGAAGTACTCTTTAATATGTCTCACCACACCAAGCTTGAGGATAAGCTTGAAGGAGATGATAAATTTTGAGCTTGGAAGTATAGGATTGGGTTAATCATGGAAGAGAATGAGTTGGACTCATATATAAAAGAGGACATCCCTATCCCAGAGGATGAAGAGGCTAAAGTATTGCATAAGAAGAACTTGGTCAAGGCAAAGAGAATCATTGTTGATTCTATCAAAGACCATCTCATACCCCATGTGTCTTCTCTAAAGACACCCGAAGAGATGTTTGACTCTTTGACCAAGTTATTTGAAGGGAAGAACATAAATCGGAAGATGACCCTGCGGAACCAATTGAAAGGGGTAAAGTTTCAGAATGGAGAAACCATTCAATCTTATTTTTCAAGAGTCTCCCAGATCAAGGAACAACTAGAAGCAGTGGATTAAATGGTAGAGAATGGTGAAGTTGTCATGACCACTCTGAATGGCTTACCCAGGTCATGGGACTCCTTTATTCAAGGAATCTATGCAAGAAATAAGTTGATTTCCTTTAGTAAACTACGGGAAGAAATCTCACAAGAAGAAGCAAGGCTTGTGGCACGAGAAGAAAAGATGGCGAATGAAGATCAAGCTCTCACAGCTCACACCAAGAAAGGGAAGTCCAAGAGAGAGCCATCTCAGTCCAAGAAATCTTCACATCACTTCAAAGAAAGAAGAATATGCTTCACCTGTAATGAGAAAGGACATATTGCCATAAATTGTCCCAAGAACAAGAAGGACAACAACAACTCCAACAAGAAGAAGAAGGGAAGCAAAAGAAGGTTTCATGCTCATGCTTCCGAGGATGATGAACCACCCAAGAAGAAGGCTAGGGCAGAAAGTGATGATAACTCATCAAGTGAAGAAGAGTATGTTCTGATCTCTGCTCTCACAGGTACCATCTCCCATGGTTGTAATGATTGGTTGATTGATAGTGGGGCTTCCAAACACATGACTGGGTTTAAGGAATATTTTGTGAATCTATCTGAACATGAATCACCCCATAAGGTGAAACTTGGGGATGATTATCAATACCCAATCAAAGGAAGTGGTGAAGCCTCCTACAACCTAGATTCTGGAAAATATTTGAAGATGAAAGAAGTTCTTTATGTACCTGGGCTCAAGAAGAACTTACTCTCCATCTCTGCATTGGATGCAAAAGGCATGAGGGTTGCATTTGTGGATGGCCAAGTCCTAATGTGGCAAAAGGGAAAGAACATAGATGATGCAGTAGTGATTGGAGAGCAAGAGGGAGGTTTGTATAAATTGAAGGGACAACCTGAACATGCCATGGTACATGAATCCATGGAGCCAAGTGAACTTTGGCATAGAAGACTTTCTCATATGCACTATAGAGCACTTTCAATTGCAAGCAAGGTTGTAGACGGTCTTCCTGAAATCAAGACCAAACATGAAGGTGTTTGCAAAGGATGTGCAAAAGGTAAGAACATTAAGAAGGATTTCCCAAGTAGTGAAAGCAAGGCAAAAGACATCCTGGGAATCATCCACTCAGATGTATGTGGTCCTATGTCATCCAGTTCTCTAAGTGGGTATGTTTACTATGTCTCATTTATTGATGATTTCTCCAGGAAGACTTGGGTATACTTCTTGAAGAACAAAGATCAGGTGTTTCATAAGTTTAAGGAATTCAAAACCTTGATGGATAATCAAACTAACAAGAAGATCAAAACATTCAAATCCGACAATGGTGGAGAATTGACCTCAGGTGACTTCAAGAATCTTTGCAGTGATTCAGGGATTAAGAGGGAGTTGACTGCTCCTTACAATCCACAACAGAATGGAGTTGCAGAAAGGAAGAACAGAACAATCATGGAAGCAGCAAGAGCAATGCTCCATGACCAGGATCTACCTATGCATCTATAGGCAGAAGCAGCTAGAATAGTTGTATATGTGCAGAACAGAACACCCCACAAGATATTGGACAACAAGACACCAGAAGAGGTCTTTTCTGGTAAGAAACCTGAAGTCAACCATCTCAGAATATTTGGTTGTCCAGTATTCACTCATGTCCCAAAAGAAAAGAGGACCAAACTAGATCCTTCAGGAAAGAAGAGTATCTTTGTGGGTTACAGTGAAAGCTCGAAGGCTTACAGAATATACTTTCCAGGGTTCAAGAAGATTGATGTCAGCAGGGATGTGACATTTGATGAGAACTCAGCATTCATCAAATCAAGGAAGGCACCGATCGAAGTTTATGAAGAACCTAAGCAAACTAGATTTCAAGACACTACCATGACTGAAGCAGTTCCAGAAGTTTTTCATGAGTTTGAAGATCCGCAAGAACCTATAGATCCACCACGTGAGGATAACTCTCACAAGAGGAAACCTACATGGGATAGAGAGCTCATTCAAGATGCAGAAAGATTTGGCATTCCAGAAGAGGAACACGGAGCAAAGAAGAGAACCAGATCACATACCAGCTATGTTGCTTTACTCTGTGACATTATGAACAAAGAGCCTTCCAGTTATGAAGAAGCAACGGAAAAGAAAGTATGGAAGGATGCCATGGTCGAGGAATATCAATCAATAATGAAGAATGATGTTTGGGATGTTGTCCCAAGACCTAAAGAGAAGTCTGTTGTGACTTCCAAATGGATTTACAAAATCAAGCATGTTGCAGATGGCAGTGTGGATAAATACAAGGAAAGATTCGTAGCTCGTGGCTTCTCTTAGAAAGAGGGAATAGATTATGAAGAAACTTTTGCACCTGTAGCCAAGTATACTTCCATCAGAACAATACTTGCCCTGGCTACAGCGATGAAATGGAAAATACACCAGATGGATGTCAAGACTGCTTTCTTGAATGGTGTAGTTGAAGAAGAAGTACATGTGGAGAACCCACTTGGTTTCGAAATACATGACAGGGAGTCATATGTGTGCAGATTAAAGAAAGCCTTGTATGGCTTGAAACAAGCTCCCAGAACCTGGTATGGTAGGATGGAAAGTTTCCTATCTAGTTTGGGTTTTACCAAGAGTAAAGCGGATTCCAACCTTTACTACAAGGTTGAAGAAGGGAATCTTGTGGTTCTACTCCTGTATGTGGATGACTTATTTGTAACAAGAGATGACATATTGATTGTAGATACTAAGAGGAAGCTTGCTGCTGAGTTCGATATGAAATATTTGGGAATGATGCATTATTTCCTAGGTATGGAGGTGTGGCAGAGTGCAGGTGGGATCTTCCTTGGTCAAGGGAAGTACACAGTAGATATCCTGAAGAGATTCGGGATGATGGATTGCAATGCCATGGCCACACCTATGGCATCGAATCTAAAGCTTCTATGCGATGCTTCATCTAAGCCGGTTGATGTCTCTATGTATCGTCAGATGATTGGGTCCTTGATGTACCTGACGAACATGAGACCGGACATTTGCTTTGCTGTGAACACATTGAGCCAGTTCCTGACGAATCCGAGGAGTGTTCACCTGGTTGCTGTAAAGCATGTTCTAAGGTACCTGAAGGGTACAGTGGATTATGGGCTCAAGTATGAAGTGAATCAAAAGTTTAACCTGCAGGGTTATGTTGATTCAGATTGGGCTGGCAGTGCTGCAGATAGGAAGAGCACGTCTGGGTGCTGCTTTAGTATGGGATCAGGTGTGATCTCTTGGTTTAGCAGGAAGCAGTCCTGCGTAGTACTGAGTACAGCTGAGGCAAAGTATGTTGCATCCTGTTCAGCTAGTTGTGAGGCAGTATGGCTACGGAAGCTACTGTCTGAGGTTTTTGATCTCCCGTTGGATGCTACTGGTATCTTCTGTGATAACCAGAGTTGTGTGAAGCTGTCTGAGAATCCAGTGTTTCATGACAGATCGAAACACATAGAGATCAAATATCACTATATCAGGGATATGGTTCAGAGAGGAGCTATGAATCTCCTGTATGTTGCGACGGATGAGCAGATTGCAGATGTGCTGACGAAGCCACTAGCCAGAGTGAAGTTTGAGTACTTCAGGGAGAGGCTTGGTGTTCTTCAGATCGAGGACACTTCGAGGAAGAAGTGATGGACACATTTGCTTAATCGATTCCAAGCATGTTGGAAGGAGGATCCTTCACATGGATGTGGATGTAAGCGCTGGATGATGAGCATCAGGATGATGTTCTAGTTTCTGCTTTGTATGATCAGCTGGATCATTTATATGTATATGTATGTACACATCATGTTGGATGCTGGATATGATCAGTTGGATCATCTATATGTATGTACGCATCATGTTGGATGCTGGATATGATCAGTTGGATCATTTATATGTATATACACATCATGTTGGATGCTGGATATGATCAGTTGGATCATTTGTATGTATTTTGTATATGCATCATGTTGGATGCTTGGACAATGTATCTGTATATGTATCATGTGGATATATTGCATGATCAAGTAGATCATGATGTATACATTGTGTGGATCATGTATCTATGTATCAGATGGATACACTGTGTATGATGATATGTATTAGGTAGATACTTGGTGTGCATCAGATGGATGCATTGCATGATCAAGGTAATCGTGGATGACGAGCTTCTCCAGATGACATGCAGCAGGATGTTGCAGTGATGATGATCAGGATGATCATGTGTACATCAGGATGATGTATGATTAGTATCAGATGATACTTTGTGGTCGTGGATCAAGTTGTGCAGATGAGCATGTCTGGGAGATCCTGTAGGTCGGAGTTGCGTACACATAACAGCTTGGGATGCTCTTTCGAGACATTGCTTTGGGAGGACATGTAATTTGTTCCCTGGGAGATCTTCAGGTCGGAGTTGTGTACCCATAACATCCTTAGATGCTCTTGCGAGGTTTTTTCCTATGGCATGTAATTTGCTCCTGGGAGATCTGGACAGGATGAAAAAGGCCTCAGATGCTTCAGCCAAGTTTTGCCATGACCACATGTAATTTGCTCCTGGGATATCTGGACAGGATGAAAAAGGTCTCGGATGCTTCAGCCAGGTTTTGTGGTGAGATCACATGTAATGTGCTCTTGGGAGATCCGACAGGTAGAGCTGTGTGCTCGTAACAGCCTGGGATGCTTCAGCCAGGTTTTGTGATGGGTCACATGTAATGTGCTCCTGGGAGATCCTACAGGTAGATATGTGTGCTCGTAATAGCCTGAGATGCTGCAGCCAGGTTTTGTGACGCATGTAATAAGTCCTGAGAATTCCACAGTATGGCCAGTGATGATGAAGACCTGCAGGAGGTGGGCCTACATCCAATATGAAAAAGGACTGGCTCTGCAGAACTTCCTATGACAAATAGATTCAGATATTGGTTGAGATAGCAGAAGCAGTGACGATGATGATGACGATGCATCGATGACGATAATCCCAAGAAGAAGACTTGTCTAGCAGATTTGTGTCGAAAAATACCTTCCTAGTTAAGAGGGAGTGTTGATCTATATGTAACTTCAGAATGTATTTCATCTGTGTATTTTATATATATTTATTGTACCCTTATAAGAGATGTTTCATTCCTCTATAAGGAAGTGTCGTCGTGTGGATTGACAAGTGTCGCAAGTGTGTGTACTTGCCGATGGGTTATTAGACCACCATGTGTGGGGTCGGCCCTGAAATATATATTATAATGTGAATGTACCTAGCTAGACAAGTCGAACCCATAAGGTCACTGGGAATACATGTTAGTATAAATATAGATCAGGTGATCTCTATTTAGATCATTCGGAAAAGTACATCTCTCTCACTCATAAAGTGGCGCACTAGTGAGGAGGAGGATCATCTGCTACTAGGAGACTATCTCAGTGTATTTTGGTTGTACTTTGGTTGAGCCATTGCTCTCTCTATCTCTGATGAAGTTGTGGGGTTTTTTACCTTAGGGTTTTCCCCACAGAAACTTTGTGTCTCTTGTCTCTTATGCTTTTGATTCTTGTGATGCTTGTCATACTTATTGTGATTGTCATGCATTGATATACTATATATGTTATTCTCTCAGTAAAGATCCTAGAGTATTGTGAATTAATGCTCAAAATTTAACACAATGGTATTCCTCCAGGTTATTGTATAAGCCCACAAGGCTTCTGGAAGCCTATATGCCTAGTCTTTGTGGTGTAACTAGATAGTCTTAGTTAGGATGGATTCTAATACTTTGTTGGTAGACTCTACCTGACCATTGGCTTGCGGGTGATATGGTGAAGATTTGCAATGTCTAATACCATATTTTTCAGTAAGCTCTTTCATCAACTTGGAGGTGAATTGAGATCCTTGATCTGTCACAATTTCCCTTGGTACACCGAATCGGGTAAATATTTCTTCATATATAAACTCTCACACAAATTTCTTTGTTGCTCGGAATAAGGCTTTAGCTTCTACCCACTTGGTGACATAGTCTGTGCAGACTAGGATGTACTTCTTCTTGCGAGACATAGGGGAAATTGGCCCAAAGAAATATAGAGACCATTTTTCAAAAGGCTCAATCATAACCTGGGGTTGTAAGGGCATCTCATCGGATGGCTTAGGTCTACCCATTCTTTGGAAACTATCACATCCATTGACATACTTGGCATCATCTTTAAAAATGCTTGGCCAATAATATCCAGAGTGAAACACTTTGTATGTTATTCTCTTGTCAGAAAAATGCCCACCACAAGGTCCACCATGACATGCATGAAGGATCTCTGCCATCTCATCCTCTCTTACACATCGTCTAATAATAAGATCAAGACCTTTACAAAAAATATCATTTTCCACCCAAGAATAATTAGAACTTTGAACTATGATTCTATGTTTCTCGGGTGGGGAGAGATGGTTTGGTAGCTTTCCAGTTGCTAAATAATTGGCTATGTCTGCAAACCACGGGGTTCGAACAGACACAGTGAACAGATGTGCATCTGGAAAGCTATCATCGATGGGACTGGCATTATCATCAATTTGAATTCGAGAGAGAAAATCTTCTACCACATTCTCTCGACTGGGACAATCAACAATAGTAATGTTAAATTCTTGTAACAAAAGAAGCCACCGAGTCACCCTGCCATTGGTGATTGGTTTATTCATTAAAAATCTAATGGCAGAGTGGTCGGTCTGTATGAAAACTTCATATCCTGTGATATAATGACAAAATTTGTTGATGGCATAGACTACTGCTAGAAGCTCTTTTTCAGTAACAGTGTATTTCGATTCTGTAGGAGTCACATTTTTACTAGCAAAGTAGATTCCATGTGATGTTTGTCCCTCTTTTTGACCTAAGACTGCTCCTATAGCTATGTCGGAAGAATCAGTGGATATATGGAAGGGAAGGGACCAATTGGGGCCCCTAAGTATTGGTGCCATTGACAGATTTGCCTTCAAATTTTCAAAGCCATGTTGACAAGGTTCAGTCCATTGAAAATTTGTATCTTTCATGAGTAGCTTGAACATAGGTGTGGTTATCTTAGTGAAGTTTTCAATAAAACGTCTATAATAGCCTGCATGGCCAAGAAAGCTTCTTACTTCCTTCAGAGTTTTTGGAGGAGGAATATTAACAATTATTTCTATCTTGGTAGGATCCACCTTGATACCTTGAGGAGAGACATGATGTCCCAGAACTATGCCCTCGGTTAGTAACATATTACATTTTTCATGACTAAGGGATAAGTTCGTTTCTTGGCACCGAATAAGAATTGTTTCGAGGTTATCAAGGGATTCTTGGAAGGTATTACCATAAACTGTAAATCATCCATATGAAATTCTACACAGTCATGTATGAGGTCAGCAAGGATTCCTAAAACTACACGCTGGAAAGTGGTAGGTGCATTACATAGGCCAAATGGAAACACTCGATAGGAATATGTCCCCCAAGAACAAGTAAAGGTTGTCTTATCTTGATCCTCAGGTGCTATTAATATTTGGTTGTATCCACTACACCCATCAAGGAAAGAAAAGTATTATTTCCCTTACAAGGTGTCTAACATCTGGTCAATGAAAGGTAAAGGGAATTAGTGCTTAAGAATGGCCTTGTTCAATTCTCGAAATTCAACACATATACGCCATTTCCCTATAACTTTCTTTGGAACTACCACTAGAGGAGACACCCATTTACTGTTAGAAATTGGGTAGATGAAACCAGCATTAAGGAGTTTTTGCAATTCATCTTTTACTATATCCTTTAGGGATGGATTCATTCTTCTCTGGGGCTGCCTGACAGGAGGTATGTTTGAATCTATGTAAATGTGGTGAATACATGTATCTGGGTGTATACCCTTCATATCGGTGTATTCCCATGCAAATACTCCAGTTTGAGTCTTGAGAACTTTTAGTAATTGTTTTTGTTGACTCTCATCTAAACCTGCATTTATATGTACAAATTTTTTGGAACTAACCTCACAAGGTATGGTATAGGATCCTAGCTGTTCTTCGATCGTGAAGACAGAGGGTGTGCTTGTAAATGTTGAGAGGCTAATGTTTTCTTGGAATTCATCTCCAAAGATCTGGTCAAGTTGGGAAAAAGACTGAGGAAAGTCTATACATGTTGTGAAAGAGATAAATTGGTTCAACACATTCTCGGTATTTTGTTCTTGAAGTGTCGAGGAGAAATCACTAACAAGGGAAAGTTCTTCCAATTTCTCATCCTCAAAAGGACAATCTAACCAAAACAGATTTTCAGTTATTCGTTGTGCTCGTGGGTACAAAGCTAGTTTTCTTGTAGACAACCCATTAGAGATAATCACCTCTTCATCCCTACATCCTATAAATGCATTGGCAGTGGCTAACCAAGGTCTTCCCAGAAAAATGGGGTGACCTTTGGAAGGGTCTTTTGATTCTATGACCATAAATTCCATGGGATATTGCCATGAAGCTACTGATACAATGATATCATCTAAGATCCCAGCAGGCTACACCATAGTGCGATCTGCTAATTCTAGCATTTTTGGGGTAGGGCGGAGGAACTGTCCTAAATGAAGAGTTTCTAAAACTGTGGTAGTCATTAGGTTAATAGTAGCTCCTAAATCAATAAGTGTGTTTCCTATGGCAGTTTTATTGACGATAACAGTTACCACGAGATTTCATGGATTTGTATACTTTGGAATTTTAGGTTGGCTTGCTATGTAATCTGGCATCTCACCTATAACATGAATCGTCGGAGGTCTTTTTGTTTTTTACCTAGTATTTTAATACAGAGTTCCTTTATTACTTTACTATAGATTGGTATATCTTTAATGGCTTGTAACAAAGGGATATTGATACAAATATTTTTCAATTCATTAATGATATCATACTCTGGATAAGTTACAGGTTTTTCTATTACTAGACACTCCGGATATCGGGGTGTTTTTTCTCCTGTAGTTACTTCTTCATGACGACGGTTGTGTGTTGAAGATCTATGAATAACCACATCTTCAAGATTGACATCATTCAAAATTTCATTAGCTATGTTTTCTTCTTCATTCTCTTCTTGGATAACAACTGATGACTTGGGATGATCTTGCAAAAATCTTCCAGACCGTAGTTGAATCTCATGCACTGGTGCAGTCGAAATGGAATATGATGGAATAGGTAGTAACCCAATGCTATTAAGAGCTTGAATTGGCTTGTTGTTAGGATTTGGTATCGGTTGTGCAAGTAATATTGTGGGTGTTGGAGGATTCATATTTTGGAAATGGTGAGGTTGATTTGTGATAGGGGGTAGTGAAGGAGGTACAAATCCAGGCAAGAGTTGCTGGATATTAGGTGGGTAAGGATAGTTAGGCATAAGAGGAGGTGGTTGAGCATAAGATTTTCCTCTCCATCCGTGTGGCCATTGCTGATGTTAAGCATTCTGAGGAGGGTACTGCGGTGGCCAATTTTTCCAACCTGAAGTGTTCCACTGTTGAGGAGGTTGATAAGGATAGTAATAGGGTAGAAATTATGATGATGGATCCTTTTATGATGATTAATCTCTAGGTTTCCAAGGCCTCCTAGATGTTTCACCAAAGTTTCCACTCTTATATACAGCTTGCAACCCAGGAAACGATGGACAATTATCAGTTGGATGTTCTTCTGTACAAAGGTGACAAACTGAAAAATTATTTAATGGCATTTTCATTGGGGATGTTTAGTTCTACACCTAGGACAGAAAACACTCATCGCTGCACGCTCTTCATCCTATCTCTTTTTAGCTTATAATGCATCTAATTGGGAACCCATGGCTCCTAACATATCTATTTTGAAATTTTCCAATAGGTTTCCCAACTCTACCCTTGTAACTCCACCAGGACCGGATGTGTTTCCTTTTAGGTTCCTAGCATAAGATTCTTGAAAGTGTCTTCTACTTTTCCCTCTGCTCCTAGAGTAATTCCTACATAGCTCACAAATCTGTGCAAAAGACTTATGAGAGATGTCTCCTGCTGCCATGAGATTAAGGTTTTCTAAGAATTCTTCTGAGATTCCCTTGAGGAAGAGTGTTCTTACTGCATCTTCCTGAAGATCACTATATTTGGATTTATGTAACACATAGTTAAATATTTTGAGATAGTCTTCTAGGCTCTCATCTTCAAGTTGTTGTATTTTAAAAATATCATTGCAAGATTCCTTAGGTTTACAGTAATCCTGATATTTCCGTAGAAATGCATTCTTCATTTCTTCCCAAGTTCTAATACTAGATTCTCCTAATCCCATAAACCATCGAAGAGCAAAATATTTTAATGTGACAGGAAAGAGTTTTAGCTTTTGTCCATCTTGTAAGTAGTTATAGCTCCTACACAAAATGTCAAATTCGAATAAGAATGTATCTGGATCCTCACTACTCTTCCCATAAAAGGTTGGTAGTGAGGAGGGAGGAATATTTTTCATGGTTACATCTTATGCAGTGTCTAGGATAGGGAACCCAAAAGTACCTTCAGTTCTAACCTCTCCCTCTTCTTCCTACTGTCGGACATGATCTTCATTTTCATCCTACATGAGTACTCAATTGCCAAAGAGAGAATACTTAGGTGGTTCCTTTCTTGGTGAATATTGGATGTCCCAATGCTCTGTTTCATGGAAAACATTCCTCTTTTTAGGATAATAATTATCAACTATGTGGGAGTCCAATTTTGAAGGTCCTACAGTTGTTGTCTCAATATGTGAAATAACTATGTTCACGAAATTTTCAAAAAGAGCGTCTACTTTTGCAAGATCAACAAAATATATTAAGTTTGGACCAACTACTGATAAAAAAGTAGTGTCTTTGGGTTTTTGAACTAATGGAGGGTTGAGCGGTTCTAAAGTTTTATCCTTTTTAGTTTCCTCTAGTCTAAGTTCACTCTCAATATGAGCTTGAGGTTCTTCTAGTGTAATTTATTTATGAACAAACCTTTCTGATGTCTCTAGGGTTTCCCCTAAATGATTTCTATAAAGGATTTCCTTAGCTTTCCAAGTAGGACTATCCCCTTTATGTGTCTTTTGATACCTTTCTGCGGAGTTAGTAGTTGGAGTGGCATGCCCCCCGTATAGGTTAGTAGGAATTTTAGTAGAGATTTTAGTAGGAAGGCTAGTTTTAATGTATCTACCTTTTGAGTCTCTATACCTATTCATGAAAACAAAACTATAACTAAAATAAATTCTAATTGCACTACTACTATTGCTATGGGTTTTGGGGATGCCTGTTATAACATATGCGCAGGTTCTTACCTCTCATCTTACCACTCACCCTCCACTAGCCTATTTCTAAGTTTCAAAAGAAAAGTTCAATCTATCACTAAGTTTTTAATAGAAAATTCTACCTATCTACAACTCCCTGGCAATGGCGCCAAAATGTTGGGTGTATTTACTGTCTTAAGGAATCACCAATTATTTAATTATCGACCAAGGTTGGTAATTTTAGAGTTGTGGCACAGTATATGCTGAGGTAGAATGGGACCTAAGGCTTCGGCTTGGCAAACCTTAGAAATGTTTAATAATGAAAAGATCGAAAGATCTTTCAAAATGAAAAACCAAGTCAAAATTCAAAAATACAACTACTAAACTGATTAAACCTAACTAAACCAATAGATCATAATAGTATCAATCTATACTACTCTATTCTATGAACGATAACTGAAAAGATAAAAACAACAAATATTATTCTAGGAACAAAACTTGATCAAAAGCATAACTACTTTTATGAAATTGGGAACTACTGATTAATGATTCAAACTCTAGTCTAGGAATTAGAAAACACCTATAAATGAGTTTTTAGGAACCTATCTCTAAAATGATTCAATTGACAACTAACTATGTAAACAAGAAACTATATTAACTTAAATCAAAATTACAAACTACTTATAAATTCAATAGTTAAACTATTCACGCATTCAACAAACACTCAAAACTAAACTAAACTACCTAATTTGATTCTCCTTGGGGATTCTGAGGAAATGTAACTAATTTAATAAGAACGGGAGAAAATGTATCAAAATGACTTTCGAATGTGACAAGGAAACAAAATGGAAGCAAATCTAGTTTAATTTCTACAAAGAGATGCAAACTAAAGAGTGTCCAATTACAACTAACTTTAAACATCGTAATTTATTCTCTATCCATAAGAAAATGACATGGAACAAATGTAATCTAGAAGCAAGTAGAAAAGTTAATAAATATATTTACTTGAAAATGAATTTGATTTAGAAGCAAGTAGAAAACTTGATAAAGATATCTTATTTCTGAGTCAAATCCTATTCTATGAACATCTTCACTAATTATGGGAATGAGGGAAGCAAATCCTATACTTGAACTAAGAAACTATCAAAACTAATCTACTTTGGAGAATGAAATTACTAAGTTTAGTCCTAAATCAATCTTAATAAACATGAAGTAAACTAAACTAAGAATGAAACTGATAAATTCTAGAACAATAAAATAT
Source organism: Larix kaempferi (assembly GCA_027924585.1). Taxonomy (NCBI): domain Eukaryota; kingdom Viridiplantae; phylum Streptophyta; class Pinopsida; order Pinales; family Pinaceae; genus Larix; species Larix kaempferi. The sequence goes on from BSBM01001073.1 coordinate 2,482,061, forward strand.
TAATAAATCAGACATAAAAAACATAATTTGAGAAGCAACTAAGCAATGTTAAGAAAATGGAACGAGAACTAAGAATCGATATGAATCTTAATTAAAAATCTATGTAGTTCAGAAAAAAGTCCTAATTACATATATGAATGCTAATCAATTACAAAAAAGATTACAATTCGAAAACATAAGAAACAGAATTCTAAATAAGCATAAAAAAAATGCAGAAAATATTAAAGTCCGTATGACAATCTGGATGACAGTCTAAAAGACAGTCCGAATGACAGTCCGGATGGAAGAAAAAGATAGAAACTAAGGAAAGAAGCAGATTAAATGATCTTAATGCCATCTGGTTGATTCATATGAACTTACAGTGCAACGAAATCAATAAATAGACTGTCTAGAGTTGGAATGACAAGAAGCAACATATACTAATCATTATCTAAAGAAATGAACTATTTCTATGGCATAATAGAACAAGGCTGAGATGTAAATAAAACTAATCTACAGCTAGAGGAAAAATTAGTAGAACTAATTCTAACTACAAACCAAACTCTGAAACATTAACTAGTTAACTCTACCTAATTGCAAATGAAAAGACTGAAAACAAACTAAGAATAACTATGCATGACCGGTCACTTTAACTTCTAAGAATGTAAATTAAATCAGCAGCAAGATATAAATTACAGGAAATAAAACAGCATCTACAGGAAACTAGATTAAATACATATACTGAAAAATAAACTATCTACTTGCAGAAAAGAAATACAGAATATACACAAAACCTCTGGTTGTTGAGGGGCCCTTCTCAGTAATCGGGGATTGAAGCTAACTCAATTTATTCACCAACAACAGAACATCAACAGCTAAAATCGGGAACTTCCATTGACTGAGAAAGATTACACAACGTTTCTATGTATAAAATTACTGCTATTGTATCTGTGATACATTTCTCCACAGGAGACATCTTTATATAATTTTTTACAATAAGACAGGAGGTCAACCCTTTCAGTGGTCGAGCCCTCTAAAAATAGAGATCTTAATGGCCACAAAACAGTTGTAGGACGGTTTACGGTAGCGCACAGGTCGTATGCCTAAGTCCATGGACGTTGGTTTACTTCACGCGGGAAGTTGTGCGTTGGTTATCTTTGACGTGGGTAGATGATGCAATGTCAATATAGGTGGACAGGAGAGTAGATATTCTAGAATGGAGGCTCACAAACCATGAGGGACATGTCCCCAACAAAACCCACATCACCGTTTTTTGTCTTTAATGCCCCAAAATATCTCAACCAACGATTTCCCAGGTGTGAATGGAGGACTGAACGATAGTTCGAATGCGGTTGGGCATCTTCAGTGTGAACGCGTGACTGAATGAAGGTCTGAATGACGAACACAACCTGTAGATCAAAAACTAAATGCCAAGCATATCTATAAATGTGAGATAGCTGTCAATCAATCATAAAAATGATGATATTCAACCAAGATTCATGTGATATGCAATTACGTTCATACCCAGGTCTGATTGACGGTTTGAATAGCAAGGAGAATGACTTATCATATCAAAATAGTGAAAATAACGTCAATCAAAGCATGTTTACTATTCAATAATGGTGACAAAAGTGGACACCAACAGGTTGATTATAGTCAAGCATTGTCAACCAAATTCAACCATGGTAAACTATATTCTACCATGATCAGCCATCATCAGCTATGGTCAACCATGGTAAGTCGTAGTCAACCATATCCAACTATAGTCAGTCATTTTTAACCATGAACATCCAAAGTCAACCAAAGTCGACCATAGTAATTGACGGTCGACATGCAAGGATGGAATTATGAATTAATATTATTTAATATTAATTCACAAGTTATATGCATACCAATTTTAAATATTTGTTTTATGTTTTATAAACATAAAACAAAGATTAAAAATTGGTATGCATATAACTTGTGAAAATTGGTATGCATATAAATACATTTATTAATAAATACATCGGTATGCATATAAATATATTTATTAATAAATACATTGGTATGCATATAAATATATTTATTAATAAATACATTGGTATGCATATAAATATATTTATTAATAAATACATTGGTATGCATATAAATAAATTTATTAATAACATCTTGTATTATTAATAAAAATGTGACTATTTGGGCCGGTAGGTGCGGGTGGAGTCTTCTTCGACTCTGACGGAAAAAAATATGAAAGACTACGTTTGGGGAATCGGAAGGAGGAAAAACAACAGTGCAGAATGGTTAGCTCTAACTAAAGGTCTAGAGATTGCAAGGAAGGAAGGCCTCACCGACTTAGTTGTATGTGGCGATTCAATGTTGGTTATCACGGATGCTAGGAAACTGATCATTAATAGAAAGAACCCTACATCTAAATTCCATAGTCTTCTTAAGTGTCTTGCTAGTGAATTCAACACCAAAAGTTTCCTTCATATTTTGAGAATCAATAATCAAGAGGCAGACGCAATGGAAAACAACGGAGTAAGACTCGATCATGGTGTTCTTGTCAGCAATCACATGGTGAAAGACAAGGTTTGGATCCCTTGTCTCTTCTAATCCCTAAACTCCGAGAAAGACTAAGCATGTTCTCACCAATTGAGAAACGACCACTCCCGGGATGGAGTCCTGGAAATACAACTCACATTCTCATCCATTTCCATGAGTTGCAACACATGCTCGAATTTGTTTTTTATAACATAGTCCTAAACCCACATTGGGGCCTCGATAAGAGGGACGCTCGCTCGCTTGTTTCACATGGCATACACATGGGAGGCATGCAAAAATTTAAACCAGGAGAATCTTGAGGCTTGAGGTTATTTAAAGAGGGGTGCAGTGAAGGTTGGTAACATTGCTGCTTTCTTGTGCCTGCGAAGATGGAAGACTCTGGTCTTAACTATCTTCTCTGCAAGAAGACCATCCCTCGTCATGGTGGTGATGTTTACCGTATTTCAGAAAGTGTTTCCCTTCGATGTCAGGGGGTTAGAAAGGCATGGCTTGTGTGCAGCGCAATGAGCAGGTGGATGGTGGCCAGGCTGAGGATTTTCTGTTTGTAGGTGGTGTTTCTGGTGAAAAATAGGGCACTGCGGCCTCCCACAATGCAGTTAAGGATCACTTGGCAATCTTGGATGCTCAAGTCTGAGTGTTAAGAAATGAGAATTACGAGCTTAAAAAGGCCCTGTAGCATATGATAACCTTGGAGAAAGCAGCTCTCCTCGAGGCCCAAGAAAGCAATATAAAGCTCAGCGAGAAGGTCGATAGTCTTGCCACTATCCTGGACAATGGTTGCCCTTGTTCGATTAATTTGGATGCCCAAATCAGGGCGGTTCACGGCACTGCCAGAATAGTAGAAGGGAAGGTCGACTGTATGTGGATCGAGATAATGCACCTGAAGAAGGAGTTGCAGAACCATGGCGGTAAAGTTGGAGGCAAGGAAGCAGAGTTCCGTCGTTAGCATGCAGGATCGGTGCCAACCTAGGTTTTTTGGGGGCCTTCTTTTGGGTTAGGCTGTGTATTTTCTCTATTTTTTGGAAGCATTGTATCTTTCAAATGTCGATATGGTTCTCAGCCAAAGACGTAGTCAATCTGTATAAGTTTATGTCTGCAGTTTCTTGGGAATTTCATGTGTATATATAGTTCTCCTAGGGTTTTTTTTGTTGAGAAAGACGTAGAATTGTTAAAGATGAAGGTAGATTCATGGTAGTTCTCCACTGTCGGGGAGCAAGCCTGCTCTTACACTAAGTAACTATGTTCCTCCTCTCTTTTTATATATAAAATCTCTTACCCGTTTGTGTTAAAAAAAAAATGTGACTATAAATCAACCATGCATAACCTAACTCAACCATGGTTAACCAAAGTCAATCATGAGATGTGGTCAACCAGTTTTAACCAAAGTCAACCATTCCCATAATCAATTAAATTCACTAAAATTAGCCATGCCCTAACAATGGTTAACCATGGTCAACTTTTGATTGAAGTCAACTATGGATTAGAGTCAACTATGGATTGAAGTCAACCATGGATTGAAGACATCCTTGGATTGAAGTGAACCGTGCTTAAAATTCAACTATAGAGTGAATTCAACCATGGATTGAAGTCAACTATGGATTGAAGTCAACCTTAGTTTGAAGTCAACCTTGAATAAAATTTACCTATGGTTTTAAGTCAACCTTCGATTGATTTCAACCTTAGATCGAAGTCACCTATGGATTGAAGTCAACCTTGGATTTAATTCACCCCTGGATTCAAGTCAACCATGGATTGAAGTCAATCTTGAATTAACGTCACACTTGAACTAAATTCAACCTTGTATTGAAGCTAACCTCACTTAAAATTAAACTATGGATTGAAGTCATCCTTAAATTGAAGCAAACCTTAGATTGAACTCAACCATCGATTGAATCTAACTATGGATTGAAGTCAAACATGAATTGAAGTCAACTATGGATTGAAGTCAACCTTGGTTCAAACTCAACCATGGATTAAATTCAAACTTGGCTTGAATTCAATTATGGGTTGAAGTCAACCTTGATTGAGTCCAACCATGGATTGAAGGCAACCTTTCTTAAAAGTCAATTTTAGATTGAAGTCAACCTTGGATTGAAACCAACTATGGATTGAATTCAACCTGTATTGAAGTTGACCTTGGATTGGAGTCAACCTTGGATTGATCTCAACCATGGATTGAAGTCAGCCCTGGATTTAATTCAATTATGGCTTGAAGTCGACCTTGTGTAAAAGTCAACTATGGATTGAAGTTAAATATGGATTGAAATCAAATATGAATTGAAGTCAACCATGGATTGAAGTGAACCTTCAATTGAAGTCAACCTTGCTGAAAAGGAAACTATGGATTGAAGTCAACTATTGTTTGAAGTCAATTATTGGTTGAAGTCAACTATTGGATTGAACTATTGGTTAACTGAATTCAACTATTTAATTGAAGTCAATTATAACCAAAGTCATCAATAGTCAAAGGAATTCAACCATAGTCAACCACATTCAACCATAGTCAACCAATCATGGAGTTAAATGAAGTCTGAAACGTTGGTTTAATCAATCCACGCAGGTTTCCTTTGCTCACATAATCAACCTTATTCTGGGTTCGATCCCCAGTGGAGTCGCCAAAACTGTAGCTAGGGTTTTACCCCTAGCTTGTGCAAATGAGCACCTACTAAGGAGAATGGACTCCTTAGTAGCAGTTCAGTAAATGTAAATAATTAAGCTAAAACAGAAATTAAATTACTTCTAAAACATGCATGAAACATAAACAACAAATTTAAAGAATGGCTTTTTGTATTGATATTACCTTCAATGTGAAGGTTTGATGAAGCTCTTTGCAATGTCCAAGAGGATGCTCCAAGCTCCAATATGCTCCTTCTCTTTCTCCAATGGTGGGAATGGGCCAAAGGTGGCTCTCAAGGTGAAAGTAGTTCAATGGTGAACTAGGGTTTCGAGAGAGATTTTGGCAGAGTAAGGGTGCTAGTGATTGTGGATATGGAATAAGGGATCTCCATCACCTATTTATAGTTTTTTGGTGGTGGAGTGCTGACCCATGGTTTTGGGAAACACATGGTTTTGGGCAGCTGTATAGGGTTTTTTCCTCCTTTTCCTCATTATTTTATATTTTTTATTCCCTTTTTGGGGATTTTTGCTATTTTGGGAGGAAAAAGGGGTTTTTTAGCCTTTTTTAGGCTATTTTGAGGGTTTTGTGGCCTTTTGGAGGCATTTTAGGCCTTTTGGAGGCTTTTAAATGGGATGTTTTGGGATTTTAAGGGAAATATGGTAGGAAAATGGACAAATGAGCCATATAATGTGGTAGATGAGGTAGTGAACACTTTTTGGGTGTTAACACCTTCTATCACCCATAATTAAGCTAATAAGTCAACCACAAGGTATTAAAATCAACCATAGTCAACCATGTTCAACCATATTCATCCATGCTAGACCATAGGCAGCCATATTCAAGCATGGTCAACCATAGTCAACCATAATAAATTTTCCAACGGAAGTCAACCACATTCAAATATAGTCATCCATTATCAATTCTGGTCAACCACAGTCAATCACATTCAACCATAGTCAACATTTTTCGACCTTGGTCAACCAAATTCAACCATAGTCAACATTTGTTGACCATGGTCAACTGAATTCAAACACCAAACAAGGTCAACCAATAGTCACTTATTGCTAAAAAAGTCAACCTTAATTGACCATATTCAACCATGGTGGACCATAGTCTATTAGTCAACCATACTCAACCATAGTAAAAAGTTAGACAATATCAACCAACATTCAATAACGACCAAACAAAGTCACCCATAGCCAACCATGGTCAACCATAGTCAACCATAGTTAACCATATTCAAACAAAACAATCGTAGTCAACCATGACCTACCATGGACAACCATAGCCAACCAAAGTCAATTATGCCCAACCAAATTCATCCATAGTCGACGATGGCCAACCATAGCCAAGCATAATCAACCATTATCAACCATGGTCAACCATAGTCACTCTTGGTCAACCATAGTTGACAATAGTAAAGTATTCAACCAAAGTCAACCATGGTCGACCATACTCAACCATGGTAAACCATAGTCAACCATGATCAACCAATAATTAATTATGGCCAAACAAAGTCAATCATAGTCTTATAAATTCAACTATGGTCAACCATGTTTAAATAATTCTTAAGCATGGCCATATAACAATCATAGTAAACCATATCAAACATTCCCAAACATGGTCAACCATGGTCAGTAATGGCCAATAAATATTTTTATATAATATTAATATATATCTTATTTACACCCGGATGTGGGTTTCTCAGGTCCAACGACATGCGACAACCCTCCTGCTAGGCTACTAGACTCTTCGATAATTCATGAGCCATGGGATATTCAACCCTGCTTGCTCCAGATAGCCTCTCCATGTTGCATCGTCCAGCTTGTTTCGGCTCTCCTCGTACCACTGACTTGAAGTTCATTTGTTTGACAGTCATGGCATCCCATGGGCTTAGGTTAAAGCAGCATGGTAGGGTGGTCTTCTGCATCCTCTATGTGTTTCCTTTGGTCACTCCTTCTCTCATAGCTGCAGGTCTCTACAACTCGTCTTTGGTTTTGTTTTTGGCTTCTAGTCGCACCCCCTGGATTTTGGACTCCATGTCTAGACAAAGAGGTAGGTCTCATAGACGGAGATTTGGCCTGGAGGACAACAAGAATTTACCACCTCAGAGGGCTATGGGGAAGGCATCTCCATTCCGATTCTCCTGATGATCGACAATTGGGAAGCTCGTCTGTTGGCCGACTACCTCTCTTCGGGGAAGAATGATGGGTGCATCAATCACTATTGGCTCGTAAAAAACATGTTGGGATCCCTCATGGAAGATATGAAGGCCAATTGGGACAGAGCCATAGAAATTACTCAGTCTCTAAAAGATCACACAACCTTATTGGATGGGATGGCCTTCTCTCTGGAATCCCTCTTTGGAGGCCAAAATGTTTCTGGGGAAACCATGCAGAAAATAACCTCGTTGGCTAAAGCCATGGTAGCGGGATTCAGGTCGGCGACAGTCACGCTAATCAAAATCGGGTTGACGGCAGTCATCCTGGAGGGAGTCATGTTGGCAGTAGCCTCACAGGGGGCAGCCATGCAGGTGGTGGAAGTAGCATTGGCTCAGTGGGCGGTATGGAAAATTTAATGGCAGCTGGGGGAGAGGACAGTATTTTGACGCTCTTTGAGCCACGTGGAAAGGATATTTCCACTCACTCTTTTCCCATCCCCTATACCATCGGTCAGCTAGCATGAAAAAGAGTTCAGGATGACACATAGAAGACTTCTCTTCCCTCGTGCAAAGTGGTTCCCCAGGCGATCAAAAATTCAGACCAGGAAGCTACAGAGGAGGACAACTTCAGCTGCCCAATTCTAGAAGACACCTCCCCAATGATGCAGCAACAAGCAAACTAGTTTCAAAAGGATCTCTGTGTTTTTCATCTTTTTTGTCTTAGTTTGATCACCTTTTTTGTATATTCCAATAGTTTCTATATGGGCTTCACAGCCATAGGATTTCACCTGAACACAATGACATTTTTTGTACTAACTAGAAGTGTTGGGCCTGGCCCAAGTGGGGCATTTTTGTGCAAATCAAGTTTCAGAACTGCGAAGTTAAACGCAGTTTAGTTGAATAATTTTTGGTGCAAGTCAGTTCTGGGGAGCTGCGATGTGAGCATATCGCAGTATCAACAGGATGGGAACCGCGCAGCTGAGGACCGATTCTGTGAAGTAGTAGCACCGCGATGTTCTAGTAGGGCACCTGTTTTGAGAAAGAATGAAGGTAAGGTCGGCTGGGTGAAAGCAACTTATTTTTGGTTAAGATACTCCATGATTACCAAGCAGGAAGGTAAGGAGTAAGGAGAATGAAAAGCGACCGGTCACACGCGTAGAGGAAGCACGACGTGAACCGGCCGCATAAGGTCGTTAGAGAAGGAACGGCCGGGTGAAAGCAACAGTTGGCATGCGGTCGACAAGGCAGGATGAAAGTGACGTGACAACGTGCAGAGGATGGCCTCGACAGAAGATTTGCTACCAAAAGCCAACAAGTCCGGTTAGGAGAAAACCGCGACAGTTTTGGGAAACCTTAGGGTTTTTTCCTGTGTATTGTAAAGACATGACCTACGGGCATGATCTATAAAAAGGAACCATTTTGTAAGGGAAAGGTTTAATCGTTGTTATTGTGGGTAATATTCATTGTAAAATCCTCTAAGTATTAAACACCATTGTAAAGGCTCTGCAAGCTGTGTGCACATAGACCTATTGAGAGAGAAGAGAGTCTGCAGCCGAGTGCACAGATTGGAACTGTTGTACCCTTCCCAAAGACTAATACAACAACAGTTCCTGTGGCCGTAGCTCCCATCCTGGGGGTGAACCACGTTAAACTCTGTGTTGTGTGATTGTTTACATGTTTGCATCTGTTATTTGCTTACAATGAATGCTTAAGATCTTGCTTATCAGTTTATGTGTTTTACTTTTATATGTATTCGCCATAAGGAATGAGATAAGAATAATATGTTAAGTTTCACATATGTGGATGAATGCTAGATGCATAAGTATTTCTAAGTCTGAATGAATGCATAGGTCAGTTGGATAGACATTTAAGTCAGTGGAGTTCACACAGTACAACTCTCGTAAAGCGCAGCACCGGAAGTGCACAGTATTTTGTGTTCTGTGTTGGTGTCCAATTTGTCACTATTTTTTATCATTCAATCTACTCGAGATGGTGTTATTTCTATCATTTTTTGATATATTAGGTTGTTTTCTTATCATTCAGCCCATCAGACAGCCCAAGTATGCATATATTTACCTATTACGCAAATCTTGTTTATATTTCATTATATTATGGTTTGATTATGTTCAAATGACGATTTCTGTACATTATTAACATTTATGTTTTTATTGATAGACGGCGTTTTTCGAATGACCCTTCGTTCAGACTATGTGCTACGTGTTAAAGCTTAAACGCATTCAGCTCGTCATTCAGCCTCGCGTTCAGCCCCCGAAATCCATGGTTGGCATATCCTAGACTGTTAAATGCAAAAACGAGCACGTGGGTTCTGTTTGCCATGTGGAGCTGATGGTTAATGAGATGTTGCTCTAGAAGATCGGTCCCCAAGCTCGCTGATCCTGCCGATGCATCACCACGCCCATGAAAATGCTCCAAATTTTGATTCTCTTGTTTGCTCAGTCGGGAATCACATACGTCTTCTCATGCACTTGCACACCATCATTCTGGAAGGAGTCCAGCTTGCCCACGCTCGGTCTACCGACATAACTCTTGCGTCTACGTCAACACTCCAACACGCCGATTCAACCTCGCATTCATCCTGGAATCGTGCTTCCTATTTACGCCATTGTTCTAGAAGGAGTCTAGGTCGCACATGTTCAGCCTGCCAGCACAAGGCCTTGCCACGACTGTTCTCCAATAGCCTCTCCTTCGTTCGCTCAGTTCGATAGCTTTCTACCTCTCTGCCCACGTCAAGGGTAGATCGACGATGCAGCACCTGCTTGAAGAAACCAACCTCGTGTAAGCTAGGTAGATGTTCCCTGCGTTGGCATGCACCATTCAATAAACAGTTACAGTCATTTAAACACCTCTATTATTAGAGAGGTCGATTCTGTCGATCCTCTCACCTATTTGTAACTTATAAATAGTTGTTTCCATGACTGAGACGAGTTAGTCTGGTTAGTTTTCCAGTCTTTCAATTTAGAGATAGTTCGCAGTCATTAAGAGTTTGCAGTTGGAGACAGTTCTGTAATTCTCTCAAGTTAATGGAAGTTCTAGTTTGTTGATAGTCTGAGTAGCTAAATCAATCTAGTTTTCCATCTCTGATTGCTGGGAAGGGCCCCTCATCAACTAGAGGTTTTGTCTTTGTTTTCTGCATTTTCTTTTCTGCAAATAGTTAGTTTGTTTTCCTGTGTTTATAATCAATTTCGTTTTTGTATATGATATTTCTTTCTCCTCTGTAATTTATGTTATGCTGCTAACTTAATTTGTGCTTACAGAATTAGTAAATGGTTGACCAAGCTTAATAGTTTGTAGTTGCTTTCAGCCTTTCATTCTTCCATCATATATAGTTAGATATTGCCTCAGAATTCTTCCATAGTTAGTATTAGTTTCCTTCTTTCCTCTCTGTTAGTTTTCTTCCTTCCTATAGTTGTAGGTTGACTCTTTTCTTTCATCTCAATCTTCTTTTTTCCATCTCATAGAAATAGTTTATCTCCTTTAGACAATGATTAAAATAGTTTTCTATCTTTTAACGTAACTTTTCAACAAGTCTTCTAACTAATTTCTCTGCATTATAGGTTCATGTGCATTCGCCAGCTGACGTCAAGATCATCAAAACTCTCCTTTTCCTTAGTTTAGTTCGTTTTTCCTCCATTTGAACTGTCGTTCAGACTAGCATTCGGATTGCCATTCGTACTTTTACCCTTTCTGCATTAGTTTTATGTTTTTCAAATTTCAGTCTTTCCTGCTTATTAGATATAATGCTTCTCGCTTCTAATTTACAATTCTAGGTTTAATTTAAATTTGGTTTTATGTTACGTAGATTTTAATTGAGTTTTTCTTATTATTTCCTCCTTCCGCATTTCCTTCCTTCACTTTCTTCTAACCTTCTTTCAAAGTTAAGCTTTTGTGTCAGATTTGGTAGTTAGTTCTTGTTTCAGAATTCATCAGTTTGTTTCTAGATAGTTTATTTCCAAATCATAGTTAACAATTTCATTCTTTAAGTAGTTTTAATTTGTTAATCATAAGAATTATTTTCCATTTCATGCAATTAGTGAAGACATTCATGATTTGAGATTTGGACTAGAAATAAGCATCTTTATCAAGTTTTCTACTTGCTTCCAAATCAAGTTTAGAAGTGAATATCTTTATTAAGTTTTCTACTTGCTTCTAGTTTTCATTAGTTTTATATTATTCTGCTCATGGATAGTAGATAGATCAGAATGTTTAAAGTTAACTGTAATTTCTCTCTTTGTAGTTTACATCTCTTTATTGAAGTTAGATTAGATTTACTTCCGTTTTGTTTCGCTAGTACATTTGAAAGTCATTGCGATACATTCACTCTGGTTCCTGTTACATGGGAATAAATGTTTCTTCTTAAATTAGTTGTTGAAATTATTTAGCTTGTAATTTACTTTGATTAGCATAGTTTCTGTTTATGTAATTTATCATCGAATCCAATTATCTCATAGATAGTTTATTTACAATTGTTCTCTATCTGAAATTAGGCAGTTCAGTTTTAGAATTATTTACATTTACAAGTTCTCCCTAGCAATTCTTATTTGGTTATCAGTTCTTTTTCTATCCCTTTCTATCATTTAAATATATAGTAGAGTAGTATAATTTGATACTATTCTAGTCGGTTGTTTAGTTAGATTTGATTTAGTTCTCTTATTGTTTTTTCTGAAGTTTGACTTGGTTTTTCATTTTGAAAGATCTTTCGATCTCTTCTTTATTAAATATTTGGAAGGTCTAACAAGCCAGAAAAATTAGGTACTATTCTAACTTAGCATATATTTTGCCTCAACTCTAAGATTACCAATCCTAGTCGATAATTAAATATTAGATGTTTTATTTGAGATAGCTCACACACCCAACATTCTGTCATATTGCATAAGCCATAAAATAAGTAACCTAAGACAATTGATGAATGGGTAAAATACTAAGTATAGCTTGTTGAAGCCGGTTAAGTCTAGAGAGGAAAAGCAGTTGTCAGTTGCAATATCCTGTTATCGAACATCCGATGAACCGCGCAGTCCTTGGATGTGCGAAGTGCGCAAGCCTTTTGGCTTGTAGAAGTATTGATCGCGAAGGAGTTAATCTCTGTGCAGTCCCCAGTCTGCAGTGCGAGCTCCACAGCACGCTGTTCATCATATATGTTTAAGCACTCATCACGTAGCTGTGGAAACCTAATTCCGCAGCTCCGCCATTACTTCGCCTTGGGTGAGACCTCAGTATGCTCGTAGATTGTTGCCGAAAGGGCCAGTGAAAAGGGGTTTTGTTGGTTCCTTGAACCGCAAAGAACTTGGGTCTTTATAGAAAACCTCAAGACAGTTATGTAAGCCAACACAGCAGCAAGCAAATAAGGTTCAGAAGGATCTATGTGTTTTTCATCTTTTTTGTCTTAGTTTGATCACCTTTGTTGTATATTCCAGTAGTTTCTATATGGGCTTTCACAGCCATAGGTTTTCACCTCAACACAATGACTTTTTTTGTACTAACCAGAAGGTTAGAAACCTCAGTTATACCCATTTTGATCTTTTTGCTTTTTTGAGCTGGTGGTTGGCACTCTCAGACCACCATTACCAGCTCTGTGTTATGTAATTTTGACTTTTATTATTTAATATAAATTTGCAGCTTATAAAAAAAAAACATAGATCTTATTTACTAATTTATTTATTATTTTTAATTTGTTTCTTTTATTAACTAATATTTATTAATAAAATAAGAAATATTTAATATTTAAATAAGTATTTATATCTAATAAATAAAGTTTAATATTTTTATTACAAATATTTAAATTTATGTATTAGATATAAATAAATAATTATCATTTAAATAAATATACAAATATTATTATTTAATAATATTAATTATGATAAAAATAATATTAATTATTATAAGAATAATAATTAATATTAAATAATATTAATTCACAATTCCTTTCTCGTGCGTTGATCGTCAACTAGCAACAACCACATTTTTATATGTGGTTGATATTTGTCAATCGGTATATATCAACCACTTTTAAATGTGTGGCCATGGTAGATATACGTCGATCGGTGAATAGCAACCACATTTAAAAATGTGGTTGTTTCTAGTTTATTTTTAATTGAATTTTTACACCGATAGGCATTTATATCTTAGAATTTGGGGTGGACTAGGGCCTATGCTTTTCCTAGATTGCACGAGGATGATGCAAGTGTACTGATTAAATTCATTCTATGGAAATTGTTACAAATTCGAAATAAACAATTTTATATATATATATATATATATATATATATATATAACTCGTAGATGATGAATGGATAACTGGTAGCGTACGCATGGATAACTGGTAGCTTACGCATGGATAACTGGTAGCTAATGAATTGATAACAATGGAAGATAACGAGAAGAGGGCCAGTGATAACATGTATGGATACATAGATAAATCGTAATTGAACCAGTCTAATATGGAAATGGTTACAAATTCTAAATAAACAAGAAATAAAAAATAATTGGTAGCTGATGAATGAATAACTCGTAGCTTATGCGTGGATAACTAGCACTTGTGGCACAAACAATCTATTTAACTAGAAAATGTTGATGTTAACATGTAGCTGAAGCATACATAATGGTAATTACAAATATGCATTAAAAATAAGTGACACATCAAAATTAAGTTTTGGTTTAGGTTTCAAGTCTAAAGAAAACCTAGGTAGAAAAACCTAAACCTACAATAGGCAAGTCTCTCTAGATTATGTTCATGTTGGAGAAGGCCTCCTTGCATGTGAAGATTGTTGCAAGGAGACTGTCCACTCCATATGTGAAGGAGGCATCACATAATCTATAATGTAGCCATGGATAATCCTAGAATCTACTATGCAGTATTTTTGGGTGGATGAATAAAAGAGGTGATTGTAATCAAGAAATTGGATGTGAAGCTATGTATATACAAATAGCAATTCAAAAAAAGAAAACTTTATTGCATCCCTTTCAATTTGTGTTCCTTATCCTCTGCAAGTGATGTAGATGTGTGTGTTAGTTATATTTTAAAATTGGTTTTGATTTATTTTAATTTTAAATTTATTTAAAGTGAAAAATGTTTTTTTTTTATTATTTAACTAAAGTTGATTTAGATTGCCTAAAATATTTTCTAACCTTGAGAAATAAAATCAAAATTATATCATTAAAAAATTTATAAAATTTACATAATTTACTATTATGGAAGTAAAATCAAGAAAAGACAATATATTTACATACTTATAGATTAGAATTTTAGTTACATATCGAGTTTTTTTTCTCAATAAATTAAACGTTTTTTTTTGGTTAATTCCTCATATAAGATGTAAATTAAACATATGTTTTGGGATTTTTTTATAAATATTTACCGATTTTTAGTAAAAATGGTCTATCAAATCAAAACATAAAACAATTAACCAACCTAAATTATGTAAAAGAGAATGTTGAAATCAAAAACCATTTCACTTGAGTCCTAGTTTAAAAATTTTATAAACTGATTCCTCCATTTTATATGTTGATCAATTATTAAAGAAATATTTTATGAGCTAAACGATATATGGTGATGTTATTTTTCTATAATGGATGAAAAAAATGTCACGAGTGTCCAAAATTTAGGTGATAATAGTTGTCCCTTTATTTATGAGGTTAGGAGTTGTATAGCTAAAATACATCATTATTGTTTTCCTCATGTTAACATTCTATAACTAAGATAGTGAGAGAGCAACTTTGGAGAGTAAGGGAGTACCCACTAAAACCTAATGGTGACCATCTATAAAGTAAGAAAATGAGAGGTGGTATATAAAGAATGTTTAGATAAATGACGTAGGTATTCAGGTATGCTCATGAAATTTTGTCAAAGTCATGTATTAAGATGAAAATAATATCCATGAAGGGGTTGGTAGGTCAATACAAGTGACATACTGCAATTGCTCTCATTAAGGGAGACAAGGTATGTTGTTGGAAAAAGTAAAATGATTTGGTGGCCTATGTGATATCCACTATAGTGGCTAGGGTGTTGAGCACAACCAATAATGACCCATCGAGTCTTTAGGGGTTAGTTACTGCTACTGAAAAGGGCCCTTGAGAACATGTATATTGCATGGACCAGTGTACTGCTAGCCAACATGGGGTCTCAACTAACTCGTTTCTTCACCAAAGGGAAATGATTGTTTATATATGGGAGCATCCTATGCACATACTTGTTTGAGTAGTTCCCAACTCTAAGTTCATGTTGAACTTTGGTTGTCATTGAAGTTGATTGATGTCAAAGAGGAATCAGTATCCTTGTGCCAATTTGAAGAAATATATGGAATTCAGTTTGAAGAAGTATATAATAAGCACATCAAGATTACAGAAGTACATCCAGAAGTACGCCAAGTATATCCAGTTTGAAGAAGTACATAAGGAATACATTCAGTACATGCGCAAGTCCCAAGTCCACCTAGTCATGCTACTTCAAATCGAATCCAAAAGAGTTGGTTGGACAAGTTTTGGGAGTGTGCAAGAGAATTGGAAGCAAGAAGTGGTTGCATAGTTATACAAGCCTCGGAAGTGCACAAGACATGCCAATCAGACAAAGTATACAAGTTGATGAAGCATGTAGTATTACAGGAAGAAAGTATCAATTGGAGAAGTCAAGTGCACATGTCCCACAAACGATAGTACATCAAGGACGCAAGAACACACACGAAGGGAAAAAGACCCACTAGACAAAGGATCAAGTATGCGCAAGACCCACAAAGAGATGACACCTCAGTGGCGTAGAACATGACAAGTGGTGGAAGAGTGAAGTAAGCAGAACCGTGAATCAAGGAAGAAGGGATGCCACAACCAACTTGTGGGCATACCATCTGCGCAAGTCAAGTATAAATAAGAAGTTGAGTTGGAGAGACTATTGTGGTAATATTGTAAGCTCAAGACTAGAAGATACAAATTTTTCAAGCCTCTTATCTCAGGGCATCAAGGGCTCGTGAACCAGAAAAACATGATCTAGAAGAGAGTCGAGTGCACACAAATAGAAGAACAAAATTGCTAATGGTGTGCAGGATGATATAGTCTATATGTGACAGTTGCACGAAGATAGAAATGTAGAACTACATAGGATGCACAAATTCATAAGAACGGAATGACAGTATCATAGATAGTACGTAGAAAGTCACAATTTATCTAATGTAGGTACACAAAGACTGACTTGAAGTATAGCTAGTAATGCACGAAGTGAAGTTGTTTATCTGATGTGCAAAGACAGACTTGTAGCACAGTAGAAGAAGTGCAACATAGAATGATCTAAGACAAGTGAGAAGAACAAGAAAGACGTATTGCAAATGATGCATAGAAGGTTGAAGACTATCTAAAGATGGATGCACCAAGACAGAAGTGTAATATCGCGGAAGGTGCACAAAGTGATCTGATACAGATGCGCAAAGTTTGAATAGAAGCACGGCATTTGATGCGCATAATCACTTAAGTTTGCAGATGTGCAGAAATAGAATGGAATACTAAACTTTAGAGTAGACTGCAAAATATGATGAAGCAGCACACAGTTTGTGAAGTATGAATTCAATTGTAATGTTGGTATAAGTGATTCAGCAAAAGAAATATATCAGTTTACAGAAGGTGCACACATCATAGTGAACAGGATACTATCATAAGAGTGTGCGAAGCAATAGAACAACGCAGTAATATCTTCTACAGTCATATCAAGGAAGTAGGATGGGGCAAGGAGCAGGGGGTCAGTGCCTCCTTCCAGTTGAAGTTGGTAAATCAAGGATTCAGTGCTTCCTTCAGCTTGTAGCCTGTAAAAGTAGGGGGTTGGTGCCTCCTTCCAGTTGGTGCTAGAGAACAAGTTATAATTTGGTGCTTCCATGAATGTAATATTTATATTATAAGAGAGCATTCTGTGGTTTTCTCCCATTTGGGTTTCCACATAAAAATCGGTGTGTTATGTCTATTGCGCATATGTGGATGAATTTTATTGTTTATGTGAATGCATAATTTAAGTTCAAGTTAAATATGATATGAAGTAAAAAAAATTCATAACTGCACTAATATTGATTCACCCCCTCTCTTAGTATTAATAATATTCCAAAAATTGGTATCAAAGCAGGTGTCTTCAGTAACAGCTTAACATCTAGAAGATAGATCCTCACGTGATTATGGGTAGAAAGGAAAAACTCTTTCCAATTGAATCACCATGGTTACAAGAAAATGGAAACCTATAAAATCTCTCAGCCACAGAAGAAAGGGACATTATTCGAACACAGAGAAAAACTATAGAAGAGGTTAAAAGGGTTGCAACCAACATTATGCAAACTCTAAAAATGAAAGAAGAAGATTCAAAGGGATTGGCAGCATACTTCACTAGTCAATTACAAGAGAGGGATAAAAAATTTCAGACTGAGAAGTTGGAGAGTGACACCCTGGAAAGCAAACATAAGAAATCTGTTGTAGAGAATTAGAATTTATAAAATGAAATCATATAGCTGAGGAAGGAATTGGAAGAAACTAAGTGACAAAAAGTTCTTAGGTCAAACAAAGAAGTGCAGTCACTAAAAGATCAGCTCCAAAAAAAAAGTGATGATCATCAAAAATTCAAATTCAAGTAAGACAACTTGATATAATCTCTCTAAAATAAAAGAATTCCAAGTATGAAAGAATGCTTAATGAACAAAGGATTCAATTACGGAAAAATGAACAAGAAGATGAAAAACTACAAACTCAACAAAGGACAAATGAGAAGTTTCCCAAAAGCATAGAAGTATTGAATGAGATTCTAAGCAAGTAGAGATCACCATTTAACAAAAGTGGTGTAGGCTACAAAGGTGGCATCAAGAAGAAATAAAACAAGGAAACTGATCAAGAGAAAAAGAATGATGCGCAATCAAAGGAGTTGTCTTTGTGCAGAACTGTTCAGTGTTGGAAGTGCACAAGGATTGGACATGTTGGAAAATATTGTAACAATTTAGTATGTTACAAGTGTAATAAAATTGGCCACAGAGATCTGGACTATGGAGATTCAAGGAAACTTGTCAAATACTGGAAAGAGAAAAAAGGTGATGAATCCCCATCCATTCTTTATAAAGGATGAAATACTCCTGCAAATCAAAGAAAAGAATAGTGTAAATAATTTGGAAGAGGAAGTATGTAGATGAAGGTAAAATCTTAGAAATTGTCAAGTCTCGTGTACTAAAAGAAAATGTGGAGATCCTGGGAGACCAATCTATCTCCACTCCAACACAAGGCTAACTCACGGATAGACAGACCTGTCGCAGTAAAATATTTGTGCGCCAAAGTAGACTGAGACAAAAGGTAAGAATTATTGACTAGTGGATTAGTGACCGTAGTAGTAATTAATTATCAAGCGCTATCATTATGTAATAGCAGAAGATGGTTAATTTAATTGGGGCAAGATCACTGAAAATCTTGAGAAAATTGAAACATTCCAGTTTCCGAAAATGGACCAAATCTAGGTAAATTTGCAAAGAATGGAACTCATTAATGATAAAGGAAGGTCGACAGGTCCTTATAAGCCATGAATTTCTCTAGTATGAACCCCTGCGTCATTTGAAATTTATCTATAGAGTGAAAATTTGTGAGTGAAAGGTCAAAAATTGGAAACCATGGCACCCAAAAGACAATGCAAGACAAAGAACCCATCAGTGAATGTGCAAGGAAAATTTGATCAAACCCCAAGTGCATCCTTGTCAAATCCTGCAAGGGTTTACCGTGACTATATTCAATCTTGAAAACATGATACACCATATGTTAACTTTCCCAATGTAGAAGATGCATGCATACAGGCTCGAAAAGACTATGAATGTGTAATTGTTGAAGAAAATGTTCTCGGGAAACTGTACAAGTTTGCGTTTGAAAATCATGATATCACTGATCCTGAAAAATTCCCTGAACTATTCATGGACAAGTACATGGATAGGAAGGATATCCCAAATCCTAAGATACCAACTGTGATGAAGCTCAAAACATGGGCAAATGGACTATCAAAATTGTTAGAAAAACAGGATCACAGAGCAATAACAATAAACAAGATGCAAATATAAATCACATAAAACACATTACAAGAGAGACGCCAATATAACGTGGTTCACCTAAGATGACCTATGTCCACACAAAAATTTCCAGTCCTTTTATTATACCATCCAGCAAAATGAATGGATACAACTTGTAGCACATCCGCTACAACTTCCTCTTCACACTGTCTCAGTCTCTCTTACACAATCATAGAGATATTTACAATGCTACAATACATTACACAACCATATTACAATGTCTTCCTTTTAAAAGGAGAATTACCATGGTAAAATACTATGGGCTACCCAATACCATGGGCCTACAAATTGTTGGCCAACAAACAACCCAAAAATTTATTTCGTGGGCTTCACCCCCGAACCCCTAAACCCCCATGGGGGGGAAATGCCACACCACACCCCCCCGTTGGGATGAGTGTACAGTCCACCTGCACAGCATCTAAAATTTGGGTACAAACACAGTTGAAACAACAACATCTTTGGATCAGGAAGATCAGGATCCACAACCAACAAAAATCAATAATACTAAACCTATTGGAAATCCCTCACTTTGGAAGGTCCCCACAAGTGAAAATGTGTGCAAATTGTTGTTATCTCAAGACTTGCATGGTGGGTACCTATGGCTAAACAGACCTATATCTATTTATTCCAAGATGATTGAGACAATCACAAGGCTTCCTAACATAGGGGAATATGTAAGTCTTCTTATGGACAGAAGACAAGAAAAAGGCCTTGGAAAGAAGATGGTTGAAAAATATGGAACTCAATGGGACAACAAAGCATTTTAAGTCACAAAGATAAAGGACGATGTTGTGATATTTAATGTCCACTTACTGGCATGAAGGCTATTCCGGAAGAGTCTCTGGGACCAAGTTTCAACAGCAATCATTGCGACTACAGATAAGTGTGTGGAGTGAGTTCAGATGAACGAATCAATATTCTTACTGAATGAATTTCTTGAAGACTTCCTGGAAGCACAAGAAAAATGTAATCCCTTTCATTATAATTGGTTATTGATATGTATTTCTCTCAAGGGTTGGAAGGAACCAGAGGGGATTCAATTCTTTGACAGGAACAAGAGACCCTTTTTAGTTGCAAGATATACAAACATGTGGTTTTCTAAGATTGCACGTAGACAAGAAGAAAACAACATCAAATTTTACCTATACTATGAGGATATCAGATTCATTTTATGAGAGAATACATGCATACATCCTCACGTATTCAAAGCATACAGGGGGATTGTGCATTTCAAAATTGGAATGCATCATACTTACATTCAGGCCAAAAGGGATCCTAACAAACAGTGGTTTCCCACTATGTTTATATGTTTTGAAAATGATATTGCGCAAATCATCCAAGAATGCGATGTAGACTAGAAGATTCCATTGATAGAAGAAGAAGAGGTTGTGCAGCAGGGAAAATGAAATAAGCCAACACCCGTAGAAGAGGAAACTGTCAACACAGAGGTCCCTCCGAAATACACACAGGTATCTGCTCCAGTTGAGAAGAAAAAAGAAATGACTCATCCTGAAGGGTATTCAAAGAACGAAAGAAAAAAGTCCAGACCCAATCTTGTTCATACATTGACTGCAGATGATGTTGAATATATTGGCATATAGATCAAAAATGAAACTAAAGAATCCATGGAAAATGTGGCTACAAAGGGTGAGATCGAATATCTTGCGACAAGGAAAGAGGAAACCCTACTGAAGATAGAAGAAAATTTTGCGTAATAAAGGAGTTGATGCTGACAACTAGGGGAGAAGAAATAAATGTCAAGGAAGCACACTCGGAGACACATCTGGGAAGTTCTCAGACACACCCTATCATGCAGATGAAGGAAACAGGGCTGCATCAAAGATTGAAGATTTCATCTGCAGCTCTGATGCTTCCCACTTAGGAGATGCAGAAAGTTGTAAGTCATGTAGAAATAACTATGTTGCACTTACCTTTAAATGAGCTACATGCATTGCATACATCCATTGATAAGAGATTAGGTCGATATATGAGTCTGTTATAGTTGAATGGTCCAAAAGCTAGAATGAGAGGGAAATTCTACAAGAAGAATGTTCTAGGTTGAAGACAAAAAAAGAAAATACTGCACAAAATACATTAGAGTTGGAAAAGAGATCAGAAGAAGCAGTCACAAGAAGTAATCAACTAAAGCAAGAAATGGAGAAAGTATAGAAGAATTCCTTAAAGCTATAAAAGGAAGTGGAAGAAGTGTACAATGTGCTTCCAGAGGCACAAGACAATGAATACACTTCTCCATAAATTAAAGTGGTAAATATAGGTCAGTAATCCAAGGACTACAGGTCAAAGTTGAAGAACTATCACCAAAACAACCACCAGAAACACCTCAGAGGTCAGAGCAGGACATAAAAGCAGGTTCGAAAGAATGAACACTACAATTAAGAACATCGGGACCTTGGGGTTGAATTGTACAGAGCTGCATGAACAAAGTACTTAGCTATGGACAAAACTGGTTGAATACAAATGACTGAATGGAGTAGGAAAGAGGCTACAAGCTACACAAGAACTAGAACAAATGATCTATGATAGTTTGGCCTACCTACCAGTTATAGAGAAAATGAATAAAATGGGAGAGTGGAAGAAGCCACAACAATAAGTAAACAAAATTTGGGAAGAACAGAGGAAGCTAATTGACAGTCTTGAACCTCTACAAGAAGAGCCTTCAACATTACAGAGTTTTCCCCACAATTAAAAGGGGAAATCAAGGAATCAATTGATGATTGCTTAGAAACTCTAAAATCAGTTTCTGATGAGAAGGTGGAAGCAACTATTATGGCCAAAGAAGAAATGGAAGGAAAATTTGCAGCTGCAAAGGAAACTCTACAGAAGTTTGAAACTATAGTTCATTCAGGAACGTGAACAGAAAATGTCACTCCTCAAAGAGTGATAAAACATAAAGACAGGGGGAGTAACCCAAGCAAGCATATTATTGCAAAATTGAAGAAAGGAGATCATGTAATTGTGCAGTGATGGCACCTCTTTTCCATTGATGTTGAAGGGGGAGAAAGATCATGAATCATGCAATCATCACAAAAATATCATGAAGCATTCAGAGATGAAAAGAAGTAGAGAAGTATTGGTCCATGGAAGAGCTCTATGCATAAATGAAATATAGCAAAAAAGCATTGACAGTAGAATGCACAAACAAGCAAAGGCTCAAACTAGAAAGAACACAGGGGAGTACTGCGATCAGAACAAATGAAGCACACAAATTCATGAGTGTTGACATGCATAGCTTCATGAGGTGTTGACATCAATGCCAAAGGGGGATATTGTTGAACTTTGGTTTTCATTGATGTCAACTGATGTCAAAGAGGAATCAGTATCCTTGTGCTAGTTTGAAGAAATATATGGAATCCAATTTGAAGAAGTACATAAGAAGTACATCAATATTACAGAAGTACATTAAGTATATCTAGTTTGAAGAAGTACATAAGGAATACATTCAGTACATGCAAAAGTCCCAAGTCCACCTAGTCATGCTACTTCAAGGAAAAGCCAAAAGAGTCGGTTGGAAACGTTTCAAGAGTGTGCAAGAGGATTGGAAGCAAGAAGCAATTGGATAGTTATACAAGCCCCGGAAGTGTGCAAGACACACCAATCATATGAAGTATACAAGTTGATGAAGTGCACAATAGTACCGGAAGAAAGTAGAAATCAGAGAATTCAAGTACGCATGTCCCACATGTGAAGGAACATCAAGGGTGCAAGACCACACACGAAGGGCACAAGACCCACTAGAAAAAGGATCAAGTATGTGCAAGACCCACAAGAGATGACGCCTCAGTGGCGTATAAAATGAAAAGTGGCGGAAGCCTAAAGTAAGCGGAACTATGAAGCAAGGAACAAAGGATGCCATAACCAACTTGTGGACATACCATCCACGTAGGTCGAGTATAAATAAGAAGCTGAGTTGGAGAGTTTTGGTAAGCTTGTAAGCTCAATACAGGAAGATACAGATTTGGAAAGCTTCTTATCTCAGGGAATCAAGGGCCCATGGAACCAAAACGGCATGATCTAGCAAAGAGCCAAGTGCTTACAAATAGAAGAACATAAGTGTTGATTGTCACGTCCCCTCCCATCAATCCAATGCAAGGAAGGGAACATGACTAAAAATATAGGCCTTTCAATCTGAACCCCATTCATCATGAACAATTCATAGCAAATAAAATGCATATGTGCGGAAGCATGGTAAGATAAACAAACACAACGGAAATTAAACTATGCTACTAACAAAATGCATATGTATAGAAGCATGGTAATATAAACATACAACGTAAATTAAACTATGATACTACACATATAGCATACATTTATCAGCATAATCAGAACAGTCAATAATTAAAACATTGTAGAATTTAATATACAAAGAGAATACTTATCTTGATGGTGAAGTTGTCCCGAGCAACTAGCTATGCAATTGCAATGTTCCACCCATCCATAGGCCAACTGTGCTCATCAATATCTCATCACAATTTCCACCCTCGAGCTGGGCATGATTTCTACAAGGAATGGAAACACTCAACCTCAAGCCCAAACTCAAACCCTAGAATTCTCTTCCACGCACAACAACCACATATGTTGGGCATAGAAAAACGTTTTTAACTATGGGATCCACAACACATGGTGTCCATGAGTGTTTTTACCAAATCGTGGCTAATCAAAAATAGATTTGTGAGGGGAAAAGGACCACAGGGAGTAGAACAATTTTTCCATGGGTTTTCCCAAATTGTGGCACAACCAAAAAAATGAATTGTGGAATGGAAAATAACCACATGGGAGAAAATTACTTTCCCCACAGGTATATGAGCATTCGAATGGCCAAAAAATGCCTCTATGGACCCCCAAATAGTATTCTTCTTCTTCCCCGTTTTTCTACAACACAAAAATGCCCTTTCCCCAGTTGAGAATGAAGGAAACATGGGGAAAAACGTGGAGAAAAACGCCCAACATGCCTAGAAATCGTGAGAGAGCAAAACCAATGCATGAATAATGACTTGGGGAGCAATTTCATATCTCTTTTCTTTCCCAAGAATCCAATCACAGTTTTCCAAAAATGGTGGCTTGCCCATACATGAAATCGGATAGCCATACCTCTCCATTTCCCAAAATAATAACTACTTCAACCAACTCTTGGAAGAAATAAATGATTCAGTACAAAAGTAAACATGGGTAGTTGAAGATTCATTGGTTCTCTCCTTGACACTTGGCTTGAATTTATTGGATTCAAGGGTTTGAATATTTCCCTCCCAATTCCTTGTAAAAATCAAGCCTCCATACTCTTGTTGCGTTGCATAACTAGTTGTGGGTATTTTATTAAAATACATATTTACATTATATTTACGATTTATATTGTGCCTGGATAGCATGCAAACCATATGCATCAATTTTTAACACTAAATCTATTGTGGGGCCTTGGCCTTGAACTCGTCACCACAATTTTATAAAGATATTACATCATTTACATTTTAATGCAATGGAGTCAAAATTGGGATCTTACACTAATGGTGCGTAGGATGATGTAGTCTATCTGTGACATTTTCACAAAGATAGAAATGTAGAACTACAGAGGATGCGCAAATGTGTAAGAACTGAAGGACGGTATCGTAGACATTACGCAAAAAATCATAGATGATCTAAGACAAGTGCGTAAAGACTAACTTAAAGTATAGCTAGTAATGTGAGAAGTCAAGTTGTTTATATGATGCGTAAAGACAGACTTGCAGCACAACATAAGATGTGCAGCATAGAATGATATGATATAAGTGTGAAGAATAGAAAGGTTGTATCATATATGATGCACAGAAGGTCGTAGATTATCTAAAGATGCATGCACCAAGACATAAGTGTAATATTGCAGAAGGTGCACGGAGTGATCTGATACAGATGCGCAAAGTTTGAATAGAAGCACGGCATCTGATGCATAGTATCAATTAAGTTTGTAGATGCGTAGAAACAAAACAACATACTGAACCTAAGAGCAAACTGCGGAATATAGTTTGTGATGTATGAAGTCAGTTGTAATGTTGGTATAAGTGATTCAACAAAAGCAAGATATCAATTTACAGAAGGTGCGCACATCATAGTGGACAACATATTATCAGAAGAGTGCATGGATCAGTAGAACAGCATGGTAATATATTCTATAGTCATATCGGGGCAGCAGTACGGGGAAAGGAGGAGGGGGTTGGTGCCTCCTTCCAATTGAAGCTAGTAAATTAGGGAGTTGGTGCTTCTTTCAGGTTGTAACCTGTAAAACCAGGGGGTTGGTGCCTCCTTCCAGTTGGTGTTGGAGAACTTCAGAATTTAGTGCTTCCATGAATGTAATATTTATATTATAAGAGAGCATTCCATATTTTTCTCTTGTTTGGGTTTCCACATAAAAATATGTGTGTTATGTGTATTGTGCATATGTGGATGAATGTTATTGTTTATGTGAATGCATAATTTAAGTTAAAGTTAAATCTGATATGAAGTAAAAATTGTTCATAAATGCGCTAATATTGATTCCCCCACCTCCCAGTATTAATAAGATTCCAATGGTTCGCTAGTCTTGATTGATCTGACGAGACCGCGAGAGCCCAACATGCACATGTGGGGGGCCTTGATGCACAAAAGAGGTGGGGTAAGGTGGGTCAAATTTTTACACTATAGTACCTAGTAGTGTGGTGGAAATGGGTTGGTACTATGAATATATATCGTTATCAGGGATGGATTTTCCTTGGTGTCCAAGTCAAGGGTGAAGGCCCATAGGTGAGTAACTCATATCCTTATCCTTTTAATTTGTGATTTTGGCATGCTTCAACTATGATATATATGAGATATTAGAATGTGTCCTATTTTATTAATGTGGATATTATCCCTATACCACAACCATTGGTGGTGGTTCCTTTGCTAGTTAGAGCAACAATAGGAGGTCCACATTTAGTCAATGCAAATATATATGGGAAGGTTGGAGAGATTCGACAAGGATTTTTCCAATGAGATGAGGTGGGGAAAAAACCCTAATCGGGGTGTTCATGTTGAGATTTTTGGGGATTTATCATCATGTTTTGATATGTTTTTAGGATTCAGTGAACATTAGTGGGTAGAGATGGATGGCCATGGGTTTGTAGCATGTGTCATGGCTCCAGAGGGCACACGTGGAGAGTGGTGGAACCGACTGAGGTGAGAAACCATGGTTAAAGAGTTGGTTAGGGATATTTCCACATGCCATAAAGAAACATTAGCACTAACACCATCAACTAGAGACATAGCACCCTTAGTTATAGTTCCTCCTCCTCCTCCATAGAAGTGAAGGACACTATGTATGTGAAGGATATTTTGTATGATTGGTCTATGAGACCCATTTTGTATATGGATCATTTTTTATATACCCTATGGGTGGAGGTTTTTCATGTACCCCATAATACCATTTTTGTTGTAGTTAATGAGACATAATTTGTACACACACACACACACACACACACACACACACACATATATACACACACACAAAAAAATAGTTCATTGTGACTTGTGTAATTTCTATGAAATGTGATTTCATTTATGTGTATCCTTGATGAACTTAACATATAAATGAGACAACATTAAAATTATTCTCGTGTGATGCATAATGTCTTAATATAAAAATGCCAATCCAAAATTCCATTTTCAATGTGATCTAAAAATGCATTAGCAACCTTAAGGGCATGGATGAACGTAATGACATCAAATTGTCAGGCCAAGAGTTGCACTAGCAAAAAAAATTGGAAGAGACATGGATCATTAATGTAGAATACAGTATTCAACTATGCAACAAGGAGTTGAGAATCAAGATGGACTTGGAGGTGACAAATGTGGAAGTGAATTTCAATAGTTAATATCCCAATCATGGAATCATACTTCACTTGGCTATTGGTGGTTGGTAATAGAAAAATGCTACTATTGTGGAGTAGTGTATCTGAAGTATAGATAACCCAAGCCGAAAATGTGAGATTCTTTGACCAATAACTCACATCGTCAATGATGTTGACATAGCAATCCATATATAAAGATGTTTACAAAGGGAAACAGAGTATTGTAGGAATCATATGCCAAAATGGTTTAGATTGAAAACAAAAAGCATAAAAAATTAAACATGTGGTTGATGTATAGGGTAAAAAACAGTTGGGCAAGCTAGGGATATACTTTCTTCAAGTAAATCCGATTAATGGGACTATCGATAATTCCTTCTAGGAAGGAAAGAACATGTGAACCTTTTGGGAGGCATTTCTTGATGATATATGGGCCTCTCCAAAGGGGGACAAACTTATCAAGTCTTGATTTGGTGTCTTTTGTGGAATCAAAAGAGAGGACAAGTTTTCCTTTGCTAAAGGTATGAGGGAAAAATTGGTGGTCACAATGGGACTTGGAAAATTTCTTCATGGCCTCGTTATGTTGTAACAAAATGCAATGTTATTCATATACATGTTCCAAGGTTAAACAACAATGCTCGAGTGGAGAAGTTGTAGGTATCGATTCAACAGTAGTTTGGAGGGTGGGTATCTCAAACTCAATGGGTAAGGCTGCTTCAACATCATGGGAAAGATGAAAGGGTGTGAACCACATGGGATTTTTAACAAATTTCATGTAGACCCAAAGTGATAAGAATGGCATGTGATGTCATTTAGATTATTCTTGTTAATTGTCCATTGTAGCATGGTTTTGAGGTCTTTGTTGATAGCCTCATCCTAGCCATTGTCATGTGCATAGTATGGGGTGAAAATTTCATGGGTAACTCCTAACAAGAAAGAAAAAAAATTAAAAACCTCATTTTGAAAAGGGGTACCATTTTCCGAGACTAATTAGTTTGGTACATTGAAGCATCTAATGGTGTGGTTGAAGAAAACTCATGTGGTGATGGTATCAATGTTCCTGAAGTGGAAATTATCTCAACTCATTTGGTGAAGTAGTTGAAACAGATAAATACATACTTATGGCCACTAACAAAGGATAGTTTACATTACACAATGTCAATTCCCCACTTACAAAAGGGACAGATGGTGATGATGAGATGTAGCAAAGCTAGTGGAGCTCACATTTTGTGAGAGAAAGTTTGGCAATTTGAACACCATTTGACAGTTCCAATGCAATCATGAAAGAGAGAGGATCATAAATAACTAGCATGTAATATTTTCTAATTAGTGATCATTCTTGATAAATGGCCACTGCAATCATCGCTATGGAAATAATTAAGGACTTGCTTGGACTCGTCATGAGATAAGCACCATTATAAAATGATATATGATCCTTGTCGATAGAGAATGTCTCCTAGGAGTAAGGATGTTGGTGATGGATTCAATGGAAATCATCATGTGAAAGATGAGAGACAAATGTATGTGTGTGGACGTAACTGAGAATATCATCATACCAAGGGTCCTTGGTAGAAAGTGTGAAGAGATTCTCATCAATAAATTGATCAATTAGATTTAGGGGTCTTGCTATGTCCATATAGAGTTCAGTGATGAACTTGGATACGAGCATGGCTTCCTTGCTTTTAAGGTTTACAAAATCAATATAAAATTCTTGGAGAATGATGATCCATCATGCAAACTTACCATTGATCATTCATCATCCTAGTATATATTACATTGAATTTGAATGTGGCGTTACATTAGTTTTATGAAAAATGATGCAATGGAAAAAAAATGAACTAAAAGGACCATATCTAAGACCAAATTTTTGTTTTGGCTATAATTTAGGGGTGATTCGGACAAGGTTTTTCTAATGTAATAGATGGCATGTTCACAATGTTCCTCCACTAGTTGTACTAATATGTCAACAACCGTGAATGTTAATGTTGAGATTTAAAGGATAAAATCTTTGTTGAAATTGAGGGGAGAGATTAAAGGGGAGATGTGAGTGCTTGATTTAATGCCTGAAATGATTGTTGAGCTTGGGAATACCATCAAAAGGAAATGTACTGACATAAAAGGAACAATAACCCATGCACATGTTTACCATAATCAAGGAAAACCCAACGATGAAAGCTTGTTTTTCCTTAGACGCTCCACAAATAACTTCAATTTTTTGTAAGGGTAGTTCAAGATTGGATTGAAATTTGAGGGGATTGATTGTGATCACTATATGAGATATGATAAACCCTAGAAAGCATTAGGTAGTGATGCAAAAGACACACTTGAGGGGGTTCAAACATATGTTGTATTGTCAACAACATCGAAGATGGCGTGGAGGTCAATGATGTGGTGTAACTATTTCTTGGACATGGCTATGAGATCATCAAGGAAATCCAAGATGATGCATGTGAGGCTGTGGAACACATAAGACATAATATAATGACAAGTGGCTCCAATGTATTTGAGCCCTAAATGCATGAGATGATAGGTGAATGTCCCCCCATGGCCTGCAGAAGGTATTTTTGTATTGATCATGTTGGTAGATTTGAATCTGATTGTACCTAAAAAAAACATTCATGAAGGAGAGAACTTCATGTCTAGCATAGGCATTAACAACTTGGTCAATGAACAAGGTAGGGAAGTTTCTGTTGGAATATTTACATCATCATTTTTTTTTGCATGCTTGCATGCAAATCTACATGCTGCATGCATTTGCATGCCACTGCATGCATCTAGTCATCATCATGGTTGTCTCCTTGCACTTTTGTATTTTGCATGCCTGCATGCAAATCTACATGTTGCATGCATTTGCGTGCCACTGCATCCATCCATTCATCATCATGGTGGTCTCCCAGCACCTAGAGCTTGCTTCTAGCTCTCCAGAGCTTGTCTACATCCCTCATTTGGCCTCCTACCTACCTAATGCACCCTCCTTGACTTCTCTGCATGGAAAGTATGCTTTTTCCACCTACCATAGCCATTTTGGGCACCTTTGCTCACCTACCACCAGTTATCACTCAGTTGGGGCACCTTATCTCACCTACTGGGAGTTATCATTCAATTAGTGCATTGAATGAGTAGTTCTTCCACTGATTGCTCATGCTGACTGCTTGTAGCTTCTAGTTAGCTAGTTTTGGAGTTCCACTTGACTATTTTGATAGCCTCATGCGCCCTCCTTGGAGTCTCCATTCCTTGATTTATGCCTAAATGGTTCTGTTAGACTCAGTTAGACACACTTGACTGACTATTACCATTTATGAATGATACTATTGACTAGATGATGTCTTCATTGTTATCCAAGATAGACTTTGAGTTAGACATCCTCGTGCACCCACCTTGGAGTATCCATTCCCTGATTTATGACTAGATGGTTCTGTTAGACTCAATTGGTCACACTTGACTGACTCTTACTAGTTGTGACCGATACTACCGACTGGATGATGTATCCATAGTTATTCATGCTAGACTTTGAGCTCAGATTTGAATGCCCTACTTGGCTAATTCGAATCTTATATGATCCCTCATCATTGATCATTGTAACACATTCTCTACATTCATTATTCATTGTATGATATTGACATTGTCCATTATTCTGTGTTTATGAGTGATTATTGAATGCATGCTTCTTCTTCTTTGCAAATAATCCTGAGAGTTAGATTGTGAGTTTGTTACAGTTGCTAGATCCCTGCAGATTGTCATAGTTTCCTTTGGGACAAACTTATTTAGGCCCTTCAAATCAATGCATACATGAATGGTGCACTACTTTTTGTTAATGATGATAGGATTGGATACACATGACATGTAAGACATGGGATACTTAAACCCTACTTGACACATTTTCTTTATTTCCACTTTAATAGCGAGTGCTTTTGATGCATTTAAAGGTTGTTTTCGTCATACTAGGAGGCATTGGGCCATGTGACAATATGGTGAGGTTGATTTTATGGAATGGAAAGATAAATTCCTAGCATTTATGAATATGTATAGGAAAATATGTCCTAAAATTCTTGGAACAAGGCTTTTTAAGCATAAATTTTCTACTATGAATACAATGGTACAAGTAAGATGTTTTCGTTGATGTAGAGTGTGCTAGAAATATTCACCTCAATGGTAGGTAAAATGTTGTCCATGTTCCCATATTTGAAGGGAAAGGATGGAGTTTTTAAACCAATCAACATGGTTAGGAGGGGTAAAATACTTGGATTCAACACATATTGACCAGCCACCTTGGTGGATTCAAAGGTTTCCTGAGGTAGAAAGTAGGAATAATGATGCATATCGTCCCATGGAGTCTTAAGAGTTTTCATTTCTTAGATGATGTTCTCGTATGAATGGAATAGGTGAGCAAGGAATTTATTTGTATTATTGGATCCAAGATGTTTAAGGATAGGGGTTGTGGCACCCATGTAGGCTACATCAAGTGTATGAGAAGAATCAAGTGAGCTATAGGAAACCATGGAGGTTTAGATAGTATATGAGGATTGTGTCTCAACCCATGGGGTGAAGATTCATTGTGCAATTATGAGGTGTTGATTTCAATGCCATACATAAATTATGAATGTCCATATGTTGCAGATTCAACAAACGATTAGATATAAGATATGTCAATATGTCCAGTCATATCATTTGATGTGGGAAGAATGTACTGCTATGGAGGAGTAAGTAGGTTCATCGAAGTCATAGATATGCTATGTGTACATGTTGGGGAGGTATGAGGCTTCCTTAATTGGTTGAGTTAGTCTAATCAATTTACCCTCAATATGAGGCATTGGAACAAAAAATGGGTCAGCAGCCTGCAATAATGACATGGGAAAAGAGCAAGTGATATGACTAGTGTGGGGTTAGGGGAGAGGGAATGGATGGGTTCATCTAGAGGTGTCGTGCATGGTACTTGGGGTAGGAAAATACCACTTGGATTTCATAATGAACATGGGTGAGTTGTATTTTCTTCAATTGATGTCAAAACATAATTGACAGCGACAAGATTTAGGGAGACTTTCTTAAGAAGGTGGTATCAAATAATCACTAGGTATAAACGATTGGTAAATAACAATATCAATATTTTGAATTCATTGGAGAGATGCATAGCGATGGGTATAATGACCAAATTTAGAACATCAACCACATGCATGATTGGTTCATAGGTATTTTCTCTTAGTCTTTGTAGTCTCTTCTTGAGGAATGGAGAGAATGCCCCTAACTGGTAGGTTTTGAGTGAGATAAGTGGTCTTAAGATCAAGTAAGGTTAAAAAAAGGTTAGTGCGGTTAACTTTCATATAACATAAAGCACATGGATGGGGAACCCAAATATGGGGGTGATTTGGGGAATTTGTAATTTGGGGGTGAAGGTGATGTAGTAACAAGAGAAATTTAGGTGAAGTTGATGTGAGCATAAGGTTTCGAGGTTACTTCTAGGTATGGAGGATTTAAGTACCATACATGCATCCCAAGGGTGAGACCTAGTTAAGTGAGAGTAGGGATGACTAGTGTTCCCTTAATACTAGGGGAGAAAAATAAAAGGAACTTCTAGGACTAACACTATTGAAGGAGGGAAGGATGGTGGAGGCTTCAAGAGGGATTTCTATGTCTGGTGAGGATTTAGAAGTTGAAACATATGAGAGTGGTTTATCCACAAAGGAAAATAAGTTACACATGAGGGCATCATTTGATAATT
This sequence comes from Larix kaempferi, assembly GCA_027924585.1. Taxonomy (NCBI): domain Eukaryota; kingdom Viridiplantae; phylum Streptophyta; class Pinopsida; order Pinales; family Pinaceae; genus Larix; species Larix kaempferi. The sequence continues at coordinate 2,514,996 of BSBM01001073.1, forward strand.
TTATGACCAGTGGTGGCTCTATATATTCCCCTAGTAATTAGGAATCTTTGTAGACTATTGTCCATCTATCACTATAAGAAGGATTTTTGAATTTGTACCAACTGTTGATAGGATATTGCTTGGATTGTCGATGGGGCAATGATTGTAGTATGTAATTTGGTTAAGGGTTACAATTTTTCCACTATTGGGGAACAATATTACACCTCAAACTGTCACCTTCATGTGGCATGCTTGGTTTTCATGCTTCATCACCATGAGAAGCATGATTGTTATGCTCCCTAGGGTTGTTAGGACCCTTCATCATGTGGTTAGTTAACTCCCTAGAAAAATTTGGGAGAGAATCCTATCATTTGGGGATTGAAACCCACTCTCATAAACCCTAGTTTGAGCCTTGGAAGGAAATTATCACCCCTCTCCCCTTGTTCAGGGAGTGGTAAGTCCAAAATTCCAGTGTTAGGGGAGTGATAATTCCACATTTTATCACTCTGTGGCCTTCCTTGTGGGAGTGATAATTTTTCCTCAACCACTTGGCATGAATCAAGGAGCAAGATTTGGATGAGATTTTGAAGGGATAAGATTAACATTCAAATATCACTCCCTTCTCCATTCTAAGCAACCCTAATCTCTCATGATCCAACATATCCTCCCTTGATCCAATCATTTCTCCAAGTAGTCTCCCAAACCCTATAAATTGAGCTCATTTTTTGGATTCGGGACATGAAAAGAAAGCTTGAATATTCCATCCTTATGTTAGTCTAATTCACAAGGGGTCTGGAAGGATATTTTGGAGGATATGTTGCTACTAAGTCAAGTATAACTTATATGTATTTCTTGATGGCTTTCCATTCAAAACCAACTTGGCCTATTTCTCTGAATTTCATGTCTTTCATGGTGAATGTATGAATTCTTCTATATTTTGATAGTTAGATCTTTGTTTATACACTGTTTCTTTGGAGAAGGTTTTTTCTTGTGCTTGTGAATAGGTCCATAATCCCAGATCTCAAGGCTAGGAGTCGGATCATCCTAGAAGTAGTGAGGACAACTATGGAAAGTGAGGTAAGTCATCTATCTCCTTTGTTTCTTACATAGCTCGTTTGCTTGTATATGAATCAAGTCTAGGATTATGTTAGTTTCCACTTGTTTAATTTTGTATTGGATTGGGTAATAGCGAACTAATTTGTAATCCAAGAGAAGTTCTACCTATCCGTAAGGAGAATTTTCTACCACATAAACTAGTGACCATACTAGGGACTTTCCCTAGTTTTATTAGCCATTTGAGTGCTTGTTTGGATGATTGAATCTCTTCAAGTGTGTGTTGTCTTTTCAATTATTTCATTTCCTAATCATCATTGGGAATTAATTTGAGTCAAGAACTCAATCCACCCTTAGATTTGAGCAAGAAGAGTCATTCATTTGAATTTTCAGGACTTTATTACCCCCCCCAAAGAAGCCTACAGAACGATAATTTCAATTTATCAATCCTTGCTAGTCTACTAGGGGGTGATAATTCCCTTTCATCACTCTATTTGTGAGGCCACGTGAGTGATATTCCTCTGTTTGGGGCATTTTTAAGCCTTTCTTGCTTGGTTTTGCTTGGTTTTTGGTCTCAAACTCTTTGTGTGAGCCTTTGTTGCTTGATAGATGCTTTGTATGCCTTTGAATTGAGGGTTTGACCGATTTGTTATTCCTATATGTCCTCTTTCTTTCCTTGCCAATGTTTGGATGCATGACATCAACCTAGGCCTAACTTGATCTGTTGTTGAAGTTCGCGGTCTCTTTGATATGATCCCTCTGATCCAGTGGCATTCAGACCTGCCTAACCTTAGTTCTTAACCTCCAAAAACTCATTTGGGTGTGTTTGGGACCTACTTGGTTGTGTTTGGGGGCTATTTGGTTGTGTTTGGGAACTATTTGATTGGTTTTGGATTTGAAGTGTGTTGTTTGGGCCACTTAGATTTTGGTTCTTGTTTGGGTAAAACATTGATCCCTATTGAGCCCAGGAACCATGTATCCATATAAAAACTCTTCATTTCCACTTGAATTTTATTTGATTGAACATTAAAGGTTTCAAAAAGATCCTATTTTCCTGGTTTGGTTTGTTTGGTTTGCAAATTGGATAGTTTAGGTTTTACAAATACCAAACTTTGAAGGTCTTTGTGTGATCCAAATCCTTTGAGCTTTGATAGTTTGGGTGATATATTAGTCTTATTTGGATTCTTTGGTATTTTTTCATTTGCAAAAGTTATTGGAGTCATGTTATTTCAATATTGAATCAAAAGATTGCCTTTTGAAGTCCCTTATGCAATTTGAAAGCTATTAAGAAGGAAAATTTTCTTTGTCTCCTTTGATCTTAGATCCATTGCAATTGGCATTGAATCTTGTTATTAGAAACAAAGAAGATCACATTTAAAGCTTTAAATTTAGTTTGGAAATTTTTGGCAAGTGAAAATTTATCCTCGTCTTCTTTGATTTTAAAGTCTTTACAAGTGAAATTAAGTCTTGTAGATTGAAACAAAGAAGTTTTGTTTGAGTCTTTTAATGCAATTTAGGAGTCTTTGAGAGTGAAAAGTTTGTCTTCATTACTTTAGTTCTTTGGAAAATAGCATTAAACCCTTTAGATTGAAATGAAGAAGTGTAAGCTTTGATTCTTTGTAGAAGTTTTTGAAAAAAGAAGGAAACAAGAAAAAGTATTTCATTTTTGGTGTCTGTTTGAAAAGAATTGTCTCTTATTTTATTTTGGATTTCAAGATTGTTTGTTTGGTTTGGTGTTTCTTTCCTCATTCATTGAAAAGAGAAGTGAAAATTGTGCATTGCGTGAAAAGAAAAAAATTGTGCATTGCATGAAAAGCGAAAAAAATTGCATTTCATTGGGTGTTTACATTGAGAAGAAGAATAAATACTCTCCCTTTCTTAGATAGAGTTCATCGAAAAAATATATTTGCATTTGCATTTAGTTGGATGATGTGGAGTCGATTCATCACACCATAAGTTTCATCTACATGTACCCTTTGAGCAAAAAAAGGCTTAAAATCAACCAACGTGCTAATAAAATCGATTAGATTTTTTTCTTTTATAGCACATGAACAGTAGTATAGGGATTAAAGCTTTTGGACTAGGAAAAGTGAGTAAAGTATCCAAGAGCTACTAAAAAGAGACTAGGAACACTAATGAGCAAAATCAATTAGTAGCGTGAAGTGCTTGTTGGGAAATATCATCTAACACAGGAGTCAAGCGGTAGGAGAAGTCGAGAAGAGTGCTTGGACTGGTCCCCAACACTCTCTCTCAGTGGGGTTATGCAAGTTAGGGAGTAATATTAGTAGTGGAAATTCCTCAAGGTGACACCACTATCTGATTTACTTTGGGTCTAAGACATTTGTCTTACATTCCTTTCCCATTCGCAGAATCCCTCTCGCACTATTGTTCCACCCAACCACCATCCTAGGCTTCTTCCCAGGTTACTATAGCAGTGGTGTTGTCAGTACCTAGCACAGACATGCAACACATGATTTTGGCTCCTTAGGAGGGTACTTGGTTGCATTCGTTACTTACACCTTTGGAAGTCCATTACAGAGTAGTTGTTGGTAATTGTCTCTCATTTCTTCGCTCATTGATTGATATCTTATCTTCAGAAGATCCCTTACTTATTGATTGCTTGGTTGGTTACCTTTAGTTACTTTTTAGGGGTGTGTTCCTCCCTTATTCATATTTGGCCCCAGGAATTCTTTGTTTTCACACTGGTTGACCGAACTCTATGAATATCTCGTAGAATGCAAGGTTTGTACCCTGAGGAGCAAGAGCATCCACCTTTACAGCATTCAAGTCATTCTTCCAACAAGGGAAATATTAACGAAGGAAACCCCTCCGAACTTGGAAGCATGACCCTTTCAACGATCATAATTAAGGAGAGGTTGAAACTATTAAGGAAGGCCCTGTCCCTTTGGAAAATCCCCCTCTTACTAGAACTATTGATCCAGTACTCATAGAATTCCCTTCTACCGTATATTTTGGCACTTCTTCCACTTATCAATTGCCACCCAGCACATATAATAGGAATCCTTCACATATGATTTTGACACAATCTCACTCTTCTGATTGGTTTAACACGTCACCCTTATTACTAACTACCACTATGGACAATCCCACAAGAACCATTGTGGCTGACATTGCCATCACTTCTCCTTTATAAGGAACTCCATTGACCCAAATTATCCCTTAGGATGGAGAGTTCAATCTGGCCTTACCATTTATGTGTATGAACCCTCTCGCATTTGACTCGGGTCACACCTCTTCTCATAGAGAGTTACCTAGGCTCATACCAGGTGATCTACTTAGTGTTTCTTTTCCATATTACTCTAATTGAGCAAATCATCAAGGCGTAGCCTTGGGTATGATTACGAATATCTTGACCCAACCCTCCCTCCATCAAATAAGTAGCATTATGGAAATCACACAGACTTTTACATCAATTCGCACAATGACACCGGTGGTGAATTCACCTATGTCTTACCAAGGGGGAAAAGCTACAATTGGGGGGAAATCTATGACTAGGGATGAATTGCGCCTAGTGGCGAACCCTTAGTTTTTGGGAAACAACCAATTTTGGGGAAAACTTCTTCCAGTATCCATACATATATGGGAGGACCAATTGCATGGCCCGACACCTCCATGGATACCACTACACCTTTGTACACTAGGTTACCATACTGAGGATCTGCAAATGTTTCATGGGGTCAACCTAACCCAACGGGTATCCCTCCGCAAGGATTCCTACCTATTTAATCTATGAACCCCATGGTTCCGACCTCCCAATCCCCCCAAAACGCATATATGGGAGGACCGATAGGTTTTAATATCCCACCCTAACCAACCTTAGGTCCTACTAGTATTCTGATGCCCTATCAATATTACCAGTATCCTCAAGTCAACCAGCAATTACCATTTTTTGCTACGTTAGATATGCCTGACTTGTCACGTTTGACAAATGATCCCATACAACATTCTCAATTCTAGCCACCACTTCCCTCCAAAATACCATCCGATATTCCAAAATTCAACGGGAAGCCAAGAGAGGATCCCATCAACCATGTCATGGCCTACCATCTATGGTGTTATTCCAATTCCTTAATGGATGACTCCATTCTATTGAGAATTTTTCAGAGGACTCTCACTGGCACATCTGCAAAGTGGTATATTGAATTACCATGGCACTTGTTTAATGATTTCATGTAATACCCCAATGTTTTGTATCCCTAGACATATGTAATTATTATTTTGTTTTGTTATTATGGCACAAGGTGTTGGGACAATGGTTTTAGATATTATTATTATTAATAAATTAACTGGCTCAACATGGAATACAAACAAGAATGGGGGGACATGGCTTCCACATGTGAGGGGGAATGGGGAATAAGAGTTGTTGGTCACCCAAACTTTGTACTTCGGATCCTATTCTTGAATATTTAGGACCTTGAAGTTACTATTGCACCTTATTCATGGTTATATGGTTATCACTTGAGAAATTCACCCCTCTTGAAGATTTGGTGTGTCCCTCTTGGTGATTGTGCCCTCCTCGATTGAAAGATGCCATTTTGTAGGCCCCACTTGCACTAGAGCACCCACTTCCTACTTTCTAGGAGTTGTAAGCTAGTTTGTAGCTTCCACCTCATTGATTATTTCCTCCACCTCCATAAGTGCACCCCAATCCTCTATTCATTTGTATATTTGTGCTTATGGGATATTTATGACCCTATTGGATCCACTATTTCACCTCATGCGCCCTCCTTGTGTTATTTTTCCTCCACTCCTTGGTATTTGGTAACTCCTCCTCATGGTGCTAATCCGGAAAAGGGAATCTCCTAAACTAAGCCACCACTAAACCAATTCAAGTTAAGTCTCCATGATTAAGCCTAACCACACCTCAAACTAATTTAAGTTGGTCTCCTTGGGTTTGAATTTTCCTCCTTGATTTTTGCACCCCACTCCTCTATTCATCTGTATATTTGTGCTTCTGGGAAATTTATGACCCTATTGGATCCACTATTTCACCTTATGTGCCCTCCTTGTGCTATTTTTCCTCCACTCCTTGTTTTTTGGTAAATCCTCCTCATGGTACTAATCTGGGAAAGGGAATCTCTTAAAATAAGCCACCACTACACCAATTCAAGTTAAGTCTCCATGATTAAGCCTAAACACGCCTCAAACTAATTCAAGTTGGTCTCCTTGGGTTCGAATTTCCCTCCTTGATCTTTATATACATGTGTTATCTCCTTGTTGTGCTAGTTCGTTAGCTAGTTGGAGATAACTAACTTTTGGGTGGAGATCATTGTGACTTTTCTGTTATGTGTTGGAGAGTGATGTTATCATAGATTTTCCGGTTGTTTATCTTTGTTTCCTCGCATACCATTATTTGTCCCTATTCTATCACATAAATCCATTGGGTGAGGGTGGTGATATCCGAAGTGACATGGTGAGTGTGGGTAGTCACAACTCACCTGGTACTGTAAATGGAAGGAAAGTAGATGGTGAGGGAATGAGTTGCGGCTACTCTAGTTGAGAGTACCTCTACTTGTGGAACCATGTCCTCAGCTCGGGGGTGACTTTCATGCTGAGAGATGCATGAGCAAGGTATGTCTATGGCTAGGAGGAACGTGGTATTGTTGAAGCCAGTTGCACATCTTGAGATAAGTATTTGATTATATGCTTATTCAAGGTATTTTATTATGCATATGTGTCATGGAGGATAACTTGATATTTGTTTATGTTTATGGATGTTATTGATGGGCCTCTAAAATTGTCTATTTTCCCTACTATATTTCACCATTTTGATATCACATTTAGCCATAAATCATTACGTTCACTTTCTAATGCTTGTCTTTTCTTCTAAATTGTTAATTACTTAAAACATTTACCTGTAGATTGGGAAATTTCTTATCACTTCTTTTAGTGATCTTACTTCTTGGTAATTGTTCTTCTATTTATTTTCTTTTCTATTTTTTAATACTAATTTTTATGTGCAAGATTAATGAAGAGAATATAACAAAAGATGAATGAATTTACTCGAGGAGGAAGGAATAAATCAAACAATTTACAATTCCAGGAATCTAGTCATCCAGCAAGCAACAACTGCAAATTGTTATGGGAATTTAATTGATTTCTAAGATTACAACAACCGTCTGGCAGTCAACCCGGCACTTCCGCCATTAAGCCAGGAATCCGATTTCGGGCTCCATTTCTGAGCAATCCATGAGGAATCTCGTGAAACCGTTCAAAACCCACTTCACAATTATGGTCATTTATCCATAATCGCAGGCATTTTTTGGAATATCCAAACATATCTATAGAAAAACGTGCCCAAACAAATGTAATTTTTCCAGAATTAGGGTTACGATTTGTTTTGTAAAATTAATAATTTGTTGAACGTCCCAGATCCTGGGGGAATCGTTTTTATCTTCTCCTCTGAGTCTGAATGTATAAATAAAGTTGTGCATAGGAGCAGAGGGATCCAATATTATGGTATGAGAGATTTGATATTGTAATTATGTGAGAAGTAACTAAGCATTACCAGTTTGTAAACAAATATTTGATCTTTAATGAAGTATTGATTGTTGCTCCATTTTGAGGAAACTCTTTTTTCTGAGTTAGTTACCAAGCATGTTTCCCGATTCAGGAAGGGCCCCTTAACTCAGGTAACATCCTGCTATTTTCAATTTTTAAATTCATTTTGATTTGTATTTCATTTTTATCTTGGTAATTGTTTTCATTGTTATGATCATTTTGGTTCTGCAATTGTTTCATTTATAGATCAATCCTCGATTTGAACACCTGTATTCATTTTCAATTCATTACAATCTTTTTTATCTCTCATACAACAATTGCACGCTTCTTCCTTGCAATTTCCCAATGCACATTTACTCCTACGCTATCACTCTCATTCCAACACTTCGCAACTCAGATATGCAATTGCACTCCCATTCCTGCACTCATGCATTCCAGCTACTTATTTTTCCACTTGCGCTTAACAATTATCTCAGCATTGTTTCTCTTTATTCATGCCTATATCTCTAATTTTGAATCTCCAGTTAACGTTGCATGTTTTGATTGTTCATTGTGTATATTTCATTTATACATTGTTTTTTCTTTCATCTCATACATATTCATTCTCTGTATATTCTGTTGTCAATATTTAACATATTATGTTTGCTTTGTTTCTATCATTTATTTCACAGTTTCTTTTGTTTCAAATTATATGTTTGTTATATCTTTTATTATATTAGTTGTGATGTTGTTTGCAATAATTATGCTTTCATAAAAATATATTGTTTGTATATATTATTTTGTTGATTAGTAGTAGCATATTTAATTGTCTAAATTAGTAATTGTTTTAGTATTTGCTTGTTATCATATGAATAATATGTTGTAAATATTTTTTGTTTTAAATAAAACATTATTACAATGTCAATTTTGTAAATAGATGTTATTATTACCATTTCAACTAGAAATTCACATATTCCATTATTTCATATGTGGCATTAAATTTACGACAAAAACAAATTTCAAATTAACACATCATTTCTCTTTCTTTCACTTTCATTTTATCGTCTTTCTTTCTTCATTATGTCACATTAATTTCCCTCCATGGCTTCTAGGGTGTATCTTTTTTAGGACAGTTCACTTTCATAGTTCAATTTGAGATTTCTTTTGCTTTGATTTGGTCTTTCGGTAGCTTAAATTTCCTTTTATATTTCTTTCACTTTAATTCATGTACTTTGGATTCTTGCACTTTAATTTTACATAGTTTCAATTACCAAAGGTTATATTTAAGGCCTAACTCGTAATATATGGCCTCTCTATAACGGGCTTCTTCCCTAGGTGTTCAGATAGATATCCCCATTTATTTGTTTTGCTTATTATAACTGAGTTTGTTTGTCGGAATTGGGTCAAGTTAGATTAGGATGGATTACTTTGACCATGCACATATAGTGTAGGCACCTCTAATTTTATGAATCCCAGTCAATAATTTAATGTCAAATTAATTAGTATATAATTTTACCGACATTTTTGGCGGCGTTGTCGGGGAGGTTCTAAAGGGGTTGAAGGGTAGGTAGATAGGTTGCATTTACATTACACAGCAAGGGGGAGGAGTAAACGCTAAGACTCAAATATGACCTCACTACGGATCTTCCATAGTGTAATAGCCTCACACATCCACTTTAGTGTGTTTCCCCAAATCCTTGTTGGTCCTTTCATGCAAGTGTGTTTTTTTCTTTCTGCAAGTTTGAGTTTGTTTACCTTTCCGCAATTTAATTTCCTACAAGTGTTCTTTTAAAGAACTAACTCATGTGAAAAGATAACTCGGTGATAGCGAGGTTTAAAGTAGCATGAGGAGTTCAAGTTTGCTTCGAGTAGTGTGCTTTAGTTCTACAATTAATCTCTTTTTCATTTTTAATTTAAATAGTATTTTTAAATTTTAATTATTATTTCATTGGGTGTTGTAACCCCGCACACTAATTGATGTGTGAACCAGGATTTATCAACTGGCATGATGAGCCGAGAAGCAACCATTAGTTTGAGGGAACTTTCTCAAATCCTAGTAGCAGTTGGGATTTCTTCTTTTCACGAGGAACATATTTTGGCAGCCACCAAAAATTTATCTACCTCTCCGGAAATATTAGAGGAATCAAAGTCCCATGATCTACAAAAATAATTTCCTTTCCAAAATACGAAAGAAGTTGAAAAATTAAGGACTACATCCCATGGAGAGCGACCATGCAAACCTGAGAACGAAGAGTTCCCCACATGCACCTCAACAGCTCCTTCATGTACTACAAAGATCAATCATTTACAAGAGGAGGAATTGTATCAAGATTACATAGAAATGTGGTTCCAATAGGTAATCAAGCCACAACGCCATTCTCTCCTTCGACACTTCTTGCTGCCAAAACAAGTAGGTCAGTTGATTCTTCATATCCAAGTAATCACTGTGATAACTTCTTCATATATGGATATGGGTATGTTTCTTATCTTGCTTCGCACATGGTTACATTGGAAAATTTGTTACACTTGAATAAAGAGTTTTTTTGCTTTTGGGTAGCATAGGATAGTATGTATATAAATAAACAGTTGCATGTGGTAAGTTAGCTTTAAGTTTCATGCAACTTCACTATTTCTTTTCTTTTTAAATAAAGGAACTAAGAAGAAAATATTATTAATAATTTATCCAAAACAAACTTAAAATATTTATTTATTTTAGTACATGCATCTTTCTTGTCATTAATACAAACAGTATCAAGAAGACCAATATTTAACACTATGGGAATTTACTTAAACTTTAAGGTCTACATAGTGATACCTATAGGTAACCTATACATCCTATATTTATTATAAAAGCTTGTTATCTAAGTATATTTATCAAATAGTAGGAGGAGAGTAAGTGTCATTTCTACTTGTGGAGGAACGCTACTAAAACTTATATGAAGAAGATTGACTTAGGGACTAGAGAATAGCTTTAGGTCATTCTCTTTTGACATGAATTATAATTTAAGGCTATTATAAATAATGTTACTCATGCGATTAAATTTAAATGTTGAATTATGTGTTTAGAAAGACTTAATATACTCAAGTACCAATCAGATTCCAATTACTTTAATATCTTTTGAAATAATTATATGGTTATGAGGCAAACTCGTCGAGGTACTGAACAGGCCTGCTGGCAGTGGGTCCATGCCGAGTAAAAACATAAATAAGGAAGTTCGGTAAATACAAGAAAACTCGTCAGGGTACTGAACAGGATTGCTGGCAGTGGGGCCATGCTTGTATGGTACCAAGGTAAACCCGTCGAGGTACTAAACAAGCTCGTTGGAAGCGGGGCTATGCTAGGTAAAAGAGTCATCATAATTACATTGTTATGGACATAGTTCAATCAAATGAATACCCTGAATGCATATATACATTGTTAAGCCAATCATTAATTTAAATTCCATTTCAAAATGTCCATAAGATGATCTTAAGACCTTATCGTATAATTCATACTATATCTAGGATGTCACTATCCTAGAAGTGGAACCCATAATTGTAGAATTTTTACGAACTCCGTTGTGAACTTTAACTATATTACTTGGATGACAGTAAGCCTTTGAAAATGAGACAAGAATGACTGGTTTCCTATGGGAATTTTAAAAGACCGACTATGCCCTCATATTTTTCCCCATCATAATGTATATGGTCTTCATGAGCATAAACTATTATTAGTTGATGAAATTGTATGTATTAAGCAATCTGAATTAGTGCGGTGTTGTTTTGGTCATTCTCATATCATAGCATTAATGCATCTTTTTCCTAAGTTCTAGATTTTCTTCGAATAGATAATGTTGGCCTAGTTTTCCTGAAGATTGTTGTTAAAAATAAGGGGTGTTGAAATTTATGAAAAGCCAGTTCCAATTTATTGATGGCCCGAGGACGTGCCATGTCTTCGGTCTGGGGGATGATGGGCCTCTAAAATTGTCTATTTTCCCCACTATATTTCACCATTTTGATATCACATTTAACCATAAATCATTACGTTCACTTTCTAATGCTTATCTTTTCTTCTAAATTGTTAATTAAAAGCAAAGGAAGTGAATGACATGAATTCATAACATATTTTTGGTAATGAGCTATTTTCTTGCATTTGGTGATATGTTTCCACATTTTGGATTAAGATCAAAGAGCTTGAGGTGTTGGTACTCATTCCACTACTCAATCCAGCATTTGTTCCGGTACTACTCCAAATAAACATTTTGTCCAAAGACTAATGAATGCACCAAATCATTATATATATTATTAGTCCAACACACAATTCATTGGCCCATTATTCTATTAGGATTATTATCATAATACATTAGATGGGAAGGGAATAATTTTTATATTACTAATGTATTGTTGGAATAGTTCAATTTTCATAAAAGAAGGTGCAAGCAATGTTTTATTAGCCGACACTTAATGAAAGAGAAACCTGAAGAAATTTGATAAAAACTTAAACATCTACTTGGAGATTTGGAAATTTCTTATTACTTCTTTTAGTGATCTTACTTCTTGGTAATTGTTCTTCTATTTGTTTTCCTTTCTATTTTGTAATATTATTTTTTTATGTGTGGGATTAATGAAGAGAAGATAACAAAAGATGAATGAATTTACTGGAGGAGGAATGAATAAATCAAACAATTTACAATTCCAGGAATCTAGTCAACCAACAAGCAACAACTGCAAATTGTTCTGGAAATTTAATTGATTTCTGAGATTTCAACAACAATCTGGCACTTTCGTCATTAAGCCAGGAAGCATATTCTGGGGTCAGTTTCTTAGCCATCCATGAGGAATCTGGTGAAACCGTTCAAAACCCACTTTCCAATTATGGTCATTTACCCCTAATCGAGGGAAGTTTTTGGAATCTCCAAACATATCTAGAGAAAAACGTGCCCGAACAGATGTAATTTTTCCAGAATCAGGGTTACGATCTGTTTTGTAAAATTAATCATTTGTTGAACGTCCCAGAGCCTGGGGGATTCATTTTTATCTTCTCCTCTGAGTCTGAATGTATAAATAAAGTTGTGCAGAGGAGAAGAGGGATCCAATCTTATGGTATGAGAGATCTGATATTGTAATTCTGTGAGAAATAATTGAGCGTGACCAATTTATAAACAAGTATTTGATCTTTAATGAAGTATTGATTGTTGTTGGATTTTGAGGAAGCTCTATGTTCTGAGTTAGTTTCCAGGCATGTTTCCCAGGTCAGGAAGGGCCCCTCGACTCAGGTAGCATCCTATTATTTCCAATTTTTAATTTCATTTTGATTTGTATTTCATTTTTAGCTTGGTAATGTTTTTCATTGTTATGATAATTTTGGTTCTGCAATTGTTTCATTTATAGATCAATCCCCGATTTGAACACCTGTATTCATTTTCAATTCATTACAATCTTTTTTTATCTCTCATACAACAATTGCACGCTTCTTCCTTGCAATTTCCCGATGCATATTTACTCCTACGCTATCACTCTCATTCTAGCACTTCACAACTCAGATATGCAATTGCACTCCCATTCATGCACTCACGCATTCCAGCTACTTATTTTTCCACCTATGCTTAACAATTATCTCAGCTTTGTTTCTCTTTATTCACGCCTATATCTCTATTTTTGAATCTCCAGTTAACACTGCATGTTTTGACTATTCATTGTGTATATTTAATTTATACATTGTTTGTTCTTTCATCTGATACATATTCATTACGTGTATATTATGTTGTCAATATTTAATATATTATGTTTGCTTTGTTTCTATCATTTATTTCACACTTTATTTTGTTTAAAATTAGATGTTTGTTATATCTTTTGTTATATCTATTTTATATTTGTTGTGATGTTGTTTGCAATAATTCTGCTTTCGTAAAAATATATTGTTTGTATGTAGTATTTTGTTGATTAGTAGTAGCATCTTTAATTGTCTAAATTAGTAATTGTTTTAGTATTTGCTTGTTATCATATGAATAATATGCTGTAAATAAAACATTATTACAATGTCAATTTTGTAAATAGATGTTATTATTACTATTTCATCTAGAAATTCACATCCTCCATTACTTCATATGTGGCCTTAAATTTAGGACAAAAACAAATTTCATATTAACACATCATTGCTCTTTCTTTCACTTCCATTTTATCATCTTGATTTCTTCATTATGTCACATTACTTTCCCTCTATGGCTTCTAGGGTGCAACTTTTCGAGGACACTTCACTTTCATATTTCAATCTGAGATTTCATTTGCTATTTGTTTTGCTTTGATTTGGTCTTTCGGTAGCTTAAATTTCCTTTTATATTTATTGTACTTCAATTCATGTACTTTGGATTCTTGCACTTTAATTTGACATAGTTTCAATTACCAAAGGTTATATTTAAGGCCTAACACGTAAGATATGGCCTCTCCATAATGGGATTCTTCTCTAGGTGTTGAGATAGATATCCCCATTTATTTGTTTTGTTTATTACAATTCAGTGTGTTCGTCAGCATTATGTCAAGTTAGATTAGGTTATATTATTTTGACCCTGCACATACAGTGTAAGCACCTCTAATTCTACGGATCTCGATCGATAATTTAATGTCAAATTAATTAGTATATAATTTTACCGACATATATGTTAGCAATTGAATGTAGGTTAGCAGTTGAATGTAGGTTGGACAGTCCGCAAGATTAAACCCAACTTGTGATGAACCTTCTATATCTTCTCTAACTTCTATATTCCCTCATGGATAGATGGTTGTAGATGGCAGCCATCATTTCTAATTTCTCTCGTGGATATATGGTTGTAGATGGCATCCATCATTTATGATTTTCTCTCATGGTTAATGGTTGTAGAGGAAGCCATCACTTCTTATTTGTAATGTGTTTAGATGATTGTAAATGACAGCCATGAGATTTGATTTGTAATGTGTTTAGATGGCTATCAATGGAAGCCACAAGATATGATTTGTAATGTGTTTAGATGGTTGTAAATGACAGCCATAAAATCTGATTTGTATTAGTGATTGATGGTTGATGGGGGAGGCAGCCATGAATCTGATTTTTACTAGTGAGTGATGGTTTTAGGGGACAACCATGGGATATGTTTTGATGGTTGCAGAAGCTTGTGTCTTTGTGACTCTTATGGTTTATGTAGTTGTGTTGTTAATGTTGTTAATACTTGTTAGGGTTAACCTTGATTCGGGAATTAGTCAAAGGTAACCTTGATTTGGGAATTAGTCAAAGGTGGTCTAAATCTCAAGCTGTCTTGGGCACATGGTTTCTTGTATCTCATGGTATTGGCCCAAGGTATTGCATGTAAAGAAGCCTTTATAAGGCTTGAGGAGGCTCCATTGTAAAGTGGCGTGGAAGTAAGCTCACTTGACCGGGTTGTCTAGTTTTGGCCAAGGTAATGAAGATCTTCATTGGTGCTGGTTTTTTCCCACATGGGGTTTTCCATGGTAAACTATGTGTCTATATATGATGGTTGCTTGCTTATTGTTAATTATTTCTCTCTGATATCAAAGCCTGATTGTGCTCATTCAGAATGCTCTGAGTGTAAGTGTGCAGAAGAAGATCATTGTAGATCTAGTGCAGATTTAATTGGTATATAGATCCGTTGGTGCTTGCAGCCTGAACAATTTGTGTTCAACGAAGGGCATGAATGAGTGGATCTGAATACATAAGTGATGCCTGCATGAAGTTTGAATGTTGAATGCAGATCCGAGGAAGAAAAATGTAGATCTGTTGTGGTTAGATCTGCATGTTGAAAAACAAAACAGAGCCACCCATTTGTTAGAGAAAGAACCCACGCCGGTCTAAGGGAAGAGTGATGCCCATCAAGCCTTCAATTGGTTAAAAGTTGTTGCAACAGACATTATGGTGAGCCCATGTCCATGTGCATATCTATGAGTTACAAAGAAGCCGATGTGGAGAGAGGACGCAACAAAAGGACAACTTACCAACAATTGTTGAAGCAGATCTGTGTGCAAAGATTTCCAGAGAGTTCAGTAGACTGGAAAAACGAGCTTCCAATATCACGTGGACGACTGTTGCAAAGAGTAGCCTCCGGTTAAGAGGTTTACGGTGACAGAAAAACAAAGGATACCTATTTTCCAAAGCCGTGCAGAAATATTTGGTTGAAATCCATGAATATTCATGGAGCTTGGTAAAATATAGAAAGCAAATATTCCATTAAAACAATAAAAAATATATGTGGAAAAAGTTGTGACGTCATGGAAATAAAATTTGGTTTCATGTCACTTATTAAAATAAAATATGAAAAAGGGGCTTGTATGGAGTGTAGACGTCATGTTAAAAAAGGATTCATTAATACCTTTATTTGGATATTTTTAAAAGGAGTGGCACCATTTAATATTATTTGTAATTGTATGATAAGGGCATGAACATAAAAGGTGAAGGTTGAAATTCTTTTTGATCTTTTTTGAAAGAATGTGAGGTGAACCTTTATTTGTAATTGTATGGTAAGTGCACGAACATAAAAGGTGAAGGTTGAAAATTTTTTGGATCTTTGTTGAAAGAATGTGAGGTGAACCTTGAGTGTGATAGCAAGAATGGCATGATTGTAATTTGTATTATTTTTTTGAATTAATTGTAGTGTGTATGTTTGGTGGTATCTAACACTTTAGTAATATTTTTTGGTCTATATGAAACTTAGCCATAGGTAATTTGTGATTTCCCTCGGTGCTAGAAGTACAAGGTATCCCTCTTATGTGCAAAGAAGGGATGTTGCATCAAGTGTGGAATGAACCATTGGGTAGGTACGAGGGTGGCATGTGTACTCATACAATAGCTTGATGTGGAATCAAAGAAGGTGAATCTTCAATTGTAAGGGGGGAATGTGAGATGGTTTGATCTCAATGTTTGGGACCAATATTGATTAACCTTGTATGCGAAGAGAATTCCTATAGAAGTGGCAGTTACAATGGTTGAAAACCCATGTAATCCGATAGATGGATTCTACTTTATATGGACATTGATGTCAAGGTTGGATGCATGTAATAAAGGAGGCATGGCAGAAAATGATCAAGTAGATGAGCAAGAAAGCGAGCATGGAAAAGCGAGAGGATGAAGCAATGGATGGTGATGGTGTAGTCACCATGAAGACATAAAAAAAAATTAATGAAGTAGTTTGCATGTAAAAAGGCATATGGATGCAAGACCTAGTAAGGCATGCATACCCCTGGTAACTCACTGATAAAGTCAGGAGGTAGACCTACGTGATAGGGAGGTGTGTAATATCCCCAAGTCAATTTTAAAGGGGGGATTGTTAGGGTTAACCTTGACTCGGGAATGAGTCAAAGGTGGTCTAGGTCTCGAGTGGTCTTTGGCACATAGTTTCTTGTATCCCATGGTATTGGCCCATGGTATTGCATGTAAAGAATCCTTTATAAGGCTTGAGGAGTCTCCATTGTAAAGTGGCCTGGAGGTGAGCAGGTGAGCTCACTTGGCCTAGTTGGCCAGTTTTGGCCAAGGTAATGAAGATATTCATTGGTGTTGGTTTTTCCCCACATGGGGTTTTCCATGGTAAACTATGTGTCTATATATGATGGTTGCTTGATTATTGTTAATTATTTCTCTCGCATATTATTTATTATGCTTGTAAATCCTAATAAATACTCACTATCTAAACCAAACAAATCAGCACACACATAATCGAATTAGTAAGACATCCTCATATGAAAGATAAGTGAAAGGAAAATGGGATGACAACCATGATAATTGAATACTCACAAACGTCTACAATTGAATACTTGCTTTCATGTTTTCAATGTCATTGCAATCCAACAACTACTATCAAGCACATGAGCTAAACATTTGTACTCAACCATTACAAGAATAATGGAAAGATCAATTATCGTACTTTTATTATAAACATTCATTGTTTACAATTACAACATATTTATCTTACATAGCACATGCTTTAGGAAAGGATATGTTTACATATTTTTGCATTAATTTGACTCAGTCGTTCCCCTTGGGTTACATGGTGTCTTTGGCCTTGGTTTCAGGGTCGGGCACACCACGTTTCAATTCCCTTGCCATGGCATTTTTGACACATTTTTAGTTACCAATTCGATATGAAATCGGTACTGAGATATTGATCTCGCTTAGAAAATACACTTCCACTCATATATATGACCATATTCATGAGTGGAGACGATAATGTCGATTAATTAAAGCAAATATTTCAGACTAGCTTCTAGCTAGATGTTGCTATGGGAGGTGTTGTTACTAAAGAGCAAGCGATCAGTCATGCGCAATACCTAGATTTGGTATACTTCCAATCCGACACATCGTACGATTTAATCTATAATGCTCCCTTTCCTACTAATGATCCTTCGAGACCATCCATAGAACCTCATGTCGATGGTATTGTAGGTTCTGTAGAAACATAGTTGGTTACCCAATTGACTGGGTAACAAATCCAACCAGCTTCTACTCCGGCCTTAACAAAAACTGGTTCAAACACCAAGACTACCCCACCTACCGCCCAAACCTTCGAAGTGAATTTAGTTCAATCTAAATCATCTCAACCACCTAGAGGTAAGAATACGAACAAAGGGAAATCCAAAAAATCTTCAAACCAATAGGAGAATAACAAAACCTAAGAAGCTACTGCTGAAACCAAACCAAAGAGAAATGCAAAGTTTCCCTGCCTAATCTGTGGAGACGACCATTACACAAAGGATTTCCCTCGTCATGATGAGGTCACTAATTTCCTAAAGGGAAAATCCCAACCAAAAGTATCAAAATTACCCTTTCCCACCTCAATAGTAGCAAATGATAGCTCACAATCCTCCATAAGGGGGCAATGGGAGTCATCATCATCATGCAGATACTTCCTCAGCCGCTCAATACCTCATGTGCACTAAGACGGTTGGATTAACCACCAGGTCAGAGACATAAGAACTTATTCCAGACAAGAACACAAATGGAAGTCCTATGGATAAAACATCCACCTCTACCACCCCTCCACCTCCTGGCCCTCACCAAATATAGAAGCCTATTTCTGACACAGTGTTGCGCCCACGAAATATTACAATTAAAAAAGTGATGTTTAATCCAAGTTATCATGCTTCCCAAAATTGCAATATTGTTGAGGACTTATCCCAGGCACCTTGCACTATGTTGAATCTCGAAGTTCTACAAAATTGTCCTAGTCAATGTAGAACCCTGTTGTTAGCTCTTGGAGTAATGGACCCTGGGACTTCCAATAGTATTATGTTTAACCTGGAATACTTTAAGCTAAGGCTTCCCCATCAAATTGTGTTCCAAATACATATGAACATTTGTGGGAATAATATCCATCGGGCCATTTTGTACGTGGGTGCCTCGACTTCTATGATGTTTTTATCTTGTTGGAGGGATATCAGCTTTCATGAAGTTAATCAGTCTCCCACCACTTTTAAGGCCTTTGACGATCGTGGTTTTCAAACTTATGGACTTTTACCATCTTTAGCCATGGAATTGTGGGTCCCATTTGGATTATAATTTGTCGATGCCCCTTTGGATTATAATTTGTTTCTCGGTCGAAATTGGTTTTACACGATGACTACCATTTCATCCTCAGTCTTTCGCATGGTACAATTTCCTCATCAAGGAAAAATTATTACCATGATTGACCAACTTGAATTTTTCACCCCTGATATCCATAAAAACACTACCAATAATGTCCCTCTCTTAGGGAATTCTAAACCTCAATATGAGGATGTGGGGGTAGGCCTTCTTAAGGATTCTCCAATCATAGGATTTTTTCCCTCGTCCACCCCAAATCTCCCATGGCAAGTTGCCACAGTTAAAATGAATTCATCTACGATGCCACGATCCCATGAATCATTTGATTCTCGAGTAGTACCTAGTCCATCTAAACTTTACCCTTCAAAGGGTAAATTGGATCTTGATCTCCCCCCTATTACCCCTATCAAGTCTCTTGACATGCATTCTTTCCAGAGCATTAATCTTCCATCTAATGAAGACCTATTGGAATCCATGGCCAAGAACAATGAGCATAGTTCCTTTTTCTATCAATCTCGATAAAAAATGAAATGTATAATCATGAGCATATTTCATTGTCTGTGTCAAGCTCATTAAAAAATGAAATAGACCCCCCTCCAATTGGGTCGAGTCTTCCACTAGATACAATACCTAAACCTTCATTTCCTCCACCCGTGTCACTTGATCATCTTTCTTCCTCCCTCTCTGGCGAACCTATTCCTATTAGTATCCAAGAGTATAATAGCGTGAAGTAGAAGAGTTGGTAGATGAAATGAAGATTGGGGGGCATGTCTCCAGCCTCTAGACATCATATTGGAGTTAAGCCGCTAGCTTCTATCGATCATGCTAGGGGTAAAGTTCCAACCTCTAGACATCATGTTTGGAGAAAACCCATTAATGGGTATCACCCAAAGTACCAACCTCTGGATATCATGTTGGGAAGAAACTCGGCAGTGGATGTCATTTCGAGAAGATTTTATTTTCAATTTCAAGCTCGTTAAAAAATTAAACAACTATGCCAAGCATAGTTCATTCTCTATTTAAAGATCGTTAAAAAATGAAGCATATAACCCAAGCATGTTTCATTCTCTGTTTCAAGTTCATTAAAAAATGAAGCAGACACCTGAGCACTCTTTCCACCTATCTGTGAGCTCATTAAAAATAGTAAGAGGGTTAAGATTACTTTTTTTTCGTGCTCTGTTTAAAACATGGAAATATTTCGAGTTCTTTTGATACCTTAGTCATGTTTGTTAAAATTAAGAAAAAAAGTGTCAATTTTATCTTCTTTTCTTCTACTCGTAAAATAATGAGGAAGTGTCTCCTTGGATGGGGTGATAGGTGGCGAACGATGAACACCACGTGGAATAGGATTAGCATGGGAGGGAACGTGTTTTTATTAAGGCTCATCTCTGGTTTAATGGGATTTCACTTGATTGTGCCTGCATTCAGTCGCATCACCGGATCTGGTGGTTTAATGGATTCTCCTTCCGACTGATTCTACACTAGCTCGCAAGGGATGAATTTAATTTCACCTAAGGTGGGGATGATCTCTCATCTACTATAGATATTGTCTTATGATTTTTGGTGTACGCTGGCCAAGATTTCAAAAATTCATTTATGGAAGTAGATTCTTGTTTCTTGCAGGCACCCTGGTCGGCCTCCATACTGCATTGTCATGTTTCTATGCAGCTGGAGGTTGTTTGGATTTTTTTTTGGAGAATGCCTATTCTAAGACTCATGGTTCATTCTCATCGTGGGAATGGTGGTTGTCCTCAGGCCTGGATCACTCTGGATTCTCCTCCCTTATCTTCTGGCTCGAGTGAATGGTCCTCAGCAAGGAACATGGATCTTTGTGTGGGAGACGTAGCTTCGCAGGCTGACCAGAAGCAGAACAAGTGGTCGTTTCTGGTGGTCGTTTCTGGTGGCCCATGGTTCAATGATTTGGGAATTCAATTGGATATGGTGACAAATTTCCACCACCTCTATCTCAACCTTATAATACACCTCCCTCTTCAAATTTGAGTAAGCCCTCATGTTCTCGTTGCTCTCAGGATCTGCATTTGAAGTCTGAGGATAATTTTCCTTTGGTTCACGCCTTATGTGATATTCACTTCGAACATCGTCGCCACATGGAAGATATCACTTACAAATTGGAGCTAATGGACAAAAAAATGATGTTATTCTCGCAATCATCTCTGGTCACGGCAATGGCTCATCTCGGATGGTCATTGTCAATCATGAAACAATTGTATTGCAGGATGGGGTTTCCACTCAGGGATTGGGATGCCAAAATATTTATTTTCTTTTCTTTTATGTTTCATTCTATGTCTATTCTGCCTCAATTTCTATCTTGCTACAAGTCATACTTAAGCGGCTGACTATGTATCCGACTATTAGTTTTGTGTTCAGACTCAGAGGCCTTCTTTTTGTAAAATGCTACAATTTCAATCTCTCTTGATAGTTCAAATCATCAGTTATCAAGGGGCCTTATGATACAGTATAATGTCTCTCTTACTTACAAAAAAAAATGAGGAAGTGTCTAATGAGTATAGGTTTATCTCTTTATTCGCATGCTAGAGTATTTATGGATTTAAAGGAATTTTGTTGAGTTTAATTTTAGTCTTTGCCGTACTCGGTTATCAAACATGACAAAGTCATCTTTCGAGTGATATTTTATCCCTTTTTTGGACTCATTAGACTACATGAACTATTTGGAGTCTCCTTCAAGCTCTTTTCAAACTCCCTAAATATGAAAATATTTCTCAGTGAAGTTTCTTTCTTTCACGCTTGTTAAAATATTTGAAAGAGCATCCATTTGGTATAGGTTTACCCCTTTTTTGGGCCTAATGGACTAATTATGAAAAAGGTATATTGTATTTGACCATTGACTAGAAGGGTTCTCCCTGTATTGTTTTATCCTTTTTTGGACAGAGGAGACTAAATTTATGAAAAAGACACTTTGGAGCCTTCTTTAGATTCTTTTCAGACTCTCTAAATGTGAAAATATCATCGAGTTTACCTTCTTTAGACTCATAAAATAATGCATCGAAGGGCCCATATGGGATCGAACCCCTCCTTCTTAACGTTCATTAAATATATGGTGAGGGACTCATCTAAGATAAGCTACACCAATCATTTGTTATCCTCCTCAATATTGTTAAAAAACAAAGAGGTACTCATCAATCATGGTGGGGGAATAATTGGGAAAAATAGGTTAGTTTTCACATTATGGCAGTTGTTCATCATCTCCCTTGAACATGGAACCTGTCTGCATCTTGTCTTACAGTTGGATAATCTTCTTGCCTCTAAGTTATACTAATTCCATGAGTCATCCTACTCCTTTCGTCTATCAAATTAATGTCCTAGTCATTGTCGCATTATATTTTGGTCTCTATCTCATTGATTCAATGATGCCAAGTCATTTTTCATGCCATCCAATGTTCAAGGGAAGTTATCATGAGTCATAATTTTTGCAATCCTATCAACCTTCATCCATGTGTCAATCTTTGCTCATTTGACACACCACTTTACATCACTTTCCTATGTCAATTTTGTGTCGAAGATGTGGGATACATCATGGCCCTCCTTCTATGAATTTATTCATGTCGACTTCAACGCATCATCCAAGAGTTAGACTTAGAAACCAATTAGTACCTTTGAACCTACATGCCTCTATGGAAAGTTTCATCACTTTCGACAGTAAGTTTACATCATTGGCCTCTAATTGAATGACTCAACAAGTGTTTGACTTTATCTCATTTACTCACATTCATTAGAATGTACTAGGGTACCTTGGGAGTCATCATCATTATTGGTGATTTCCCTCGCACTTGTTAACGGTGTACATCAATTACCACTAATAAAGTGGTTTCTACCATGTTCAAATTCAGCATATCTATCTGCATGGTTAGAATTGCACCATTTCGGGATTAAGATGAATACCCTAGGGACCTTTGTTATGTACTTTACCGAGGTTGCGATGGATATTTTTTTAGTAGGTTTTAGTATGGACATCATGTTGGTTCTGATATGTATACTATCACACAAAATCACTTTGTATTGGTATGTGGTTGTATCATTATTATATCGTGGATCCACTTTGTACTTTTGTGGCCATGATCTATTTAAGTCATGTAGATACGGAACCACATTGTATGTCGGTGGTTGTATCCTGAGTCAATAATTTCATGCATCCGCAATGTATTGGTTGGAAGCCATGCTTTGAATCATGTTATTCTAAGTGTGAGTATGCCTACCTAGAGGATGATATTGGTATAATGTTTTATCTTGGTTTGCGTTTTTCGTCCAGCTCTCCTCTTCCATCACCCTTTGCACCTTTATCTTGGTAAATTGTTTCAACCATCAGATCCCTTTTGACCTCACACTTTAAGGGGCACATGTTACACCTCAAATTGTCACCTTCATGTGTCATGCTTGGTTTTCATGTTTCATCACCATGAGCATCGTGATTGTTATGCTCCCTAGGGGTGTTAGGACCCTTCATCATGTGGTTAGTTCACCCCCTAGACAAATTTGGGAGAGAATCCTATCATTTGGAGGTCGAAACACACTATCCTAAATCCTAGTTTAAGCCTTGAAGGGAAATTATCACCCCCTCCCCTTGTTCAAGGAGTGATAATTCCAAAATTCCAGTGTTAGGGGAGTGATAATTTCACATTTTATCACTTTATGGATTTCCTTGGGTGAGCGATAATTTTTCCTCAACCAATTGGCATGATTCAAGGAGAAAGATTTGGATGATATTTTGAATAGGTAAGCCTATAATTCGAGTATCACTCCCTTCTCCATTCTAAGAAACCCTAATCTTTCATGATCCAACATATCCTCCCTTGATCCAATCATTTATCCAAGTAATTTGGCCTCCCAAATCTTATAAATTGAGCTCATTCTTTGGATTTGAGACATGAAAAGAAAGCTTGAAGAATCCATCCTTATGCTAGTCTAATTCTCAATGGGTCTGGAAAGAGAGCTTGGAGGAGATGTTGCTACTAAGTTAGGTATAACTTGTATGTATTTCTTTATGGATTTCCCTTCAATGCAAACTTGGCCTATTTCTCCAAATTTCATGTCTTTCATGGTGAATATATGAATTTTTCTATGCTTTGATAGTTAGATCTGTGTTTATACATATGTTACTTTGGAGAAGGTTTTGTCTTATGCTTGTGAAGAAATCCATAAGCCCAGATATTAAGTCTAGGAGCTGGATCAACCTGGTAGCAACAAGGAAAACTATCGGAAGTGAGGTAGGTCATCTATCTCCTTTGTTTCTTCCATAGCTTGTTTGCTTGTGTATGAACTAGGTCTAGGAGTATGTTAGTGTCCACTTGTTTACTTATGTCTTGGAATGGAGAATAGGGAACCACTTTGTAATCCAAGAGAAGTTCTACATATCTGTAGGGAGAATTTTCTACCACAAAATCATGATGAGGAAGAGCGAAGAGGTGATTATATTCATGGCATACATATAACTATGGTTGAGATGGATGTTGTAGTTGAGTTGGACTTCAACAAATCCTACATGAAGAAGAACCATCTTACCCCCTAGCTCAATAGGGAAATTTTGTAAAATGCCTTGTTGTTGTGAGGGATGATCATCATAGACTCAAAGGGTGATTGTTGATAGTATGAGATTGGGGGATCCTACTCGTTTCCAAATAGTGATTGACATGACACAAGTAGAATCACCTTTTCTAATGATACATTGACGAAGTCAAAGGTCATTAGGCATGAATCAAATGGATAAATGGAACTTAATTCTGCTAGTCATTCCTTGTTCTAAGAGGGGAAATATTGAAGAATGTAAAGAATGGACATGGTAGTGGGGGATTGGGTCAAATCATATATGATGGTGTAACTATGATAATCTCTTGCATGAGGGTTATGATAGGTACATCATAGAGGTGGATTTGGCACCTAAGAGATATGGTAACTACTAGGGTGTGGAAATTGAAGAAGCCTACTAGTGGGAGATAGGGTACCCTTGCACTCTGTAGGGGGTGATTTTTTCATACCATAGACTTGATTACGCATTTGGAGGTGAATACTTGCATAATTCATGTATATTTTTCAGTAGGAAGAATCCCTAGTTGTGGTGGGATTAGGGGGTTGTCATAATTCTTGTTGGTGAATTATGGCCCCTTGTTGAGGGAAGGGGTTTTATAAGGCTGCTTATTGTGATTGGGCATCATTATTTACTTTGTAAGGATTTATGCTAGGTTGAGCCTATGTTTCGATTATCTTCTTACAATTGAAAATTATAGGGAAATCATGAGTTGTCCTCACTAGAAATGGCACACAAAAAATTATTTTTAAGGTTGTTATTTGTCCTAGTTGTTTAGGTGTGTTTTTATTACGAGTGTTTTGGTTCTAGTTCATGCCATTACAATTTGGTTGGTTAGGGGGGTTTCACCCCTACCTTTAAGTTTGGTTCAGTTGCTTGTTCCTCCCTTTCTTCATTCCTTGACTTTGTGTATTAGAGGGATTTATTGCATTCTATGGTTCAAAATGTTGAACCTGTTGAACCAAATAGGGCAGGGAAAAATTCAACCCTGCGTGGGGTGCAGGGTTTCGATTAGCCTATATACTTGATGGAGGACTAGGAAATTGATAATATATGTTGGAGGGTCGGGGGGGTGCTCCATAGGTATTAAGGATCCCATATGAGGTAGAGGTGGTGTTTGAGTAATTTCTAGAATTACAAGTTGTGGCATGGGTATGTGAAGGAGGGTGAAGTTCACTTTTTGCATGCTCATGTTGGGAAATGTAGGATTGTATGATCCATAAGTAGGTTTTCTATAGGATGGGTTAGGTCCAATCTATGGAAATCTAATACTTTAATTTGGAGGAGGACCACCATATTGTTTATTTTGGGGTTTTACTAGGTCTCGTGATGGGTAATGGATCCAACATTGTAATACACCGAAGAAACCAAACATTTATATTTGTTAAGAACTATATGTTATTATTTGATTTGACATTATTGACCAAGTGAGGTCAAGAAAGTTTTAAATGAATTATTAATTTTAAATCAATACATAGATAAGGGAATCAAAACTGAAATATTTGTTGAAGAGTGTTTGCTAATCCACAAGGAGAAATGGCAAGTGTCAATAGGAAAACCCAGTATGGCAAGACTTCCTAATAAATCCGCAATGGTGCAGGAGGCATCCTCCCTAAAAATCAGGTCGAGACTCCTGTTGGTGCAGTTACGAGAAGGTGGTTCATAAATGACCTAATACCTAGGAAAATACTATAAGTATGATCCCATTGAATTGAGCAGGAGGCTTATGATGTGGGGAAACTTAAGTACTAAATTCATCCACTCAGTAGGAGGCTTATGATGAAGGGGAGAATACACTAAGTATTGATTTCATCCAATGAGCAGGAGGCTTATGATGAAGTGAGATTATGACCTAGCTTATGCAAGAGGAACTCTGTGACTATTATTTTTCCTTGTGGTTCAGCAAATAGGATCGAGGGTTTCAAAACAAGTAGTTTGGTTGTTCTGGAAGATTGGTTGGGAGGAACGGCGACCTTCAGTTTTGATTTTCCTCTGTTGGTTCAAGTTCCATTTTTTATTTCTGAAATATTTGTTTACTGTAATTCATATCTAAATTGTTAAGCAGAATTATTGCATTGCTTAGTTCAGGTTCCATTTATTTATTTTTGAAATGTTTGTTTACTGCAAATGATATCTAAATTGTTAAGCAGAATGATTACATTGCCTAGTTCAGATTCCATTTATTTTATTTCTAAAATTTATGTTTACTATAAATGATATGTAAATTGTTATTCAAAAATGATTAACTTGCTTATGCATGTATCATATAATGTCTTACTGTACATTATTGTTTTACTGTAACATTCTTCATTCAGTTTCTTTATTTAGAATTTTATTATGCATTGCAGATTTAAAATGAAATAGAGCGGAAGGGATTAGAATAGTATTAAACAGAGTCCTTATTTATATATAAATTGTGTAGAGACGAATGGCTTTCATAAGCATTTTTACTTTCCAAAAGATAACAAAATTACATTTATACGCAGGATAGAATAGCTTAATTTTTCCATTGGATACATATATAAAATCGAAGGCTAAGTTCTGATTATAACCTAATGGCTTGTTAATACATTTTTCAAACCCAAGATCTTGAATAAACTATAAATATTTACAAGTTCAAACCTTTTTCTAAGATCAGGTTTCACCTGTTAAATGTTTCCGTAAGCCGTTGAACCTGCCGCAAAATGCTTTTCGCAATCGGAAAGGCGGAATGCAGAATCGCTATTTTAAAACAATCGGAAGTTGAATTCCCACAACCCGCAATTCGCAATATGAAATTCAAGAATGCATAGACGGTTAAAACTCATCTCTATAAATGAAGCTCCCACAACCCACAATCCACAATGCAAAAGTCGGGAATGTGGAGACGGTTAAAACTCATTTCTATAAGTGAAGCTCCCGCAACCCATAATCCACAATGCAGAAGTTGAGAATGCGGAAGCGGTTAAAACTCATCTTTATAAATGAAGCTCCCGCAATCCGCAATGCGGAAGTCGGGAATGCAGAAGTGTTTTAAACTAGTCTTTATAAATGAAGCTCCCACAACCCGCAATCCGCAATGCGAAAGTCGGGAATGCGGAAGCGGTTAAAGATCATATTTATAAATGAAGGTCCCACAACCCACAATCCACAATGTGGAATTTGGGAATGCAGAAACCTTAACATTTAACCATGGAGATCCGCAATCTGCATGTCTTAATATTAAGAAAGAATTTATAATTTGGAAATATGGAAGATACATGTTAGTAATCTAAACTAAGGATTATGAAAGGTTTTGTAGGTTTTAAAACCTCATCATGCTAAAATGTGTTAGGTTAACTACTTATGTAATGATGCTCATAATCCTAAGCTAGTAAATTAAGTAAGGCTTAGAGCCTATACCCTTGCATACAAATGTAACAATGTGTTTTATGACTGAGTTCTAGATCTTAGATGTTTTTCAAGAACAGAACCTTGACTTGTTGCTAAATAATTTTTTATAGGGGCTCACCTTGGTTGATCTATGATCCCAAGAAGTGAAGCTGAACCTGGTTAGTATAAAATAACTTTTGTTTAGAGTCGAGTATGTAAATAAAGTAAATTAGTTTGATTCAATGCTAATAGAAGTACAAAAGTATGCATGCATTTATCTTATTAAAAAAAATTAATATAGGTATTTTAGGCTGTGTGACATAATGGTATCAGAGCCAGGTTACAACACTTGGCCTAACAGGCTCAACACTGAATGAGTATAAATAGGAAACTAACATAAATGTTATGGTTGATTCTCTTATGTTCAGAAGAGAAGTATATCCTTGATTTTGCAGGAACTATGGCAGATGTCAAAATATCAGCTGAAGAAGAATCTCATCCTAAAGAACAAGTAAACAATGAACAAGAAAACATTAATGATGAAAATATGTGGGTACATATAAATGAGAGTAGAAATGATAACCCATCTGAATTGTTACAAATAGTAAAAGATTTAAAATAAGAACTACAAAGTGTTAAGAAAGATAATGAATGCATTATGAAAGAACAAGAGGAATTAAATAATGTCTTGTTAAAAAAAATACATAATCAGGAAGCAGAAAGGAAGAAAGGACCCGATTTAGAAACAATAAAGGTTGCATCTTATAAACATAAGGTAAGGAAGTTAAAATTTTCAGATAGTGAAACTGAGTTTTCAAGTGGAAATTCACCTAAACAAAGTAAACAGAATTTCAATGAATATAGCGAAAGTAGTGATGGTGATAAATATACTAGAAAAAGTAAACCTTATGAAGAAATTTCTAGTGAATTTAAAAAGATAAAACCTCCTATATTCAATGGTGAAATTGAAACTGGAGAAGAAGCATAAGCCTGGATTTCAGGAATGAAAAAGTATTTTCAGATTTACAACTATTTTAATGAATTAAAAGCAAAAATGGAAATTTATAATTTAACAGGAAAGGCTAACATTTGGTGGAAAGACATCAAGAAAGTAAAATGCATTAAGGAATGTCACTTAACTTGGAAACAATTCAAGAAATACTTTAAAAGGAAATACTTTTTGGAACAGTATTATGAACAAAAGGCTAAAGAGTTTTATGATTTAAAACGAGGAACTTTTACAATGAAGGAACTGTGTAGTGAATTTCTGAGTTTATTATGTTATGTACCTTATATTGTTGATGAAAAACCTAAATGCAACGCTTTCTTAGTTGTTTACCAACAATTTACAAGGAGGGAATTGAATATGACAATCCTAAAACATTGGATGAAACTATGAGAAAAGCAAATTTCTATTATGATCAAAATAAGAACAAAAGAGATAATGCACCAAGTTGGAAGAACAGAAAACAGGAAAGCTTTGAACAGAAAAGGAAAGGTATGAGGTTTAATAAAACTTTTGGAAATAAACATCGAAACTATCAAGGAAATAATTTCAAGAGTTTTAGGCCACAAAATCCTACAGTAATAGGAAAAGAAGCATATGCTGATTATAATAAAAATAATACTCAAAGGGAACCTTTAAAATGTTGGGAATGTGGCGAACCTCATTATTTTAAATATTGTCTAGTTAGAAGAAAACGTTTTAACAATGTTCACATTGTTCAAGAAGATACAACGGCTGGATATTTAGAAAGGAGCATGCCCAGAGTTTGCACAGCATTGGAGAACAGGCAAGCAGATCATCAAACATCTATGGTGGAAATTGAAGGTGTGTTAAAATATAAATCAATCTCTATATTAATTGATCCTGGTGCAAGTTTGAGTTACATTTCACCAAGAATTGTAGAACTATGTAAATTACAGCAGAATAAATTTGAAAAGTCTTGGTTAGTTCAACTTGCTACAGGTACTAAACGAAATGCATTAGTTTTGTGAAAGAATGTGAATTTAATATGAATGGTCTTATGATGCATGTTGATTTAAATATTCTTCCTTTAGGATATTATGATTTATTGATAGGAATGGATTGGTTAGTAAAGCATAAAATAATTCTGAACTACTATGATAAAACCTTCCCATGCATAAACGAAGAAAGTAAACCTATAATAGTTAAAGGAATTCCAAGGAAAACTGCTATTAGAGAAATTTTTGCTTTACAAATGAAAAGGTATGTTCACAAAGGTTGTAAAGTATTTTTTGTTCGAATAATGGATGATAGAGAAACTAACAATGAAATTAAAATAGATGATATTCCAATATTAAAAGATTTTAAGGATGTATTTCTGGAAGAAATTCCTATATTACCTCCAAAAAGAGAAATAGATTTTACTATTGATTTAGTATTGGGAGTAGTACCAGCTTCAAAATCTCCTTACCGAATGAACATACTAGAACTTACTGAATTAAAATCTCAAATACAGGAATTAATAGATAAGAAATACATTCGACCAAGCATTTATCCTTGGGGAGCACCGGTCTTATTTGTAAAGAAAAAGGATGGTACTTTAAGGTTGTGTATAGACTGCAGACAACTTAATAAAATGATAATTAAAAATAGATATCATTTACCTCAGATCGATGACTTATTCAACCAATTTCGACGAGCAATGATATTTTCAAAAATAGACTTGAGATCTAGATATCATCGAGAGTTAAAGACGATGTTGTGAATATTTAATTAATATTATTATTTATAAATTAATAGATTATTAGGTTACTAGTGAAAGGGCGTAACCCTTCACTATGCTTCCTCAAGCCCTATAAAGGCGATCTTATTGTAATTTTATCATCATCATCTAATATATTATTCTTATTTATCATTCAATATGAGAGTTGGATTCGACTATTAACGAGCCAACCAGATACGGTTGCTGCATTTGGTATCAGAGCGGATTCGCTCCTTCGACCTGAGCTCGAATTCGGCTCATCAACTTACTTCCACTCATAACTCACCTTGCTCCCATCTCACTCGTCTTTCTCCCCACTTCACCCCACTTCACGCTCCTCCCTCCTCGTGACCTCTTCTCGTTCATTGCTCCCTCTATCATATCCCTCGGGCCACCTCCTGGCTACATCACCCCCGTGCTCCTCCATCAACCACCTCCGCCTCCTCCATCCATGTGTTCACGCCCACTCGCACCCTCCTCCCACTCCATCGGTTTCACTGTGCCTTATCCCCTCAACTCCCTGCTCACCCAAACTCCACGGCTCTCTCACGCGCTGACCTCCCTCCTCACTCTCTCGCCTCCCTGTTGTGTCCCTCTCCTTCCACCACTCCTTCATCCCCACACGTCGTCCGCACAGTCCTTCGGCCTCCCCTCCATCCCCTCGCTCCTCCCTGTGCTCTTCTCCTCCACGCTCTTCCTCGGCTGCGCCTGATCCCTGTCTGCTCCATCATTCCACCCCAGCCTCACGTTCCTACTCCACATCCACTCCCATGAGCCACCATGCCCTTCCACTACCATGCCTTCCACTCCACACCCCCGCGCCCTCCTCCCGCACTCCATCTGTTGGTTGTGGATCCAGATCTTCTAGTCTCATAGATGATATTGTATCAGCCGTGTTTGTACCCCAGTTTTATATGATATGTAGGTGGACTGTACAGTCACACCAGCGGGGGGGTGTGGGGGGGCATCGCCCCCCCACGGGGTTCCACGGGGGACCATCCCCCCTGGTTGGTGGGTCCGGGGGCCAGCGGTCCCCCGGCGGGGGTTCAGGGGCAGTGCCCCCGAGAAATGGGGGTTCGGGGGCAACTTCCCCGAAGAAAAATTTTGGGGCTGTTTTCGCCAGTTGTTTTGCGGGCCCATGGTTTTGGGTATCCCGTGGTATTTTCCCATTGTATTTCCCTTATAAAATAAAGACATTGTAATACGGCTAGGTATGATGATGTATTAGGTTTTATGCATTGTAAAGATCTCTGAGATCAGGAGAGAGACTGTGAAACAGAGAAGAGGAAGTGCAGCGGTTGTGCTGCAGGTTGTATCCCTTCACCTTGCTGGACGGTAATAATAATGAGGACTGGAAAATTCAATGTGGACGTAGCCCAAGTTGGGTGAACCATGATATATCTGTGTCTCTCTTGTAATGTGTATGTGTGATTACATTTGCATTTTTGTTTATTGTTATTGCTCTGCGATCCTATTTTTCTAACACCATCTCCGTCGGCTCCTTTTCCTACACACCATACCCACGACCACCTTCAAGCTGCTGCCCCACCCCTCGCTGCTCTAGGAAACCTCCCACCTGAATCCGACCACTGCCATCTCCATACCTAGCACTCAGGATAATCGCTCCAATTCCATACCACGCTTAAAACCCTAAATATTCCTTTAAAAAAAAAACTTAATATTATTATAATATTGCATTATAATATTTCAAAAATTCAAAACATTATTAATAATAATTATTATTATTTTAGTATTGTTAAAAATAAAAATAAAAATTATTATTATTAAATATAATAATAACTTCTTACCTCTAATCCCTTGTACAACATCCATGGCATCTTATAGTGACAAATTCATAAGTCTCCTTGAGAAAATCTTTAAGGATATAGATGAAATAAAGAAATCTATTGACGAAAAGTTTAAAGAAAATGAAGATGGAAGTGAAAATCACGTAGAAGAAGCCACCCAAGCTGATGAAAAAGAAGAAGACACAATAGGCCAGTATGTCATCCCCGATGAGAGTAATGACATCGATCAAGATAATATGCAAGACAAAGATATAACATACCCTAGTAATGAAGGAACTGACAGCGAAATAATTGACAAGCAGAAAGATTATCCTAACCAAGATTGTGATAAGATACAAGCCGATGTTACTAACAATAACTATGATCAATGCATTGACAATAATATCACAATAAAAAATGCACGAAGGACATATGTCATCTATTGACACTCAATAAAATCTTGTGCTTAAATGTCTTCTGGTGCATTAATCATCTTCCGGCAACACTGGCGGTGTAAAATAGAACATTTTTATGGTGGAGTTTTTCAAACTTGGTCAAAAGAAACATTTCCTCCTCGAATGTATACTCCAAAGGTGCAAAAGGAACAGAGTTCTTAATAGACTTATGGTCAGCTTTATGGGTTGTATGTTTTTTAAAAAAAAAAGAAATTATGAAGAAATTTTAAGTCTTTTAAAGTTTTCTACAAAAAGTCAAAATTTGAAACTTTAAAAAGGGTTTTTATTTTTATAAGATAGCTTATAAAAAAACCCTATGGATAAGGCTTTCGATCTTCATGAAGCCTAAGTTTCGATTTTTAAAGACGACATGGATTTCTTTTTAATGTTATAGTTTGGGTGAAAAATAAAAGTTGGAGCAAAATGTATGCGCGCCCAACACCGAGAGCTCATCACAGGACGAGTGCCAAGCCTTGAAAGCCCTACATATCTCAATCCTCCATCATCCACGAGCCTACCAATCCGTTGATACTTGATATATATTGGAGGCATTGGGGTATATACAGAGTAAAAAGAAATGATTCGCTGTGCGTGTGGGAGAGACTTCATCATGTGGAAAGCAGTCGACAAAGGAGTCCTTTCATGTTTTATGGCTTGCATCTTTAAATGGTCGCATGTGAACTTTAAACTGTTGAAGAAAAGAAGTAAATCGAGTTTCAGAAACCGCATTGAGGAAAAAAGAGGAGAGGTTGTTGCGACTATTGCGTTTTCAGAAACTTGATTCCCGTGCTGACACGTAGCGAGATCAGATGGAAAAGTTTCAATATAGATCAACGATCCACGTGA
Organism: Larix kaempferi; assembly: GCA_027924585.1. Taxonomy (NCBI): domain Eukaryota; kingdom Viridiplantae; phylum Streptophyta; class Pinopsida; order Pinales; family Pinaceae; genus Larix; species Larix kaempferi. The sequence continues at coordinate 2,548,796 of BSBM01001073.1, forward strand.
CTCCGCATTTGCAACATGCTCGGTGGATAGGAAATGAAGCTGACGCGGTGAGAAAACCACTATCCAACGTGTAAATTTTTTATACGTCCGCATATGTAAAGCATTGTATTGTAAACCACTCCAACGCCCGTGCGATACCATCCATTGGAAAGGTTATAAAAAGGTAAAGTTGCCCATTTTTAGCAATTTGTTATTTTTGACCGGAGTATAAACTCCAAAACCCTAACGCCAGGAGGTATTGAAAGAAGGCGGTTCTATTTCGGTGGCATTTTTCTTTTGATAGCTGAAACGTCAAGTTCCCAAACTCTACCGCCAATGTCTGAAGAAAGATTTGCTCGATAGTCCAAGATTGCATACTTCTCCTGTAGATTTTATGGATGTACATTTGCTGTGGAAAGTGTTAGAAGAACAGCTAGTAAGAACGAAGAGGACGACATACAGAAAAGGAAGGAGCACTGATAGTGATAAGAGACAGATGTTATATCATTCTTGCTGTTGTCATGCGTCCATCAATCTTGAACTCGATAACCTCACCCTGTTCTCGACAGACGATAACTCCATTTCTTCCTTTACTTCGATCTGCTCACTTTGCCTACAGAGACCACGATGCAGATGCTCATGGGTCAAAATTCATGTTCATCATTGCTGGGATCACATTCACCGGCTATCGAATTTTTTTGGCGCCATATGTTTACAAGCAGGAGAAAGTTAGGGTTCCAACCATAATGGGTCATTTTATGCTACTCATGAATGAGTCGAGCCAGAAATCAACCACCGATAAGGACTGGATCTCCCAAACTATCGCTCAAATCCAGGACCTATCTGCCACATCTTGTAAACTTATTTCACAACTTCTACGACCATCTGCAATCAATGTGCAATAATCTTAAAGCCTCTGTGCAGCTTGATAAAGTACAAAAAGCTTTCAAAAGGTCCCGGAAGGTCATCTAATTTGATGAATTTGGCTAATCGCATCTAGGTTACAAGATTCGATGTGAGATAAGTATCTTTTCCACATTTCATTATCCATTTCTAATGGTTTTAGTGGCATATCGATTCCAGCTCTTGAGCAACACACTCAACAGAAATAATAATTACAACACCTCAACCTGTAACGAATCCATTTGGAACTCTTCCGACAATGCCTCAGATGTCTATTGGCCATAGAGTTGGAGAAGCTACTATAGTATATGAGCATGGTGCAGATATTGAAACCCCTACGCCTAAAAATTTGGCATTCAGGTTACTACACAGAACTAAAGATACAGGAATTGGTCGCCAAAGAACATGCAGAGCTAGGTTATTGCCTCCGAGTTAAAGATTTTGTGGTTGGTAGGAGAAGTTATGGTTCTGTGAATTTTTGGGGAAACTGATGGGAAGAGTCCAGATTGAATGTTACTCAGTTTAACAAATGCAAACATGAATATAAAAAAAAAAAAAGCCACCTGCAGTTCAAGGATTAAATGGCAAAACATGTGGCAATCGAAAGATAGACAGAATTGAGGAATTTTCGAAGTTTTTTCAACAGCCGGAGATTCTTTGCCGCCAATCTCGATTTTCATAATACGAGTCTTACTTGTCTATTATTATTGTAAAACTTTGTTTAATTATTAGTTTCAAGTTTTAAAGAATTTATTTAAAAGAAAGTTATCTTTAAAACAAAGCGGTTAGGGTTTGCTCGGGGAGAGTTTTTTGTATAAATTATACATTTTACAACATGGAAAGGGTTGGATTTTCAGTAAGGAGAAACCCATTCTGGGTGTTTTGAAGGGTTTCAGAAGTTAATAAGACCTCATAATTGAACAGATTTTTCTTCAAAGATTCATGTGTTGTTTAAAAATTGCAGTCTGTACCATTTCCTTTCTCTACTTGTGCAAGTTTACTTTCTGCGTTATTCCTTTCACTATTTCGTTTTCTTCTATGCTTAGATGAACGTTCATAATAGATTGAGATTCATGTTTCTATGCCTCGATTTATTCGCTTCTGAGCATCCATTTATTTCTCTAAAATTAACGGTAGATTCATCTGAAAATTGATGCCTGCTGTTAATGGACTGTCTTTATTTCTTTCCCTATCACCTGCAAAAATCTTATTGACTGTAATAAGACAGCTATCTTGCCTTTGTATGAAAATATTTGTTTAACTGCTGGTCCATATTTTTCTGTTTTCTCGACTCCATTGCCCAATGGTATCCTGTTCATGTTGATCTAGCCACCTCATTAAAAATCCTTAAGTTTTTATTTATTTTACAAATTGGCCCTTGAGTTTCATTGTCAAACTGCTGTCGTGGTGACATTGGATGGCAGATTTTCCGAGAGAGCCCTCTCTGGCTGAAGGAGGCCAACTTTCAGTCTAAAGATTGGTTTGAAATAGGTTACCTCGGGTTTCTTTGATACAGCCCAAGGAAAATCCGAGTGCTAACATCATCACAAGGACTTCTATAAAGAACATGAATGAAAACAACGATAATATCTATCAGACACAAGATGACACAAGATCTGATGTTCTTATGAGCATGATAAGCAAAAAAAGCCCGTTCAAGGGAGCTGACACAGAATATGCTAGGAATGACAACACAAAAATAGTTAAAACAAAGAATCACACAAGTGGCAAAAACGTAAACAAAAATTCAATAAGTTCATACTTAATGCAAATACCAAGACAAAATAATCAAAAGGAGGCAATGGGCGTAATCAAAATCGCATCTCTCAAGTCATCAGTGTGACATAGAGCCAAAATAAAAGATGACATTAGGAAAATACTCAAGCTTTGAGGACAAAGCTTTCCTAAGGGGAAGGCAATGCTGTGAATATTTAATTAATATTATTATTTATAAATTAATAGATTATTAGGTTACTAGTGAAAGGGCGTAACCCTTCACTATGCTTCCTCAAGCCCTATAAAGGTAATCTTATTGTAATTTTATCATCATCATCTAATATATTATTCTTATTTATCATTCATATGAGAGTCAGATTCGACTATTAACGAGCCAACCGGATACGGTTGCTGCAAACGAATATATATATATAAGACAGCTTTTAGGACCAGATACGGTCACTAAGAATTTTTCCTAATGCCTTTTGGGTTTACAAATGCTCCAGCATATTTTATGTGTTTAATGAATAGTATATTAAGTAAATATTTAGATAAATTTGTAGTCGTATTCATTGATGACATATTAATATATTATAAAAATCAGCAAGAGCATGAAGAGCATTTAAAAATAGTCCTACAAGTATTAAGATAACCAGAACTATATGCTAAATTCAGTAAATGTGATTTATTTAAAGATAAAATTCAATACTTAGGACATGTAGTGTCGAAATATGGTATATCGGTGGATCCCGATAAAATTAAATCTATCATGGAATGGGTTGTGCCTAAATACGTATCTGATGTTAGATCTTTTATTGGAATTACTGTATATTATCGTAAATTTATTGAAGGATTTTTAAAAATTGCATATCCTATAACTTCATTGCAAAAGAAAGGTAAGAAATTTGAATGGAATGAGAAATGTGAAATCAGCTTTAATAAACTGAAATATTTATTAACAACAGCTCCTATCCTAAAGATAGTTGACCCCTATAAAGATTTTTTATATGCACAGATGCATGCAAAGAGGGTCTAGGTGGAGTATTAATGCAAGTATTAATGAAAGACAACTATGTGGTGGCATATGAATCTAGGAAACTTAAAGAACATGAAAAGAACTATGCTACTCATTATTGGGAGTTAGCTGCCATTATTCGTACACTTAAAATGTGGCAACATTATCTTATTCGAAGAATATTCTCACTAATGACTGATAATGTCAATTTAAAATATTTATTCGACCAACATAATTTAAATGCTAGACAAGCTAATCGATGGTTATCCTTCCTAACTGAATATGACTTTGAAATCAAACATATCAAGGGGAAGGAAAATAAAGTGGTTGATGCGTTAGGTCGTCATGCAAATATGCTATATGTAACTGCAGGTAGAAGCTATGAAACAGATCTGGAAGATAAAATCATGACAGCATCAAAATTTGATAAAGAAGATCAAAAATTAAAGGCACATTAAAGGAAAGGGCAGCAGAAAATAAAACAAATAAAGTAAAAACAAAATTCAGTCTTAACAGAAAAGAATTGTTGGTATGTAAAAATAGATTGTATGTACCTAATTCAGAGGAGTTCAAGTCATTAATCATGAATGAAATGCATAAAATACCATATTAAGGACATCTTGGATATTAGAAAATGATTACTATGTTAAGAAAAGAATTCTTTTGGCCTAATATGAAAAATGAAGTACCAGAATACATTGCTAAATGCATTGAATGTCAACAAGTTAAGGCTGAGCATCAACATCCAGCCGGATTGCTACAGCCTTTACCCATTCCAGAATGGAAGTAGGAAGTTATTAGCATGGATTTTATAATAGGTTTTCCTAAAAATGCTAAACAGAATTATTCAATTATGGTTGTTGTGGATAAAATTAGTAATGCAACACATTTTATTCCTATCAAATCTATTTACAAAGCTATTAATCTTGCTGATATTTTTATGAAAGAAATTTTCAGATTGCATGGGATACATAAAGTTGTGATTTCTAATAAGGATGCAAAGTGTATGGGAAATTTCTAGAAAGATTTATTTAAAGAGATGGATACTCAATTAAATTCCAGTACTGCATATCACCCCCAAACTGATGGACAAATTGAAAGGGTGAATCAAATTTTAGAAGACATGCCTAGAATGTATGTAATGGACAAACCTGGGAAATGGGAAGAGTATTTACATCTTGTTGAGTTTACATATAATAATCATTTTCAAGCCTCTGCTAAAATGAGTCCATTTGAGATACTTTATGGACAGAAATGTAGCACTCCAATTTCTTGGAGTAGTCGAGTTGATAGACTAATGTTAGGTCCTGAATTATTAAGGGATATGGAACTAACAGTGAAACAGGTACAACACAACTTGAAGATAGCTCAAGATAGACAAAAACGTTATGCAGACTTGAAAAAAACTCAAAAATAGTTCCACATAAGGGATCATGTTCATGTGAAAGTGAAACCTGGAAAAAAGTTATTTAAAAATGGGGAAATGCACAAAGTTGGAACCCAGGTATTGTGGACCATTTGAGATATTGGAAAAGGTTGGGCCAGTGGCTTATCAATTACCACTACCACCTACAATTAAAGTACATAATGTTTTTCATATTTCAATTCTAAAAAGATATGTTCATGATGTTACTCATGTGGTTGACTAGAATGCTATTCAGGTGGAACCCGGAGGAGAATTTTAGGTGGAACCAGAATGTATTCTCAACAGGAGAGAACTTTTACTCTAGAACCACATCATCGTACAAGTCAAGGAGAAATGGAAGCACCTTATCCCATAAGAGGCTACTTGAGAATCATAAAGCAACATGCGGGAGGCATATCCAATTCTCTTTCAAGATGATATGGAAGAAGATTAAAAGTAACACCGAGGACGTTGTTAATTTCTAAGGGGATGTGTATGTAATACACCAAAGAACCCAAACATTTATATTTGTTAAGAACTATATGTTATTATTTGATTTGACATTATTGACCAAGTGGGGTTAAGACATTTGTAAATGAATTATTAATTTTAAATTAATACATAGCTGAGGGAATCAAAACTGAAATAGTTGTTGAATTTTGTTTGCTGAACCACAAGGAGAAATTATAAGTGTCAATAGGAAAACCCAGTATGACAAGACTGCATAATAAGCCGTAATGGTGCAGGAGGCATCCTCCCTAAAAATCAGGTCGAGACTTCTGTTGGAGCAATTACGAGCAAGTGGCTCATAAATGACCTAAGACCTAGGAAAATACTATAAGTACGATCCCATCGAATTGAGCAGGAGGCTCGTGATGTGGGGAAAATTAAGTACTAAATTCATCCACTAAGAAGGAGGCTTATGTTGAAGGGGACAATAAGCTAAGTATTGAGTTCATCCAATGATCAGGAGGCTTATGATGAAGTGAGATTGTGACCTAGATTATGCAAGAGGAACTATGTGACCAATCTTTCTCCTTGTGGTTCAACAAACAGGCTCAGGGGTTTCAGAACAAGTAGTTTGGTTGTTCTGGAATATTGGTTGGGAGGAACGATGACCTTTAGTTTTGATTTTCCTCTGTTCATTTAGGTTCCATTTATTTATTTCTAAAATGTTTGTTTACTGCAAATGATATCTAAATTGTTAAGAAGAATGATTACATTGCTTAATTCAGGTTCCAATTATTTATTTCCGAAATGTTTGTTTACTACAAATGATATCTAAATTGTTAAGGAGAATGATTGCATTGCTTAGTTCAGGTTCCATTTATTTTATTTTTGAAATGTTTATTTACTATAAATGATATGTAAATTGTTATTCATAAATGATTAACTTTCTTATGCATGTATCATATAATGTCTTACTGTGCATTATTGTTTTACTGTAACATTCTTCATTCAGTTTCTTTATTCCGAAGTTTATAGTTATGCATTACATATTTAAAATGAAATAGAGCCGAATGGCTTAGAATAGTATTAAAAGAATTCCCTATTTATATATAAACTGTGTAGAGCCGAATGGCTTTAATAAGCATTTTTACTTTCCAAAATATAACAAATTTACATTTATACGCAGGACGGAATAGCTTAATTTTTCCATTTGATACATATATAAAATCGAAGGATAAGTTCTGATTATAACCTAATGGCTTGTTAATACAGTTTTCAAACCCTAGATCTTGAATAAACTGTAAATATTTATAAGTTCAAACCATTTTCTAATATTTGGTTTCACCTGTTAAACGTTTCCGTAAGTTGTTGAACCTGCCGCAAAATGCTTTCTGCAATCCAACGAATCCTCAATCGGAAAGGTGGAATGTGGAATCACTATTTTAAAATAATGAGAAGTTGAAGTCCTGCAATCCACAATGCGGAAGTCGGGAATGCAGAGACGGTTCAAACTCATCTCTATAAATGAATCTCTCACAACCCGCAATCCTCAATGCGGAAGTTGGGAATGCGGATCCTGTTAAAACTCTTTTCTATAAATGAAGCTCCCAGAATCCGCAATGCGGAAGTTGGGAATGCGGATCCGGTTAAAACTCTTTTCTATAAATGAAGCTCCCACAATCCGCAATGCGGAAGTTGGGAATGCGGAAGCGGTTAAAACTCATCTTTATAAATGAATCTCCCGCAACCCGCAATCTACAATGCGGAAGTCGAGAATGCAGAAGCGTTTAAAACTCATCTTTATAAATGAATCTCCCGCAATCCGCAATGCGGAAGTCGAGAATGCGGAAGCAATTAAAGCTCATCTTTATAAATGAAGGTCCCGTAACCCTTAATCTGCAATGTGGAAGTCGGGAATGCGGAAACCTTAAAATTTAACCATGGAGATCCACAATCCGCATTTCTTAAAATTAAAAATGAATTTATAATTTGGAAATACTGAAGATACATGTTAGTAATCTAAACTAAGGATTATGCGAGGTTTTGTAGGGTTTAAACCCTCATCATGCTAAAATGTGCTAGGTTAACTACTTATGTAATGATGCTCATAATCCTAAGCTAGTAAAAGAATTAAGGCCTAGAGCCTATACCCTTGCATACAAATGTAACAATGTGTTTTAGGACTGAGTTCTATGTCTTAGATGTTATTCAAGAACAAAAACTTGAATTGCTACTAAAGAATTTATGATAGGGGCTCACCTTGGTTGATCTATGATCCCAAGAAGTGAAGCTGAACCTGGTTAGTATAAAATAACTTTTGTTTAGAGTCGAGTATGTAAATCAAGTAAAGTAATTTGATTCAATGTTAATAGAAGTACAAAAGTATACATGTATTTATCTTATTAAAAAAAATTAATATAGGTATTTTGGGGTGTGTGACAAACAATTACATTAGAAAAGTGAGAAGTGTCAGGGGTATGTTTCTCAAGAGAAAGATGTCATATGCATCAAGGTTGATCGGTTATAAATACCCTGACTAGTTGTAAATTAGATCTATTTGTTGAGCTTTTAAGATATCTTCATCTTCAGTTATTAACATGGTGGTAGTGACATCCTTGGTGATCATGGGAAGGAATAATTTAAGAAATCAATCCAATAAGAATTCATGATGTATTTTAACTTTGCACGGTGTGCATCAACAATTCCATTTGTGGATCTAATATGTGATATGTGTGGAAGTGTTTGGTTTGAACTCAAAGGATCTCTAGTTTTGGGTCATGGTGAAATGGGATATGAAAATAGGTAAGGAAAATACATTGCAATCGAAGGGAAGCATGCATGTTTGCACACAAATTGAAGTACCATTGGCATCCATCCCAAATTCCTTTGAAAGTTTCATAGATGAATGGTATTTTCTACTTTGTTATTAGATGAACACCATAGGTGAAATGACATTACATGGTTAGTAGGATCATCTCCTTACTTGCCCTTGAATTTGGGGATATCTAAAGGTAACATAGTCATCATGTTGGGCCATGTTAGATCATGGAATATATGACCATGTATGATTTTGATAAATGTATAATATCTAGGGTAACCATGAATGGAAGGTTTTCTTGGATAGCATTAAACCTGGCCATGGTGTGTGACTAGGGAATGGGTCTACTAGATGCACACGATATTAGAGGATATGTGTGAAGGGGAGAATTGAACAATGTGTGTCCAAGCATAGTTGAATTGATCATAAATATATGTGTGTGGGTGGCGAGGTGTGGACACCCTCATCTGGGAATAGGAGTTGGTATGGAAGGAACCCCTCCTCTGATGGGAGGAAACCTCGGTATCCATAGGAAATGTCGATATGGTGACACTAACAAATTCAATAATAATGTGAAAGAAAGAGATGCATGTGTGGTGCAAGTATGTGTCTTTCATAAAATAGTGTAAATGTTGTTTATGATCTATAATATCAATTACGTGGGTTTATTTATAATTTTAATAAGAAATAATGTGTACATATTGACTTAACATCCTTTCACTCGATATGGTAACTGGGCCTTCCAAAATCTCTCTTCTCATATGGTTGTGAATCCATCGAAGACGACTAGTGAAGGTGTGAAAGAATCAGTTATAATGATGGGAACTAGAGATATGTTTTAAAAGAATTGTAAATACTTCTAGTGGCCAACAAATATTGATTCATGTGAAAATGCATCCCATAAATGTCACTTTGTGTAAATCGAATGGATGAGAAGATAAAAAATTTGGCAAACCTACAAGGAGTGGCTAGATGCAAACTTGGAATTAGTGGGATAATATGGGCTAGGAAACAAGAGAGAGCCCTGGAGGGTTCAATACACACTGAGCCACATAAGAAATCAAGATTGATGGCTAAGTATAGTCCAAGTAATACTTTGTGTGTGGGTTACATTGTGGACGTTGGAATGGATCAAATGAAACTCGACCCATCATTGCCTCTATTGCAGGATGTCGATATTAGACACAAAGTAGTTATTCTCAAAGTTGATCACAACATCGTTAAGAAAGGGAAAGTACTAGAATGGTGTAGAATCAATGTGACTCTACCAACCATGTACAGCGTGTTAGAGGTGAAGGTGAATTAGTAATATGTAAATGTATGTAAAATGCAGTAGGTGATTTGCAAACTAGGTTTTGTAGAGGATGTACATTTGGAAACACAACATATAGTACTAAATTTAGTATGCAATAGGAAATTTATACCATGTAAATTTGGTAGCCAAAACGAATAAAAGAAGATAAACCTAAGACATGCTTCACACAGTAGAGGTATGCAGAAAAACATGGGTGATAAAAACTCAAGTGATACCAACACGTAGGTAGGTAGAGATAACCCATTGTTCTAAGGAGGAGAGAGTAACATAGGACTAGTAGAGAAGTTAGGTTTGTAGTGTGAAATTAAGCACAATAGATCTATTTGAACAAGTAAATCAATTACAAGAGATGAAACTCAGAAAATATGTGTAAACTAATCAAAAGGCTTGCAACAGTGCTCTATTGAACTCAGAAGTAGAATATTATACAATGTCCAATCACAATGACTGAATAACTCGAATTAACCAAGGAGGTCATTCGAAATAGATGCATGGAATAGCTTGGATCTAACTAGGAGTACTCATCATCAATCAGTGGTGGTCATCAATACACAAGTAACTGTCATCTAGGTGTCAAACTGAGTCTAACTGAGTGTGGTGAGTGTAACTGGTGCATGAAGCACTAATGTAGGGAAGGAGGCTCAGTAGAGGGCATATGAGGAGCTGACTGGAGTCAAAATAGGAAATCTAGTCTCACTAGGGGTCCAACAGAGTGATACAATCAGTTGAGGAGTCAATCTAGCCTTAAATCAAGGAAAGATAACGAACTAACTAAAGTGAACTGAGTGGTAGGTGAAGAAGTGCGTCTTTCTCAGGTGGTAGGTGAAAAGTGGGTGCCTTACTGACTAGGATGGCTATAACTGCATGGAAGGAAGCTCTGGGGGCTAGCAAAATGGGGACAAGGTGCTGGGGGTCACCAAACTATCACTGGGATGCATGCAAATACATGCATGCAAAATATAAAAATTGAATGATGAGATATCCTAACACCCCCCCTCAAGCTATACTATGATGTAAAAAATAAAGAATAGGGCCCTGGTTACTGAGACAAAAGGTCACCCCGATACAATAATCCAAAAATGTTGGAAATAAATCTAGTGAGGAAAGAGGAAAAACCCAATGGGAAGAAAGCCCCCCCTCAAGCTGAACATAGAAGGATCTAATATGTCTCCACCATGATGGAACTCACCCCCAACTGTAGTGCCCCTAGACTACTGCAGACATTGAGGGCACCTGCTGAGAGACCCGACTGTTTGAAACATTAATAAAATAATCCTTTGATTTTATTTTGAGTATATTTATGATTACGATTGATTGTAAATCAATAATGATATATGTGCATTTGGGTAGTTATTGTGAATGGATGATTTCATGTTGTTTAACGATTAACTTTGATATGAAAACTGTACATGTGAATGATGCTTAACGACTAGTTGTACGATCGATTATGTAATGAGAATGAAGAAAGTAATTATTGATGAAATGCATGTCTGATTAGATGAATGAGTAATGTTTGAGTAAATTATAAATGCTTAATGAAGTAGTAGATTTATGAATCAAATTATGATTATTGAGGACAGTACTACTAATATATGTTGGTGAGAAATGTGTGTAGAGATAGGTGAAACGGTTCACCGACAGACACAAAGGAATATGAAGGGTCGTAGAGTATGGATAAATCACACACAGGGAGAGCAACGACGATGTCGACTTTCGATGGAATACTATGCATGAGCAGATAAGAACTGATATGCTTGCTCAAGAGGAAAGCGTGAGGGCGTACGAGGTGGGCCACGACGGAGCTGGTCACGTACGAGTTGGGGGGCGCGCAATGAGAACAGACTCACTCCTCAGCGCCATTAGTCCCTAATAGCATGTAGATGGAGGACAGAAGGTAACTGCTCCTGAAATCCCTACATGAAGTTCCCGCAAGTCAAAATGAAAGGATGGCAGTAGAAGGGCCCGATGATGCAGTACCCTGCTGAGAACGGAAAGAGTGGATGCAAGGACCCGAAGATGTGGTACCTTGTTGAGAAATGGAAACGATTGACGACTAGACCCAACGGAGTGGTGCCATGTCGGGGAAATGAATTAAGGAACGGGGAGGCCTAACGGCATGGCACTGGGATCCTAGTAAAAATGATTTTTAACTTAATGGCCTAAAAATGTATAAATTGCACCTAGAGCATTTACTTAGGAAAATGCATTTTTAGTACTTTTAACATTAGAAATTGTTATTTATGCATTTGCACATAAAAGAATATTTTGTTGTTTAAAATATTACAAATGGTTATTTATGCATCTGCACAAAGGATATTTTTGAGTATTTAAAAATATTATAAATATTTATTTAGGAGCAAAATGGAATCCTAGGCATAGACACCTAGTCAACTCCACCTACACCACAAATCTAGGAGTTAAGTGAAATATCTTGGGGACAAACATGAACAAACTTAGGAATGTTGGTGCATCTCCTAGAGAAATTGACACATGGATGGGTGAGTATTATTAAATTAGAAATTTAATAAAATATATATTTATGCATGATGTGACATGTGTCGCATGGATTTTTCCTTTAAAAGGAAGGCATTAGGAATGGGTAAAGGACCCAGACCCTAGATGACTATCATAATTTTGAATTATTTCATGACTTGCTGCTATTGAGGGTTTGGCTGGAAATCTTGGTGGGGGGGAATCCCAAGCTGGGTTTCTTGATTATTGTGTGTGAGCTTTATGACCCAAAGCTCGGGGGAGGCCATGCGACTAAAAGCATGAGCCTATGGTTGGGTGGCGAAGCTAACGGTTGCTTCGCCTATGGTTAAACGAGCTTTGTTGGAGGGATCCTACGGAAGACGCGGATGGCAATGGACCAACTTGATCGGGTTGACAGGTTATGGTTTTTGTTTATTTTCGTTAAGTTATTTACTTAAATTTTTATTTTTATTTTTCAGTATTTATGATAGTTAATCTGTTTGTATGAAGTTGTTTAAGTTTCAGTTTAAGCTCAGGAGGACCATAAAGGAGGGGCCCTACACCAATAGTGAACAGAGGTAAGAGAACTTCTTCTCAGTGAAGCTCTTGGTGAAGATGTCTGCAATTTGCTCGTCGGTAGGGAAATATTGCAAAACAATGGTTATGTCATGCGCAAGCTCTCGGATGTAGTGCATGTGGATCTCGATGTGCTTGGTCCTCTGTCTCTGAACTGGATCCGTCGAGATCTTGATATCACTTTGATTGTCACAAAAAATGACAGTCGAAATAGTGCTACCAATATCAAACTCTGAAAAAATACCCTGCAACCAAACTGCCTGAATGCAAGCATTGACTGCTCCTCGATACTCTGCCTCTACTGAAGATAAGGCAATGGCTTCCTGCTTTTTGCTTGACCAGCAAATAGGCCTAGTTCCAATCATGAAAACATAACCGGAGGTGGACTTCCAATCAATACTATCACCCACCCAATCTGAATCAGTTTACCCAACCAAATATAGCTCAGAATCTGCAGCATATTGTATGCCAAAATGTCGAGTACCCTGCACATAGTGTAAGATCCTCTTGGTTGCCCGCTAATATAGATCATGGGGTTGTTGCATATATCTTGATACAGCACTCACAACATAAGATATATTAGGCCTTGAGTGTGTCAAGTATAGAAGAGAACCGATCAACTGTCAATACAATGTAGAATCTGCAAGCGGTGTAGAATCTCCCTCCTCAAGACTGATTCCTGAGAGGAATGGGAATGGGGATGCCTTACAATCTGACATATTGAATTTGTTTAACAGGTCTAAAACATATTTTTGCTGAGATATGGTTATCCCATCAAAATTTTGAGCAATCTCAAGCCCCAGAAATTGTTTTAGCAAGCCCAAATCGCTCATGTCAAAAGCTAGATTTAAAGCAGTTTTTAACTTGTCAATTGAACTGAGAGTGCTACCAATTATCAAAATATCATCAACATAAAGAACTATAATCAGAAAATTACCTTCATCTTTCCATAGGCACACATTTGGATCTGATTTGCACCTTCCAAAGTTTTGTGAGAGAAGGAAGGAGTCCATCTTAGCATACCAAGCTCTTGGGGCTTGTTTTAATCCATACAATGACTTCTTCAATCAGCATATTAACTTTGGATCTGATATATATCCTTCTGGATGCTTCATATATATTTCTTCTTTCATATCTCCATGGATAAATGAACTCTTCACATCCATATGGTGCACTTCCCAGTGCTTGGATGCGGCAATGGCAAAAACTAGACAGATGTAATCCATCTTTGCAACCGGTGCAAAGGTCTCAGTGTAGTCCACTCCTTGGACTTGGGAGAAACCTTTTTCAACCAACCAAGCTTTGTAATTGCAGGTTGATCCATCAGTAGAAACCTTTGTGTGGTAGACCCATTTACATTGGACTAATTTCCTCCCAGGTGGAAGAGAAACTATCTCCCATGTAGCATTCTTTTGAAGAGAACTATACTCTTCATCCATGACGGTTTTCCATCTCGGATCTCGGTGGGCATGATAATATGATTCATGATCTGAACCTATCATCAAAAAAAAATTCTCAAATATCAAAGGATCAGAGAATGAAAGAGCCATACCTGCTCTTTGAAAGTCTGCTCGAGTCCTCCTTGGATCGGCAGGATTTTCAATGTTTTGACCAGCAGAATTGAGTGTATTTTGGGCCCACTTTGGCAAGTGTTGGAGCACAAATGGATCAGCTTATGAACCTTATATATCATTTTCATCAAATTCTGATAAAATATCAGAAATATCAGAACCAATACTTTCGTCATCTTCTTCAAATTCTTCTTCTTGTAGAGGCGGTAAATTAGTAGTTTCTTCCTCGACTAGTTCTAGATTTTGAAGTGATTCTTCAAATCTGACACTTCGCTCAATGAATATCTTTTTGGATCTGATATCCATTAGTTTGTAGCCTTTTGATTCTTCAACATATCCCAATATTATGCATTCAACACTTTGCGGATCCAAATATTTTCTCTTTTCAGTCAGAATTCTAGCCCAAGCGGTTGAGCCAAAAACACAAAAATTGGACACATCAGTTTTGTGACAAGTGTAAGCTTCAAAAGGTGTAATATTAGTCAAAGATGAATGTGGAACTCTGTTTTGAATGTATGCAGCAACATTCATGGCCTCATCCCAAATTTTTTCAGACAGACCTTTTGATTCAATCATACAGGTTGCCATCTCTTTTAGTGATAGGTTCTTCCTTTTCGCTACACCATTCATCTGAGGTGTGTAGGGAACTGTGTGCTAGATATGAATGCCGCTTTCAGCACAAAGTCACAGCAGCTCTGATTTGATATATTCACCTCCATTATCAGATCTAAGATATTTTCTCTTCCTTTTGGTGGCAGTCTCAACAGAAGCCTTAAAAAACTTGAATTTTTCTAGTACTTCCGACTTGTTTTTGAGAAAGAAAACCCATGTAAATCTAGAGAAGTCATCGATGAATGTCAAAACATACCTTGAGAAATTCATGGAGGTATGTGGTAGAGGACCACTGATATCAAAATGTATCAGCCCCAAAATGCAAGAAGCTCTGCTAGCTTTTCCTCGGTCAAATTTGTGCTCAGGGTGCTTCCCAATGATGCAACCTTTGCATATTCCCTTCGAGGATTTGCTCGTCGGAAGGCCATCAACCATGGAATTTTTCTGTAGCAGCTGCAAATATTTATAATTTAGGTGTCCAAACCTCTCATGCCATAGCCTACTAACCTCATTGCCATGAGTCAGAAGAGCGGTGGGATTGTCATACAGCAGAAAGTGTGAAAATTCATATGATTTTGAAGCATGATTTGCTTTTCCGACCGCAATAATTTTTCCACTTTGAATATCATAAATTTCAGCTTTGTTAGGGCAGAATACAACTTTCTTTGGTGAACCAGTTTGTTTCATCTGATAAACGGAAAGAAGATTCGAAACTAAGGAAATAACATAGAGAACATTGTGAAAACTTCCATGCTCTAAATGGATGGTTCCTTTGCCCTTTGAAGAGATCTGAGAGTCATCTCCCATGTGGATGTAGATGGTGTTGTTTGGATAAAATGATGATAGAGCATATTTATTTGCATCCATGTGGTTCGAAGCTCCAGAATCAATGAGTAGAGCTGTTGAAGTCGAAACAGTTGCTATGAGTGCATGACC
Organism: Larix kaempferi; assembly: GCA_027924585.1. NCBI lineage: Eukaryota > Viridiplantae > Streptophyta > Pinopsida > Pinales > Pinaceae > Larix > Larix kaempferi. The sequence continues at coordinate 2,564,564 of BSBM01001073.1, forward strand.
TCTCTCGGGATGATCATTTTTCTTGTTCTTCCTTGCACCGTTAGGAAGGGTTATGTTTTTTTTCTCTAAGAGAAGGGCCATCTGATCTATGGTTTTATTCATGCATGATCTTTCAAGATGATATCCCTTGCTGCAATAAGAACATTTAGATTTCTCTTTGCCCTCTTTCCCTTTTTGTTTGTTTCTTGAACTAGATGGCTCATCCGATTGTTTTGTCTTCTCTCTTTACTTGGACGGATCAAACTTTGGATTCTCTTTCTTTTGCTTCCCTTTACCATTCATAGATTTGGATCCTCCAGTAAATAATGCTTGGTATTTGGAGCATATGGTCCCCATTTGAATGAGTTTATCATTCTCCTTCATCACAGATTCAATGAAGGCACTTAAGGTAGGCATTTTCCAATTCGGAATTGTGAGCTTTCCCGTATTGAAAGTTGAAACAAAAACTGAATAATCTTTCCCAAGTTTTGAAAGAATGCATAGGATCAATTGTTTATCTTCTTTTTCCACTCCACATTGCTTCAATGGCATAACCAAGCTTTTAAACTTAGTGAAGAAGTCATTTATGGTCTCGAAATTTTCGGGATTGAGGGCAATCAACTCATTCTCTAGCTGATAAGATCTCATATTATCCTGCTTGCCAAAGAGTGTGGCAAGTTTCTCCCATACCTCTTTCGAAGTAGTCAATCCACTGAGATGGAAAAGAAGATCCTTAGAGATGCTGAGACAAAGGAAACCATAAGCTTCATCAAGCTTATTGAAATATTTTGCCTTGTCTACTGTTGATGTAGCTTCAACTTCTAGTCCCATGGTAAATCTGTAGAAACCTTTTGAGCACAGCAATATCTCCATATCAGCCTTCCACTGAAAGTAGTTGAAAGAAGTGAGGAGATTTGATGAAGAAGTCTCCATCTTTTAAGAGGAGCGAATGCAATACAAGAGTAGAATAACCTACAAATCACAAGAAAACAAGAACCATAAGGTTGAACAATCCACCCTTTTTAGAGTTGCATCACACCTGGCATAGGAGATCAAGCAAGCTTGAATATCCAATGATTCATATCCAGGAATTATGTGGAAAACTCACGGCTTCTGGAGTGGATTGGAGAGAAAATTTCAGCAATAGCGAATGCATAAGAGAGAATGCATGCCACAGATGTGATATTTTTGAGCAAAAATCACTCAATATTCATGTAGAACACCTACAGAAAAGAAGACTTGTCCCTGCCATGGCTCTGATACCATGTGAAATTAAGCACAGCATATCTAATTGAACAAGTAAATCAATTACAAGAGATGAAACTCAAAAAATATGTGTAAACTATGCAAAAGGCTTGCAGCAGTGCTCTATTGAACTCGGAAGTAGAATACAATACAATGTGCAGTCACAATGACTGGATAATTCAAATTAACCAAGGAGGTCATTCGAAATAGATGCATGGAATAGCTTGGCTCCAACTAGGAGTCCTCATCATCAATCAGTGGTGGTCATCAATGCACAAGTAATTGTCAACCAGGTGTCAAACTGAGTCTAATTGAGTGTGGTGAGTGTAAATGGCGCATGAGTCACTAATTTAGGGAAGGAGGCTCAGTGGAGGGTGCATGAGGAGCTGACTGGAGTCAAAATGGGCAATCTAGTCTCACTGGGGGTCCAACGGAGTGATACAATCAGTTGAGGAATCAATCTACCCTTAAATCAAGGAAAGATAACCAACTAACTGAAGTGAACTGAGTGGTAGGTGAAGAAGTGCACCTTTCTCAGGTGGTAGGTGAAAATTGGGTTCCTTACTGACTAGGAGGGCTATAACTGCATGGAAGGAAGCTCCCGGGGCTAGCAAACTAGGGACAAGGTGCTGAGGGTCACCAAACTGATGACTGGGATGCATGCAAATGACTGGGACACATGCAAATACATGCATGCATGCAAAAATGCATGCAAAGTATAAAAACTGAATGATGAGATATCCTAACATGTAGGAGATAGTACACCAAAGACGACAAAAAAAACAATTATCTAGTACCACTGTTGAAATTAGCGGCATAAAGATAAGCATGAGATTCTTCTTTTCATTCAACATTATAAACATATAAATACAATCATAGGTGATGCTTGGCTTCATCTCATAAGATATCTCTTGGACTTAAAACAAGTTATACAACTTGATGAGAACTGTATACTCAAAACGAGAACTCTAGCCATAAAAACCCATATTTTTGCATAAAAAAACACCAAAAAACAACCTTGAATCAAAAAGTGGTGCTATTGGTAGCACTACTTTTTTATTTGGGGTCAAAAATATAGAAATAGACCAAAACAATTGTTATTGTTGTTTGTAAAAACTTTAAAATCAAGCTCTAAATTGAAAACTAATGCTATCGGTAGCACACTTTTTCAAAAAATGGAATTATTATATCATTTTATCATAATTTAAAATTGTACTTATTCAATCTCTTAGTAACACTATATAAAACTTGCACTGAGTTAAACACAAATTATTCAAGAAATTATTTCTCCACTCTTTCCATATAAAATAAAAGAATTTATGATATTCATCATGAAATCATATACTAAACCATAATAGGTAGAAGTAATTCATATTAAAATTCAATCACTCCTTTAGAGTTTTCATACAAGCAATGTCATCTTAATAAAAAAGACAAAATGTTTCATGTGCAAATATTCAAATCAACACATGGATTCTGACACACCATCATAAACTACATTATATTCATATGAATGATTAGATGAAGATGTAGATGACCAATATTCTTCTCTACTATCAATGAGTGCACCATCTGAGTCTTCATGTATGCCCAACATTTCATATTCCATATTCCTTCTAGATCTATGCCTTGGTTTAGCAGACTCCCATGTTGCAACTATTTCTTGTGCCAACAATCTTTTGATAATCTCAATAGTCTTTGAGCGAAGAGTGCCTTTCTTTTTCAAATGGAATTCATAAACTAGTATGTCAACATCCTCTAATTTCAAAATGTCTATGCGACGATGATTTACATTTTAACCCTTTCTTTTTCTCTTTTTGCAAACCTTTTTCTCAAACACCATCTCCAGACTGTACACACCATCAAATGGGTGTGTGTCTATTCCATACCAATGTACTTCAACAGATATAACTTCTTCATTTTCTTTATTGACCTTAGAATAACTTTTGCAATCTAGAATGGATAACCACATGGATCTTTTGTGACCAAAACTACAATCATGCAACCCTCCTTAACTTATCTTGTACTGATCCTCTATAAAGGTCTTCCATTGCCTCACGTCGTGCAGATGATATTCTAGACCCAATGTACATTTCCCTTTATTCTAGTTGATAAGACTTGACACCTTCAGGCTCAACATTTCTCCTCATTTTTCATTTGAAATACTTTGTGGCCAACTAAATGGAGTCTCCAAAAAATATCTCCATTTGTAGAGTTTGAAATTATGTCATTTTTCTCCATGAAAAATAACTCCCACCAAACAGAATCGGCAAAATCAAAATAGTCATATGTATCTTTGATAATATAAAAAATTGATTTCTTCCAAGAATTGAGAAGAATCAACATACTTATTGTGTCGGTGTGCATTTTGAATCTCAACAGCTGATTGCAACAACAATAACTTTGAAGCATACATTTGACAACTTGGGATGAATTTCAGAAATGCTAAACCTTATGTAGGCCCCCATTCTACACTTGTTGAGTACGTCTTGCCCCATAGTAGTGTTTTCCCATCAATCTTTTTTATTCGAAATTGATGATGAAAGCTAATGTCATTAAGTTTTTCAATGCACCTTTCTTCACCATGCGATCCCAAAATAAATCTTCGCATGTCAATAGTTTCCTCCAATGTTAGTAAAATAGGCTCTGGACTATATGTTTTTCTAATAATTTAATTTAATGATGGCAGGCTCCCAACATTATTCCTCCCCAAATTCACTGCAAAACAACTAAACATTTGATCAATATGGTCATGTGTATGCCCAACAAGAAGGAAACCAACTTTAACCTTCTGAAAAATTCTCAATTCAACAAGCATGTTCAGATAACCAAACACGATCTAATTTTTGTTTTCCCAACTGGTGTTGTCTAATTGCAGATATAGAACTCAAGGAAGATTACTAGACCAATGAGTCAGCACATGGTGAATTATGGTGATGGTCAAGTTTGCATCATTATAAATATTGGGAGTTGTAAAGTAAACCCTTGGAAAAATTTGACCATTAAAAACCTTACAGCCAACCAAGTGAAACTAAATAAAAATTTTCCTCCTTTAAATTACTTGGTACACGAAAAAAATATGGAAAAAGTGTTTTTTTCCAATGCATGCCATCAATTATCAAACCCATATACTTATGTAGTTCATCATAAAACTTCTTGCGATGTTTGTATAAATTTTGTCGTTCAACTAATTGTTGATTGCGATGTGCTTGAATTTCTTTGACAACAAAATCTACAAATAAAATAAAAAGAAAACATTGATGAGATTTCATAATTGATATTTATTCCAAAAAAATCAAGTTGTTAGAGACGTACCTCTCTCTATCCCTTCTGATTTATCCCTTCTTTGTTTAAGAGAAGCACATATACTGCAAACCCACATCCTTAACCTCTTAGGAATACGGACATTGTTGAACTATGTTTTCCATAGTCTTTTAAAATATGCATATCTAATGAAACTGTTATTTCCTTCGGCATCTTGAACAAATGCCTTGTACAAGTTGTATATTTCCTTCCTTGAGAAATTATATGGAATGTGTATGGATTCTTTATCTGGCATACTCTCTCCATGCTTAGAAAAGAATTCATGCATCCATGACATTGCAATGTTTGTTATCATCCCACTAGCTCGTGCATGATATTCTTTAGAATAAAATGTAGGATCTTTTTCTAGCCTTGTTTGGATTCTTGATAGTCGAAGATTACCAATTGAGTGGATTCTTTTGAATTCCCTTCTGCAAAGAAAAATACTTCCAATGCGATAATCATAACCTGCCTTTGTAGAAATCATGCACCCTACCAAATATGAATTTTTGATATTTTTTTTCATTGACATATATGCTCGTCTTTTCTCTAAGGAATAATTGTAGTGTATTTGTTTCAGACAATTTTTTTGGCAACACTTACTTGAAATCAAATCGGTAATAGAACTGGGACTTGTGAGCAAATATTTCCTAAACCTTGTATAACTAGAATGCTTTGCATTAATATAAAATGGCCTAGTCCTACACTTAATATTGCTCATTGGTACAATTTGCCTTTTTGTTCAATGTACCATTAAATCATCCCCATTAGAATGAATATCCTCATCACTATGAGGAATATCATACCTCTCATTGATCCAAAATTAGTATGAGAATGATCATCCTCATCAGTATCAATTTTATCACTTGAGGTTAAATAGCATCATTGGTGGGTTCATCATCACCAAAATCATCATCTATCCCATTAAAATCCTCGCTTGGAGGAAAATCATCATCAATGCCATCAAAATCCTTGCTTGGAGGAAAATCACCATCACCATTATTGGTGCCTTCATCCTCGCCAGAATCATCATATGTCCCTTTAAAATCCTCACTTGGAGGAAATTCATCATCAGTGCCATCAAAATCCTCACTTGGAAGAAAATCATCATCGGTACCATCAAAATCCTCACTTAGAGGAAATTCATCTTCATTATTATTGGTGCCTTCATCCTCACCAAAATCATCATCTATCCCATTAAAATCCTCGCTTGGATGAATATCATCATCGTTTCCATCAAAATACTCGCTTGGAGGAAAATCATCATCACTACCATCATAATCCTCGCTTGGAGGAAAATCATCTTCACCATTATTGATGTCTTCATCCACACCAAAATCATCATTTGTCCCATTAAAATCCTCGTTTGGAGGAAAATAATCATTAGAGCCATCAAAATCCTGGTTGGGAGGAAAACCATCTTCAACATTGTTGGTGCCTTTATCCTCACCAAAATCATCATTTGTCCCATTAAAATTCTCGCTTGGAGGAAAATCATCATCGGTGCCATCAAAATCCTTGCTTGGAGGAAAAACATTATCAGTCCCATTAAAATCCTCGCTTGGAGGAAAATCATCATCGGTGCCATCAAAATCCTTTCTTGGAGGAGAAACATTATCAATCCCATTAAAATCCTCGATTGGAGGAAAATCATCATCGATGCCATTAAAATCCTTGCTTGGGGGAGAAACATTATCCATTCCATTAAAATCCTCACTTGGAGGAAAATTATCATCAGTTCCATTAAAATCCTCGCTTGGAGGAAAATCATCTACACCATCATTGGTGCCTTCATCCTCACAAAAATGATCGGTCCCATAAAAATACTTACTTGCGGGAAAATAAAGTTCGTTGTCTTGTAAATCCTCGCTTGGAGGAAAATCATCGTTTGTGCCTTGAAAATATCGCTTGGAGGAAAATCATTGTTAGTGCCTTGAAAATCATTGCTTGGAGGAAAATCATCATTGGTGCCTTGAAAATCATCGCTTTGATAAAAATCATCATTGGTGCCTTGAAAATCATCACTTGGAGGAAAATTATCATCATCTTCCTCTGTGTCTTTAAAATCCCCACATGGAGGAAGGTCTTCATCATCGTCATTATTGCCTTTAAAATCCTCACTCGAAGGAAAATCATCATCGGTTCCTTTGAAATCCTCACTTTAAGGAAAATTTCTACCATCTTCGTTTACATCTTCAGACATTGAGATTGATTCAAATGAGTCCATGACTTTTCACTAAAAAGTATAATGATAACTCAAAACAGAAAAAGAGAATTAAATTTTCTCACACTCCTCACCAAAAAGTACAATGGTGCAACTATCAACCCCCAATAATCTTATAGCTAAAAGTCCAAAATTTTCCCTCCCAAATATTCCCTCCCAAACATTCCCTCCAAAATTTCCTTGCAAAAATAAATCACACATTTCTAACTCAATCATAACACTATTAAAAATAATTTAATCTGGCGTATAAAAAATTGCAATAATACTAATTAAATGACATGTAAACAATGCTATACAAACTTTGTAATACAATATTAGTTATTTACATTAATTTTTTAAACCCACGGTCATAACACTAGTCAAATATCATTTAATGCCATCCTCTTTAAATTTAGAAATAATGTATTATCTAATTACACATTTTTCAATCTTGCATTCGTAAAACGAATAATGTTAAACTTAATATTATCCATATAAACTATTTTGTTTTTCTATTATTCACGTTTCAAATTTCAAGCAATTTAATAATGCTTTGAAGGTTACTTTTTTTTGTTTATAATAAATCTTTACATCTTATATTTCCTTTGGCAAAGTTTTTCCTGTGTTTTTATCGTTTTTTTAATCGAACACATTCATAAAGCACTAAAAAAAACTTATTTTATGCTATATAAACGTATTTTGGTTTTCTACGGTCACAATTTGCAAACAACGATCCACAAGGCTTTGAAGACCATCGAAGAGCTTCAAACATTGTCAAAGTTATTTTATTTTTTTTGAAATGTAAATGTTTTTTTAAATACTTTTAATTTCTAAAGTTTGATGTAAATTTTTTTTTAAAGTTTTTTTGTTTGGGCTTCGGCATGCCCTTTGTAAAAACCTAGGTAAATTTTATTTATTTGTTTTGGGGGGCCAAGGGCTCGTACACCCAAAGGATGTCTTAGGGAATGTCCTTTTGGGTGCACGAGGAAGGAGCTAAAATCCTACCATCGAGCCCCTTTGGATGGGCATCGCATAGCCCTCAAGCTATACATAGTCCATGGGCTATGCATCGGGCACCCAAAGGGCCTCCCAATGCATAGCCCTTGAGCTATGCAAAGGGCGCCCAAGGGAGGAGCTTTGCTCCTCTCCTGGGAACCCTTTTGGGTGCACATAGCATATCCCAAGGTCTATGCATTGGGCACTCCCACGCCCAATGCATAGCCCTTGGGTTATGCTATGAAGCGCCCATGGGCTATGCATTGAGCCCGCCCAAAGGGGTGGGTGCACAATGCATAGCCCATGGGATATGCATACCCCAAAAGGAATGCATAGTCCAAGGGCTATGCATTGGGTGCTCAAAGGGCCCGAGGGGAGGATCCGTGCACACAAATGGGTGAGTCTTAGGGTCACCCATTTGGGTGCACGAGGGCGGACCTAAGCTCCTATTCTCGGCCCAACTTTAAAACTAAAATAAAAATATGCTTTTTATAACTATATGTTTACTTTTTTTTTAAGTGCAAGTATTTTTTTAAACATATACTAAAACAATTATTTCTGACTATAGGGAAAATGGCATCAAGAAAACTATATGTAAATATCTCTGGAGCGAGATCGTTTATGAATTCATTGAAAAAAACAGTTGAGCCATCTGAGAATGTTGTATGTAATGAAATTGTATCCAGTGATGATTTAAAAACCAAGAAAGCTAGAGAATGGAAACATGCACCAAATGAAGAGAAAATGAACTATTCTTGGTTTCTGAAAGAGAAATATGAAGGAAACCCAGATAGTGTTCACTTATAATGTGCTACATTTGCATATCTTAAAAATGATTATCACTCATTGGGATTGTTGCAAGATGTTTGTTTGGTGTCAGGTAAAGACATTGTTTATGCACTAGTGAAACAAGCTAAAAACCTATGTCAAAATCCGATATTCTTTGAAGGTTTCAAACTATAAGGTCAATGAAATTTTCACATAATTTTGTGTAGGATTCGTGCATGATATTGAGCACAAGAGTGCAAGTTTCTCTATTTTTATATCTTTTTTAATTTCTTATAGTTTGGATTATATGACAATGTAATAGATTTAATACAATAATGTTTTTATTTTGCAATATTTTGCTATGCTACTTTCCCATATTTTGAATGGAATTTATTTTATTGAAGAAAATCCGATGGATTTCATTAATGCCGCTCTTCATAAGGGGGAATCACCAAAGAAGGGAGAAACACCGAAGCAAAAACGAGTGCAAAATGTTCATACTAAAGAAGTACAAGAACATAAAGGAAAAGGCATCGAACAATCAAATGAAGTACCTAGGAATGTTACATTCAAAAGGATATCTCTCCCAACTAAACATGATCGATGAATTGTTGTTGATGAGGATGTTACTTCTGCTGGTAAGAGTAAGAAACACTCTTCCAAAAGACCTATGGATGAGGGTGTTTCCATTCATGATCAACATGTTGTTCTTTTAGATACAACTGATTCAAGAAATAAAAGGAGGAGACAAGATGTTCAATCCAATGTTGAAAATCATAGTGAAAACTCGAGGGACAGTTTGAAAATCATCACTCCATGTGGTGATCTAGATTATGTTGTTTTCAAGACAATGGGAATAAATTTGATTAAAATGTGAAACAAATTTATACACCCACAGAAGGTCAGGAGAAGTATCAAATTAGGAAACCACATCGCTTGCATGTTCATAACTTGAAAGCATTGATGAGGCACAATCCCTATGCACATGTTGTTGACTACCTAGTTCTTTTTTACCCAAAATATGTTCATGTTAGAGATGCATTTTATGAATCAATATGTTTTGATTACAACTACTATGTTTTGGGGGAGAAATTATTCTACGGAAGCTAGAGGAGAATTGATGCAATAGTTTCCCAAAAACCCTATTTTTCAAACAGTGAAATGCATCACAACACAAATAGTGACTACAGGATGTCCATGACATTCATTCAAAGGGTTAGATTTATCCACAGAGAATTTGAACAAATAGGTGGTGGGGATAGATTGAAAGTTGATGTAGATTTCCGGAAACAATGTTGTATGGAAATAGGTATCCCTATTAAAGAGGACAATGTGAAACAGAAAGGTTTGAAAGGAAGTGATGCATTCAGAACTGTAGATAACTATTTCAGTTGGAATTTAGAATGGGTCCCATATGGGATTTTATTGATGACATATTTAGCATGTGGGAGAATATTGGTGTAAAAAATCAAAAGGTAAAAATAAATAAAGCAGTTGCATGGAGCAGTAGTCAAGGAGGCCCGGACGTCAAGAATTTGCCAGAATATATGACTATAACACCTTGGAGATCATCGCAAGGTGTGAAGGATGAAAGACTTATATATACAATATTGTCATGTGTAAACTCAAGTGAATTATCCATGGACGAAATGTGCAATGAATTTGAAAAGTAATTTTATAGGTTGTTTTTATGTTTTAAAGTTTTTATTTTGAGTTTAATATTTTTTATTAATTAAGCATTGTGTTTTTATTAGATGTGATTGTAAACTTCATTTATTTTTACATCATGTAGTCATAAGGTTTACATGAAAATACAAGAGGATATGGTTATAATTTTGGGTGAGAAGAGTTGGGATGATGTTAAATGCAACTATCTAGATTCAAGTTCTATAGAAAACCTAAAACATTTTTTTGTTGCATACAAAAAGGTATGATGATTTATGATATATTCTATTTTATTTATTTCTAAGTCAATTCATTTCTATTTTATTACGTATAGATATAATTTTGTTTTCAAAGATGCCAAAGAAGAGTATAGTACCAGAGTCTTTCAAAATTCATATTCAAAGAGCCAAAATAGAATGACAAAGAAGACAACGTCTTGCAAACATTGAACTTGATGACACCCGTGATCATCACGTTTGGAATGGGATTCACACTGTGCAATATAAAGTGATTTTGGATGATTGTGCAAACATTGCAAATATTGTTCTCAAAAAGGAGTACTCCCTAGCTATTGTAGATATCCCTCATGGAAACAATATCAAAAACATTACTTATGATTGTGATCCTTATACATACCAGTCATTCAATAAAGTGGTTTCTGGATTTTTGGATGTCACAACATCACCTTTATGGAGATTTCTTATTTTCCATTCAGATGTACAAGGAGGAGTAGCGCTAATAATCTTCAAGGATAAAGCAAACTCAAGGAAACAACTGTATTGGTAAGATATTTGCAGTGTATTATTAAACATTTGAATTTAGAAACTAAATTTATTTTTCTATAAGTTAATTAGATTCTTATCTATTTTTGTTACAAGCATAAGCCTAATATTCGTAGCTCCAGCAGTGATCCATTTATGAGTGATACTGAAAACATACATCTTGCATGTTGGACAAAAGATGAGACCTATGAATCTCTTTTAATCAATGAAAAGAGTGAAGTCAAATATTGTCTTATAATGTCATGGTTAAAAAGTTGACATATGAAGAAAGAGATTTGAAATGAGAGATTGTAAACATCTACGAGAAGCCACAAGCATTGATTAATTATCTCATAGATACTTTTTCAAAAGGAGACTGGGTTTTAGATTTGTTCTTGGAATCAGGTAATATTTCTAATATTACATATGAAACTAGTGTCGTAATCTAAATTCAATAATATATATTTTTTAAATTTATGTTTCATTATACTATTCAACTTTTTTTGTTTTGGTGGTGATTAGGTACAACAATGGCATGTTCGTTACAAAAAGGAAGAAATTGTATGTCCATTGATAATGATCCACTACAGTGCAATTATATCAAGCAAAGAATTAATGCAATGAAATTTTTTCCAGATGAAATGCAGGAAGTTGGTTTGAATAAATGAGAATTGAGTGAGTCACTTGTGGCAAAGATGTCAAAAGAGCCTCAATCTCCTTTAAAAGGGATGTTCAGAAAAGATCACTTTGGGCATTTTGCAAAAGTAGAGGACCCAATGGAAAAACACATTGAGGTCCAGGAAGAGAGCCAACCAGCAGAAAATGTCAATTTAGATGAAGATTTCGGCCTGCATGATATTGTTGATTAGTTTCATATCTTTGAGGAAATTGTCAAAGTTGACAAATTTTTGATAAGATTTTTTTGTAATGTTTTGAATTTAAGATTTTATTTTGAAAATAATTAGTTATGTTTTTAATATGCTATTTAGAAATATATGGTATACGTTTTGTTGAGTTTATGTGAATCATCACTTTATGGAAAATAATGTTAAATAGTATCATTTGTATACATTAAATAGCGGAAAAAAGTTGAAAAATGGTTTGAAATGTCTTTTTCTCTTTTTTTTTAGAAATTTGCCCAAAAAATGACTTCTTTAAGATAAAATTTTAATGAAAAAACTTTGAAAATGCATATATTTTTCTATCATTTGTATACATTAAATAGCGGAAAAAAGTTGAAAAATGGTTTGAAATGTCTTTTTTTCTCTTTTTTTTAGAAATTTGCCCAAAAAATGACTTCTTTAAGATAAAATTTTAATGAAAAAACTTTGAAAATGCATATATTTTTCATTCTAACTAAGTTCTAAATCTTAAAAAAATTCAAAAATGTGTATTTTTTCATTATAACTAGCTACTAAATGTAGATTTTTTTATAAACTTTGAAAAAATGCCCTTGTAAATAAAATTTATAGTTTTCTTATGACCAAGAAGTTTCAAAATCACAAAAAAATGGCTCAAAATGAAAAATAGTGCTACCAGTATACACACTTTTTTAAATTGAGGTAAAAACATCTACTAAAATTAACCCCCAAAAAAACGAGAACAATGTCAGGTTCTCGTCAAGTTGTATAACTTGTTTCCAAGTTGACTCTTCATATTCACTTATGTTGAATGTGAGTAGTAAGAAACTTTACCAACTCTAAAGGATTAGGTTACCAACCAAAAAAAGGAAATGTGCAAAAGGAGGTATTTCACTCTCTTAATCCTTTATAAGGTAAAGAGCATAATAGAATTTAGGAGAGATTTCCAGTCCCTTTTTTGTGTGTACGGTGAAGTAATCTAAATTAATTATAAAAAAAAAGTGTGCAAGAAGCAAGCGGTAAAATAATCTAACTTAAGTATGTTTTCCTAGCTAAATTTTTCATTTTAACTTTTGAAGAAATGAAAAAAAATTGTAGTGCAATCTAGTGTAGGCTAGGACGTAATTGATAACCTTGAAGCCAAAAACCTAGAAAAGAAAGTTGAAAAATGTGATTTCCCCACTACTAAAACTAGGTGTCTTAATCACTAAAAAATTAGAAAAAAGTCGTTGGTTGATTTGACAATTCTTAGAAATTATGGGAAGTTATGTGAACTGCATTTGTGAGAAAACACAAGCTAGAAGGACAAAATTGAGTTGCAATCACATGGGTCACTAGGTTGACACTTGAGCAATTGTGTGGTTTATGGATTACAACTATCATGTAGAAATGGGGCGTGAAAAAAATAACTAATAAAGCTAAGCGATGGTAGGGATTTCAAGTTTCAATTTCCACACAAAGATGTGGCACACAAGAACAAAATTAGCATTCAAGTGATGGAACTGATTTCAAATAAACAACCATGTGAGATGGCTTGACACAAAGGATGGGTACTGTAGGATCTTAAAATTTGATGGATGATGACTTTCAACCTACAAAACTCAATGGTCAAGAGTATCCTAGGAAAGGTACTAGTCCTACAATAATCCTCAAGTTAACAACAGCCAAATAAACCACCTTTAGAGAATATTTGAATAAAAACACAAAATGGAGTCACCAATTTTGTTGTAAAAAAATTGTCTCAATGGTAAGAAAAATCCTCTTTCCTTGTAGGTTGAAAAAAATATAACAAATAATGAAATGATTAGTATGAAAAATACTTGTGTTGAATAAAATAAACAAAGGAAACAAAGCATGATAGTTACTAGTATCAAATTAAACTACTAAAATGGCATTCATGTTGGTTGTGGAGCCAGATCTTCTAGTCTCATAAATGATATTGTCACAGCTGTGCACCCCAAAGGACTGTACACTCATTCCCCTACCTTGGGGTTCGGGGAAAAAAATTTGGGGCTGTTTTTGCCAACAGTTTTTGGGCCCATGGTTTTGGGTATCCCGTGGTATTTTCCCATTGTATTTCACTTATAAAAGAAAGACATTGTAATATGGCTAGGGTTGATGTATTAGGTATTATGCATTGTAAAGATCTCTGAGATCAAGAAGAGAGAGTGTGAGACAGTGAAGAGGAAGTGCAGCGGTTGTGCTCTAGGTTATATCCCTTCACTTTGTTGGACGGAATAATAATAAGGACTAGCAACTTTAGTATGGACGTAGCCCAAGTTGGGGTGAACCACGATATATCTGTGTCTCTCTTGTAATGTGTGTGTGATTATATTTGCATTTCTATTTATTTTTATTCCTCTGCGATTCTGTTTTTCTAACAATTGGTATTAGAGCCAAAGGTCTATTTGGCAGATAAACCGTAGGAAGCTAGGGTTTCTAGTTCGAGTGGGAGCAATGGAAGAAGAAGGAAAGTTTAAGGTCGATAAGTTTAATGGCCAAAACTTCCAGTTATGGAAGATGCAAATGGAGGACTATCTTTACCAGAAGGATCTGTTCCTACCGTTGGGAGGAAGAGGAAAGCAGCCAGCGGCTATGAAGGACAAGGAATGGGAGGTTCTTGACAGAAAGGCTCTGAGAACAATACGGCTAAGCCTGGCTTCGTCGGTGGCTTTCAATATCTCAAAATAAACGACAACGGAGGGTTTGATGAGCGCATTGGGTAAGCTGTATGAAAAACCCTAGGCCTCCAACAAGGTATTTCTAATGAAGTGTTTATTTAATATGAAAATGGCTGAAGGTGGATCTGTTACTGATCATTTAAATGAGTTTAATATGGTTACAAATCAACTAAGTTCTGTAAGTGTGAACTTTGATGATGAGGTTAGGGCTCTTATAATCTTGTGTTCATTGCCAAAAAGTTGGAATAGCTTGGTCATGGATGTAAGTAACTCTGTATCTAGTTCAAACACCTTGAAATTTGATGATGTTATTGGTGTTATTCTTAGCGAGGAAATGTGAAGAAAAAACACAGGAGAGACATCAGGTAATGCGTTGACCATGGAGACCAAGGGAAGACAAAAGGAGAGAGGAAAGAACCAAGGTAATAGTGGGAAGTCTAAAACGGGCAGATCCAAGTCCAGACTGGGAAAGATAGAGTGTTGGAACTGTGGAAAGAAAGGGCATCTGAAGAAAGACTGCAGATCTCTAAAGAAGAAAGGAGATGCACAGAAGGAAACTACCCAAGAAGCAAATGTAGCAGGTGATGTGTTACAGGATGCTTTGATTCTTGAATTAGATAATACTAGTGATTATTGGGTAGTAGATTCAGGCGCTTCATGTCATGCTACACCCCATAGTAAATACTTTCATGATTATGTTCCAGGCGATTTTGGACATGTTTTATTGGGTGATGATGTACCATGTAAAATTGTTGGAATGGGTAAGGTATGGATAAAGGTTAAGAATGGAACTGACTGACTATTAAAAGATGTTAGGCATATTCCTGCTATGAAAAGAAATATGATCTCAACAGGAGAGTTGGGAGATGGCGGCTGTCTATCTACATTTGGAGAAAAGTGGTGGAAGATCACTAAAGGATCAATGGTGATAGCAAAAGGAGACACAGTAGGTACATTGTATTTATGTCCTCGTAATACTGACCATTCTATCTCTTTAGCTTCCATAGGAACAGATACAGCATTGTGGCATCATAGGCTTGGCCACGTGAGTGAGAAGGGGATGCAGATTCTCCACTCAAGGAAGTTGCTACCAGATTTGAAGCAGGTAAGTTTGGAATTCTGTGAGAACTGTGTTTATGGAAAACAGAAGAGAGTCAGATTTCTCACGGTTAGGAAACAGAAGAAGAATGAAAAGTTAGAGCTAGTGCATATAGATGTATGGGGACCGGCTCAGGTACAATCTCTTGGTGGCTCTCATTATTATGTTACATTTATTGATGATGCAACTAGGCAAACTTGGGTTTATTGCATTAGACAGAAATTTGATGTGTTTTCTACTTTTAATAAGTGGAAAGATTTGGTTGAGAATGAGACAGGAAAATGGTTGAAGTCTCTTAGATCTGATAATGGAGGTGAGTACTGCGGCAAGGAGTTTGATAGTTATTTTTCATACTATGGGATTCGTAGAGAGAAGACAGTCTCAGGAACACCACAAGAAAATGGTGTGTTGGGACAGATGAACAGAACAATCATGGAGCATGCAAGGTGTATGAGACTACATGCAGGGTTTCCCTTACAGTTTTGGGCAGATGCTGTAAATACTGTTGTTTATTTAATAAACAGAGGACCTTCAAGTGCTTTGGATGGTGGTATTCTAGAGGAGGCATGGACAGATAAAAAGGTAAACTACTCATTTCTGAGAACGTTTGGTTGTGAAGCATTTGTCCATATTGATAAAGAAAATAGAACAAAGCTTGAAGTTAAATCCAAGAAATGTACCTTTATTGGATATGGGGTTGATGATTTTGGTTATCGTTTATAGGATTATGAAAATAACAAAATCATTAGGAGTAGAGATGTGATATTCAATGAAAATGTCATGTATAAAGATCGGTTGCAGGGAAAGAAATAGAAAAAGGAAAACAAAGAGTACACAGTACTTGATGAAATTAAAGAAAATGAAGTTCCAAAGGTGCCAGAAAATCAAGAACAGCAGCAAGTACCTGAAACTCCTGCAACTGCAAGAAGATCTACCGAGTTAAGTAGACTCCCTGAATGATACTCTCCTTCAATGTATTATTTATTGATGACTGATGCTGGTGAACTAGACTGTTATGAAGAAGCAATGCAGGTGGAAACTAGAAAGAAGTGGGAGCAAGGCATGGATGAGGAGATGGACTCATTAGTAGGAAACCAGACTTGGGATTTGGTTCATTTGTCTGCTGGTAAAAGAGCATTGCAGAACAAATGGATTTACAGGTTAAAGGAAGAAGAAGGAGGTAAGAAGCGGTACAAGGCCAGACTTGTTGTAAAGGGGTTTGCATAGAAGAATGGTATAGATTTTGATGAAATATTTTTTCCTGTTGTTAAGATGACTTCAGTTAGGACTATCTTAAGTCTAGTGGCAGTAGAAGATTTGCATCTTGAACAGTTAGATATAAAAACAACCTTTCTCCATGGGGATTTGGAGGAAGAGATATATATGCAACAACCACAAGGGTATGAGGTCAAAGGGAAGGATAATTTGGTGTGCAGGTTGAAAAAGAGCTTGTATGGCTTGAAGCAAGCTCCAAGGCAGTGGTATCTAAAATTTGACAGGTTTATGACAAAACAAGGTTATAGTAGATGTCATTTTGACCACTGTGTTTATTTCAAGAAGCTAGACAATGAAAGATATATTATCTTGTTATTTTATGTGCATGGCATGCTTGTTGTAGGGTCTAACATGCAGGATATAAATGTACTCAAAAGGAAGCTAACTAATTCATTTGCGATGAAGGATTTGGGTGTTGCAAAGCAAATCCTTGGTATGAAAATAACGAGAGACGGGAAAAATTGCAAATTGACATTGTCTCAGAGTGAGTACATACAAAAGGTGTTGGAGAGGTTCAGAATGCAGAATGCAAAACCAGTAAGTACACCTTTGGCCAGCCATTTTAGTCTAAGTAAGGAAATGTGTCCCAAGACACAGGAAGAGACAAATTACATGTCCAAGATTCCCTATCAATCAGCAGTTGGCAGCGTGATGTATGCCATGGTGTGCATAAGACCAGATATTGCACAAGCAGTGGGAGTTGTGAGCAGATATATGAACAATCCAGGTAAAGAATATTGGAAGGCAGTACAGTGGATTCTCAAGTATTTGAGAGGTACTACCACTCAGGAATTATTTTTTGGAGGTTCAGACACTGTTCTACATGGATATGTTGATGCAGATATGGCAAGTGATAAGGATAGCAGGAGGAGCACCACAGGGTATGTGTTTATTATAGGTGGAACAGCAGTAAGTTGGATTTCGAGATTGCAGAAGGTTGTTGCACTTTCAACAACAGAAGCAGAGTATGTTGTTGTTATAGAGACTAGTAAAGAGATGATTTGGTTGCAGAGGTTTATGGAGGAAGTGGGTAAGAAGCAGAAGGATAGCAGGTTGTATAGTGACAGCCAGAGTTCCATTCATCTTGCAAAGAACTCAACATTTCGTTCAAGGACTAAACATATACAGCTCAAGTACCATTTCATATGGCCTGTTCTGGAAGATGAACTGTTGAAGCTGAAAAAGATACACACTAGCCAGAATCCTACAGACATGTTCACAAAGGTAGTGACTAGAGAGAAACTGATTTCTTTCTCGGTTTCAGTTGGACTTCTAGCATGAAGGTGAAGAGGAAAAATTTGCCAAGTCCAAGTCCAGCAAGTGCAGCAGCGGTGGAGTTGTTGTGATCAGTCTCCAAGTGGGAGATTGTTGGTTGTGGAGCCAGATATTCCAGTCTCATAGATGATATTGTCATAGCCATGCATCCCAGAGGACTGTACACTCATTCCCCTACCTTGGGGTTCGGGGAAAAAATTAGTCACAGCAGATCTAATGAACAAGTAAATCAATCACAACAGATGAACATAGAAAATATGGTGTAAAACTGTGAAAAACATGCATCAGTGCTCAATATCCCAGCAAGGGTGAATGATTACAATAGAATACAGTAACAATGACTGAGAAATTTGAATTGCCTAAGGAAGTCATTCGAATCACTGAATGGAGTAGCTTGACTCCAACTAGGAGTCCTCATCATCAATCAGTGGTGGTCATCAATGCACAAGAACCAGTCATCCAGGTGTCAATCTGAGTCTAACTGAGTGTAACATGTGTAACTGAAGTGTGTAGCACTGATATAGGGAAGTGGGATCAGTGGAGGGTGCATGGGAGGCTAACTGAAGTCAGAACAAGTCATCTAGTCAATCTGGAGGTCCAATGGAAGTGAAACAGTCAGTCGGGAGAGAAACTAGCCTCAAATCAGGGAGAATTGGAGCTAACTGAGTGTAACTGAAGTGGAACTGTAGTGGTAGGTGAAGAAGTGCGCCCTTCTCTGGCAGTAGGTGAGAAGTGGGCGCCTTCCTGACTAGGAGGGATAAAACTCTGAAGTAAGTGGCTCCCGGGTGCTAGAATAAGGTGGCTAAGGTGTTGGAGGCATCAACCTGGTGACTGGGATGCATGCAAACCCTAATTGCATGCAAGATCCTAAAAAAGATGATGTGGATATCCAAACACCACCCCTCAAGCTAGACTATGATGTGCAAAAAATAATTTGGGGCCCTAGTAACTAAGACCAAAGGTCACCCCAATACAATAATCCAAAAAATGCTGAAAATAAACTAAGTGAGGAAAGAGGGAAAACCCAGTGGGAAGAAAGCCCCCCCTCAAGCTAAATCATAATGATGGATCAATCTGTCTCCACCATGATGGAACTCACCCCAATAGTGAACGGAGGTAAGAGAACTTCTTCTCAATGAAGCTCTTGGTGAAGATGTCTACAATTTGCTCATCAGTAGGGCAATATTGCAGAATGATGGTGCGATCATGCACCAACTGTCGAATGTAATGCATATGAATCTCAATGTGTTTGGTCCTCTGCCGCTGAAATGGATCTGTAGAGATCTTGATAGCACTTTGATTGTCACAAAATAGGATAGTCGAAGTAGTGCCACCAAAACCAAACTCGGAAAGAATACCCTGCAACCAAACTACCTGTATGCAGGCATTGACTGCCCCTCGATACTTTGCCTCTGCTGAAGAAAGTGCAATGGCTGCTTGCTTTTTACTAGACCAGGAAATAGCACCATTACCAATCATGAAAACATAACCGGAAGTGGACTTCCGATCAATGCTATCACCTTCCCAATCTGAATCAGTAAAACCAATGAAATCAAGCTTAGAATCTGCAGCATAATGTATGCCAAAATGTTTCATACCTTGCACATACTGCAAGATCCGCTTGGCTGCCCTCCAATGAAGCTCATGGGGCTGCTGCATATACCTTGACACGGCACTCACGGCATATGAAATATTAGGCCTTGAGTGTGTCAAATAAAGTAGTGAACCAATCAACTGTCGATACATACTGCAATCTGCAAGCGGTGGAGAATCTCCCTCCTCAAGACTGATTCCTGAGAGGAATGGGAATGGGGCTGCCTTACATTCAGCCATATTAAACTTCAATAACAGGTCATAAGCATATTTTTGCTGAGATACAGTGATCCCATCAAAATTTTGAGCTATCTCCAAGCCCAAAAAGTGACTCAGCAAGCCCAAATCGCTCATGTCAAAAGCTAGATTTAAGGCAGTTTTTAGCTTGTTTATTGAAGTAAGAGTGCTACCAGTAATGATAAGATCATCAACATAAAGTACAATAACCAACAAATTACCTTTAACTCGCTGAAGATACACATTCGGATCAGATTTGCATCTTTGGAAATTCTGAGAAAGAAGGAAGGAGTCCATCTTTGCGTACCAAGCTCTTGGGGCCTGTTTTAACCCATACAAAGATTTCTTCAATCTGCAAACTAAAGATGGATCTGATGTGTATCCCTCTGGATGTTGCATATATACCTCTTCAGCAAGGTCTCCATGTAGAAATGCACTCTTCACATCCATGTGGTGCACTTCCCAGTGCTTGGATGCGAAAATAGCCAAAACAAGGCGGATGGAATTATGTGGAAACTCAAGCTTCTGGAGTGGTATTGGATGTATTTTCAAGCTTTGCATGCACAGGAGCGAATGCCCTTGAGATCTTTCATGCCAAAACTTTTTGCAATTTTTGAGCAATTCACTCAAATCTTCTTGTAGAAACACCTGTAGAAAAGAGATCTTGTCCCTGCAATGGCTCTAATACCATGTAAAATTAGTCACAACAGATCTAATGAACAAGTAAATCAATCACAACAGATGAATATAGAAAATATGGTGTAAAACTGTGCAAAACATGCATCAGTGCTCAATATCCCAGTAAGGGTGAATGATTACAATAGAATACAGTAACAATGACTGAGCAATTCGAATTGCCTAAGGAGGTCATTCGAATCACTGAATGTAGTAGCTTGACTCCAACTAGGAGTCCTCATCATCAATCAGTGGTGGTCATCAATGCACAAGAACCAGTCATCCAGGTGTCAATCTGAGTCTAACTGAGTGTAACATGTGTAACTGAAGTGTGTAGCACTGATATAGGGAAGTGGGCTCAGTGGAGGGCGCATGGGAGGCTAACTGAAGTCAGAACAAGTCATCTAGTCAATCTGGAGGTCCAACGAAAGTGAAACAGTCAGTCAGGAGTGAAACTAGCCTCAAATCAGGGAGAATCGGAGCTAACTGAGTGTAACCGAAGTGAAACTACAGTGGTAGGTGAAGAAGTGCGCCCTTCTCTGGCAGTAGGTGAGAAGTGGGCGCCTTCCTGACTAGGAGGGCTAAAACTCAGAAATAAGTGGCTCCCGAGTGCTAGAATAAGGTGGCTAAGGTGCTGGAGGCATCAACCTAGTGACTGGGATGCATGCAAGATCCTGAAAAAGATGATGTGGATATCCGAACAAACATATTCTATCAAACATAATCCATTTACTAACTCCACCATAATGTGCATTTGACATAAAGCACTAACCATTTATGGCCAAGGCAACAATATGCACATGGAGAGGTCAAAAATTCATGATTTACACCAACAGTCAAGCCATGCCTAGCAAAACTAAAAGAGATGTGATGGAAGATGCTAGAAAATTAAATACTTGTGATGATGGTATTCATACTTAAGTAGAACATATCCGAATGAAATGAGAACTCAATGGAGGTCACACCATAACAAAAAATCTAAAAAAAAAGAACAAACTTCAACACTAGTATTAAGATGATCCAACAACATAACCTTCCTCAAACTACAATTAATGTCTTGTATGAGCTTGCAATGGTGAGGAGGGAGATGTAACAAATCAAAAAAAATAATGGGACCACCACTTGAACTAGAGACTAAGGGAATAGTGATGTTTAGTAGTGACTACACAAAAAAATGTTGTACAATTTGTGGGTGTGTTTGCTAATGTCACTCTACAAAAAATAAATGAGCCCACTAGTAACAACCAATTAGAATGGGATCCACAATTTTAGAGTGATGAATAAGCAAAAATGTAGGTTTGAAGTAACTATATTTGGCCATGAATCATTCACACTTTACCATGAATCCACTGACCAACCATGGCTATAGGAATCTTGGAAGGAATGGCCACATCCAAGAGAATTTTGTTTTGATTATTGATTGGGTAATCAAACCAAAACAAAATTCCAAAAAATACTTCAATAAATGAAATATCAAAACCTTCAACAAACATTCTCCATAATACCCTTGGATCATGGAGGGATAGCTATAAAAAAATTATTGACGCATGTAGATATAAAATTAAATAAAATCCACTTTGACAATAAGAGATGGGTGGGAAATATCATGAAGTGAAGAAACGACGTGCACTCGCTTAAAAAAAGTAAGGTAGGAAACAACCACTCTAATACCATGTAGATATCTAGGATCAACCTGGATCATAGATGAGCCTAAACATATCAAAGAAAACAACAATAACCCTTTAAATTTTTCCATAGTGTTTATTACAAGAGGAAACCAAGCTTATTTATAACAAACCTATAAAATCCCATCTTAGAAGTTGAGGATATGCCAATTGAGAAATAAGGTGTATTAGGTTGGTAGATAAGAATACCATCTTGGTTGTTAAGTTAGCCTACATAAGCTTAACCATATCTACTTAGACTAACATTTTATCATTAAGCTTAACCATCTCTACTTACACTAACATTTTATCATTAGAGAATGTCTCGGCTTGAAAGAATTGAAGGGAAAGTTGGTGCAAAGTGGATGAGTGAGTGGACACTTATCTTCATACACACATATTTTCCCTATATTTTTTTTGTAAATACAAGAAATTCCATAAATATACATTGTAAATGTTTCAAGAAAATACAAGCAACATTATATATATTTGCAATGAATCGATTACTTACATTATGCCAAAATAACATGAAAGTTTATGGGGAAAATGCACATTCTAACACAGATCAGAAGACATCATTGGTAGGTTGGAAGACTCGTGTAGCCTCCTGTCATTGAAAATTAAACATCCACATTATTTCACAAAAAAAAACACAAAACCCTTTTTGTGTCTTCATTATGCTTCGCCATGAGATTGAATGCATGATATGTTCATATGCGATAGAAATGAATTTAAAAGTAATTTTTTTAAAATGATTTGTTTTGATAAGCTAAGTTTGCTCTTGATTTATTTGTTTTTTTGAAATATGAACAATTTGAATCTTTTAAAATGCTCTAAAATTCTTAAGGAAAATTTCCATGCTCATAGTTCCCATCAATTAGTTGAACTATAACATCGAATAAAATTCCTTCTATATTTAGAAAGTTTGTTTACTTTTTAATTTATTCCAATAATGATATGTTTTACTATATAAGTGTTCTCTATAAAATGACATATCATAAATGAATCTAACTTAGCCAAGTAAAGATTTTTATAATTTTTTGGTTGATTTCATTTTTTTCAATTATTTATAATTTTAAAAAATAAAAAACTATACTTATATACATACATCCATATAAGATTTGGCAATATGACAAGAACAACAATCATAAGAAATAAATGTCCACAAAATATATATAAATCCAATACAAAGGCCTCCAATCATGCCCAAAAATATAATAAGTACTCAATTATTCCAAAAGAACCTGAGATGAATGATACAATTTAAGAGGAGTGCTTAATGCATGTGCCTAAATTAAAAGGAAAAATAATTTAAGATAAATTTATTGATAAAAAATTCAAATAAAGAAATGTATATCTATACAATTATTATTAGTGATGTTTGGACACAAAATTACTTTGCAAGTTGCAACTATTCATGTTGTAAATATATGTTGAACTAATTTGTTAAAGGTTTTTAGATTTGTCTAACTAAAAGGGAAAAAGTGTCATTGGCATTACCTGGTCAAAACCTAAAGGATCCAGATCCATTATTACAATTGTGTTCAATCTCTTTCCCCCATGGATCCAAATCCAATAGGGATCATCCTCCCCTCCTGACATTGATGTTATTTCCATTCATATCCTTGTCTCGTCTCTAGGAAAATTGATTCACAAATGTCAACCCCATAGATTTTTGAAAAAGATGGATCAAATTCTTGAAATAAATCTTCCTATTTCATCCTCTCAACACATGACTTTGGAATTTGTTGAAAGAGATACCATAATGTATTTCACTAGACATTTGACCCTTACCTAGATTGACGGATATTGGATGCAGAAAAATTTGACACCCATGATCAAAGGGATGATAACTTATTACTTATGTGGATGAGGGTTCTATGCCTTTCTTTTCAGAGACAAAGAAGAACAAGATCTCATATTTTGGAATGATCCCTGCTTTTTTGGAACCAAGAGGTCTAAATTGTCAGACCCCTAATTTCAACCTTGATTTTGATGTTCCATTTATAGTCCCTGTTTGGATTCATTTATCCCATTTACCTTTGCATTGTCAAAGTAAGACTCTATGAGGATTATAGGAACCACCCTGAGGAAACACATATGTAGGTCTAAACCAAAATATAGAATATTCAAATGTTCATGGATTTGTTTTGAAGTGGATTTGGAGAAGGGATTGTCAGAAGCTATCCTCCTCACCACAGATAATTGGAAGCATGTGCAGAAGTTGGGCTATGAACAATTTCCATTCAAGTGAAAATCTTCCCAGGAATATGTGTACTTTGTTAAATACTATAAGAAGAATCAACCCCAAGCTCAAGCAATAATGAATAAGAAGGAACAATGGAAAATGATGAAGAAAAAAATTGGTTAAAATCATACTCGCATTTATGGCACAAGTCAAGTCACTCCTCTAAATTCAAAACATGCAAGACCTTATAGCTCAACTCAGGCACCTCCATCAATATCTCAACATGTGGTTCCCTCTACTCCAATGTGTACTACCTCAACATGCATCATTTCCCAATCCTCAAAACCAATTTTCTTAACAAACAAGTTTGATTCAAATATTTTCTCAACTTAGGGAAACTACAACAATCGAAGTTATCAAATCCAGTATAAAAGTTGTCGATTCTATTTTCCATATTATTATTCCCCAATCATTCTAGGATCCCATTAATGTTGAAACTCAAGTGAAGTCCCTTCTAACCCCAAAATAAGAGCCCATCTCTGAGAGGCAAGAAGAAATAAATCATGTCCCCAAAAAACCTCACTTGCAATATAATGGAAGGATTACTAGAAATGAATCCCAGAAGTAGCTTGAAGAGGAAGATGCAGATGAAGAGGGACTTCCTAGGAAAGTAGGGATAAAAGTAGCAATGACCAATACAGAAGAAGCTCGTATGGTTCAAATTCCCCAAGAAACATAAAAATAGAAATAAGTAACTTCACACCTTGAAAATGAAATAAAGAGAATGAATAAGAAGCCTCTACGAGGGGGAAATCTCCTTTTACACTATATCAAATGCACAAGATGATATTATCTCTAAAACTAGGTGTCCTTCGTATATTAAGGAAACAAAAGGTACAATTAAAATTAAATGATCAAGCTAACCAATAATGACTTGACACTAACATAACAATAGAAATGTAATAACTCAATATCTAAGGCTTAACATGCCCCTCCCCTTCAAACAAGTGTTTCATCAACACTTGATTATTTGTGGATATTTCCACATGAAGAAGTCATGTTGCCATGCAACCCCTTCTATTGGCAGTTTCTTCCACTTGATCAAGTACTCAATAATTGATCAATTTTGAATTTTTTCAATCTATGTTTTAGGGATTGCTTCAGGTTCTAGCATAATTTTCTCTTCTTCATCAATCTCTAGTAAAATAGTTTGAATTGGGATTTTGTCACTAGTTAACTTTTTAAGCAATAAATATGGAAGACTAGATTTACATGTGAATTAGGAGGGAACTCTAGTTTGTAATCTATACTTACAATCCTACACAACACCTTATAGGGACCATAATACTTGGGCTTTTGTTTCTCTAGGGACAACTTTTTCTACAGTTGTGGCCTCAAAAATACCCAATCCCCCACTTCAAATTACCTTTCACTACGATGTTGGTATGCTTGTTGTTTCATCGTCTTTTGTGCTATAGCTAAGTTGTCTTTCAATAGTTGGAGAACCTCTTGTTGGTTCTATATTTGATCATCCACTTCCTGAAGTTGGAGAACCTCTTATTGGTTCTTTATGTGATTCTCCACTACTTCAACCTTAGCTTTCCTTTCCAAGGGTGATGTGATGGATGGAGGTTGATAGCCAAAAAGTTTCATAAATAGGGAAATTTTTTATGACATATGGAAGGATATGTTGTACCACCATTCTACCAAGGTAAACCACTTACCCATTGTGTTTGTTAATCATATGCAAATCAATGAATATATCCTTCCCATCAGATTAAGGATGGAAAGATGATTTTTGAGTCAATTGAGTACCCAAAAAAGAAAATAATTCAATGCCAAAATTACTAGTGAAAATTGGATCTCTATCACTTACAATAATCTTTGGGATTACATGTAGCTTCCAAATTGTTTCCATGAATGATGCAACTAGTGTACTTGCTTTAAAAGGATGAGAAAGAGATCATAAATGTGCATACTTTGTGAGTCAATCCACTAGGACCACCACTACCATGACGAAATCATTTCCTTTAGACATTGGAAGGCCTGTGATAAAATCCATTGAGACCTCTTACCAATATTGACTTCGGATGGATAATGGTTGTAGAAGACCCAGGGTGTCGATTGTCTCTCCCTTATCCTATTGTCTCTCCATTATCCAATGTTGTCTGTGCATTATTTTCTTTGTTAGCTCAACCACCAATTCTACATTCTCAACAAGCATCATACCTACCATAAGACTTGAAAATTTATCCAATATATTGTGACGAATTACATTGTCTACTTGAAAAACAAAGGGAACTGAATGGACAAAGTTCTATCTATTGCATCTAACATAGACTAATTTTCAATATTTTTGATATAATTTGCAGACCTTTGTGGAAAATGCTTAACATGGTTTAACATGGTTCTCTAACAGCATTCTACTACTTTTATTTACATCACTATCATTTGCTTCATTGTTTCTTTGAGGGATAGAGTTGCTTTGATTATTTTACCTCGAGGTTCACATTAATGGATTTTTATGGAGCAAATATGAGGTAGTAACTACTTCCATCAATAAACACTATTGTATAGCTACTACAAGTAATTATAATATACTATTCATCACAAAGGGTACAATTAATAAGAAATATATTAGAGGGAAATATAATTTTCTCACATTTTCACAATACAGTGAACAAAATTGTTGACTCGTAGAGCAAAGAGAAAAGATAACACTCAAAATTGAATTAAATAATAAAGAGCAATGGAGAAACACTTATCTTTTTCAAAGATTGAATGTCAAACAACTGATTGAAACAAAGCAATTTCCACCCAACCATAGACAGACTATTTTAGATGCCACCCCTAGCCACGCTATGATACCACCAAGGCAAAGAACTAGATATAAAGAAATCTCAAGACAACTTGTCCAACCCAAAAAGCAAGGGAAGGATTTACTAGTTATACCACTACTGAGATCTTAAATCAAACTAGTTATTTGGCACCACAATAACTGCCCACACAACACAAAGAGAAACTCTTCCTTCTCTACTCAATAGTCTCTCAAGAATCCCTCCCTCAAGTGTTCTTCAGTGTGGCATAGAGAGGCCCAAACCACTGTCCATTAACCTTCCAACAAAGTTTTTCTTGGTTCTTGGCTCCTCCCAAGTTTCTAATGGCTTTCTTTCATGGTTGTTATATTTCTTAGTATGGCGGCCTATTTTTCCACAGTTAAACTCTATTTTTTCTCTGCTCTACATCTCTCCAAAAACTAGCTCTCCCTTCCAATTCGAATTTCCCCTTATTTGCATGCATGAGGGATGGGAAGGAGAGTCCTAATCCAACTCTTCTTAGTTAGAATAATGTAGAGGAGATAAATTTCCTAGGAGGTACAAGATGGTTTCCTAGATTTAGGAGAAGGTTGAGCCCATTGTCTTTACCCCAATTTAAACTATAGGTTAGACTCAACATAAATATTATTCCAATGAAGGGGTAAGATAATTGCAAGGCGATTAGACATATGTATGCTCATGCTCAACCAATCTTGGATCTTTTATAAACTATAACAATATTTGTGAAATTTCAAATCACCAAATCCTATAAATTACAAAATAGCAATATTTGTGAAATTTCAAATCACCAAATCCTATATACCTCATAGTGTTTAAGCAAAATACAATAATAAATGAACCCACACAAAACATTTCATACTAACATCTTGTTGATCAGGTGGTTGGGTGGAATGTTGTTATCCTCCCCACCCGGGTTCAAATCTTGCTTTGTGACACGTGCTCCTTGGGAACCGACTTTCTATGTAATGATTGTAAATCTAGCATACCTTGATTCTTTCAGAATAGCAGCCAAAATTGATGTACAAGTAGGAAGTCGTAATTAAACACAAATCCCTATAGAAACAAGACCAAAGATAGCCTCTTCACACCCCACAGTTTCAATATCATTTTGCAGTTGCATCCACGCACCTTTAGCCAAGTCCATTGGTACAATATTTTCTAAATTAACGCAGTTTTCTGACTGTGTAAAGGTAATTGCTGATTGTTGCCCACGTTTCTCTCAAAAATTGCTTCCTGGCAAGTATGTTCCGAAGGTCCGGTACGTTCCCAACGATGGCGATTAAATGGTCCTACTACCTCCAGCAATACTTCATTTATGCCTTCAAAAGGAAGGTGCCGCTCCCAGAGCCTCCCACCCACTTCCATTCACCGCCATAACCACCGGAAGCTACATGGGCATTCTTGACATGGAGTAGATACAATTGATGATCCTCGGGACAACCAATACCATCCAATTCTAAATATTCAAAGTTCACATACTCAATAAAAGTAGAAATTGCATCTTGATGGACTCCAGAGGCGATATTGCGGATTCGGAGGGGGAGGGAGAGTTGCAAGTTCTTTCACTAAAAATTTCAGTTTCTCCACTGTAATGGTCACCAAAATCTATCCCTCCCCCTTTTGAAACATTTTCAGCCTTCTGCATTGGTTTTTCAGATCCATCGAATTTCAGTAAGCTAATTCGTAAGTACAATTCTGCAGTACAGACATGGAATCAGATTCTACCCACGGCCCAGTAAATTCATGTGTTCTTAGAAGCAATAAGGCTTTGAAAAATGTGGAGTCCGATTTGAGAGTAAGTGTGACCCTTTAGTGGCTTCAAAGATTTACCTTGAAGATTTGAGCATATTTTTTCCAAACCCTTTGGGCTAAGTGCTTCTTCTTGGAAGGGAGAGTCCAGATCTGAAAGTGCACTTGGTTTTTCTGCTTCAGAAGCTCTGGATATAGGATGAGGCAACTGGTTTGATGGAATGCAAGATGTTGGGGAGCTCGCCGGTGGGTGCTCCTATGGAATCCCTGAAAATAAGAGAATCTAATTCATTAGCTACTACTATCACTCATGGGATAAAAGAAGGATCAAATGTAAAGATTGTGAAAAAAATTGGCTGCAAAGAATATATGATGAGACTGCATACACGCCAGCAAGCAACCAAAGCTTTCAACCTCTGAGCTGGAGTTGATAGACTGATTGAAACGAGATCCATCCTCATTAGTGCTCCAGCTCGAAGAAAATCGGAGTGTAACCGATTTCCATCCTAAATTTGACCTCTGCTCCTGGGTGTTGAACTTAACAACTATATTTGTCAGCTCTCTAAAATATTTGAGCCATTTACCTGCAATCTGCTTAGGAACATTATCTATTTTATTAATAAGTAATACCAACGATTTTCAGGACTAGCTCGCAAAGCCATTCACTCAATGTCTATGCATCGCCTTCCAAGAAGATCTATGGCATTTAGCATCTCCAAAATAACATTTGTTGAAGATGTCTCAACGAAATAGAACCTTGTGGATGGAATAAAATCCATTTAATCCCATCAACAAACCACGACATCCTTAATCAAATGACCTTCAACAACAGGGTTTGCTAACTCAGGTCGAAGTAAATCTTTTTGCAGAAGAAGGTCTGCATAGTAGCTGTCAGATGGGACCTCCACTATCTGCTTTCGATAATGCATATCCATCCTTTGACGATGTAAAGACTCAATGCTTGGATCTAGACTTTGATTGGGTTGTCAACCAAAGTCGTTTTCTGATGGATCTTGGAGAACCGGACTCCAAGTATGACTGCAATTGATACCAAAGATGTTGCATCTAGTCAAGCAGCACATTTTTTTCACCCAGTTCGTAGAAGTTCCGATACATCTCAAGCTCCTCCATTAAGGCTTTCGCTCAATGTTTGCTCGTGTCACCTCTGGATGATTTTCATAATTATCGTTTAATAGCTTATGTCCATTCATTAGATGCAAATTCTTTCTCGGACGACAGCTGCTCTCACAGGCTCTCCACTCCAACTGCCCACTGAATTTAAAGAAGGTAAAGAACTTAATATAACTAGGGCTATTAACAATTGACTGAGGTATCCTGTGCTAGTCGTCTTTATTCCTATCATCTGCAGCTTCTGCCTGGCTGTTCCCGGCCATTGTCCAAAGGTTCCAAACCACTAATTGAACTGATCAATTACAACTAAACTATGCCATTTATTCCGCCAAGGCCGGATTGATTTTTTGAAAAGGGTCGGACAGAATGGGAGACAATCGATCTACAGCATTTGAAAATTTGATTTCAAAACAGAGTATCCCATCTCATTAATGATACAGACTGCGCTACCAACTCATACTTATTGTTACCGGAGAGGACGTAGATTTGATGGCGTTGTGTTGAGGGGGCGGATGGAAGATCGACTGGGCTAACACTATTCACCCTGCCTGCGTAGCATTGAATGTTGGGGGGTGGTGTATATGTTATTGAATTTGAATTGCTTTAGATTCAACTGCGTAGTCATCATAACATAGAAAGCCTTTCTCTTCCACAGGGTGGATAGTATGGATTGCCAGAGGATGCAGCCCCGTCGAGTCGAAGGATGCAGCCCGGGAATGGGGAAGGTAGTAGTCGGAAAAGGACTAAATTGTTTGCTATGTGTACTACGATCTAAATAGTTCATTTAAATAGTACATAGTACAGTTTGAGTGGACAAAAGGCAACAAACTAATATCCTTTTTTAGATGTGTAACCAGTGTGTGGGATCCCTTTGCTCAGAATTATAACCAGTCCTTGTACCTGTTTCATAGCCACAGTAGAAGATGGAGTAGCAAAGGCAACAAAGGCAAACAAACAGCATGAGCTACAACATAAATAGCTAGAGCATAGGCATAGTTAAATAAGGGTATAATAATTAAAGGAATCATAGGTAGGCTCTTACAGATTTACTATTGGCATTTGGTTCCTCAGTTAAACTGGTATATATCTTTTTCAAGTTGGATTCATCCGCATAAATTTACTCTTGTTCAAGAACCTTATAAAAACGTTAAAGCTTAACCTGATTCTTGGTAGTCTAATGGGTAAGAGTATGTGTTTCTTCCTAAGAGATCAAAAATTCAAATCCAAAAGGATAGGGTATGTACTTTGTAGACTTTAGCAGTTAAATCAATTTGCAAAAATGAGACTAATAACTTGCAGAAATGATACTAATAAAATTTGAGTAAAAAAAATTCAATTCTAAAAACAAATCACCTAAATTTACCAGTATGCCGGGATCATTTCTTATGGCCATGTTTCTCAAAGTTCGGTGCTCCTGGGGACCATTTCTTTCTTCCAGAAATGTTACAAGGATCCATTCTTCTGGCTATGCTGCCAAATATCTGCACTTCTTCTAAGAAACCTAATTCTGTGAACCTAACTAAACCCAAACATCATCCGAGTAAGCAACCTCGCCAGTTTCAGATCTTCCAGCAGCAGTTCGAAATTGAGTTGTGGATTCAGTGGACTGAGTGGTTATAGTGGTCTCTACAAATTTGTCCGTGATCTCCAGTTTACATATTTGACACCGAATTCCAAACGGGCTTCAAGGTTTCCTGTGCAAACGGGGAATGACAACCGCTATCCTTGGCTCCCGGTGTACTACTGGACATGGCTCTGGTTCTTGGTGTGATGCTGAGCACGATTAATGTTTGGGTGGCTTAGTTTGCTGGTTATAGCTCTGGCCATTGGAATTTTCGTATTTATTGATCGGATTCAACCGAATCATCAGTCGATTAATTCAAGTAAGAAGATGTTTCAATGAAATTGAATCTTAATGAAATTGAATTCCCATTGAATCTATTAAATGAAATGAAATCCACCAACCCCACCAACTAACCACCATATCCTTCACAAATTTACATTGTTGTTGAAACAATAAACTTTTGGAAACGAATATATTTTGAGTTTTAATTGTTTTTCTACATACAGAGTACATATTTTTTCTTGCCAATGTTTTGGATGGCATCAAACTCGTTCCAACTTTAGATAAAACAAAGTTGGAACGACTTCTTTTTTCCAATCATTCGGTTAGATAATAACGGAATCGTCATGATTCTACATATAATTACAGGAATTTATATGTGATGCATGATAGATCTTGCTTCATCCTTCTCCTTGTTGAGTGCTCCAAAGCAACTGGGAAAAACGAATCTCCGACCGACTCTCTGCTCCCCCTTTTCCAGCGCCTAATGGATGTTGGGTATGACTTCAGCTGATCAGACAGATAAGAAGTCTCCTCCTGGCAACACTTACGTCATCCTTCGCTATCTACCATTCCTGGCAAATAAAAATTCAGCCGCATTAACATGTTCTCCATCCCTGGCAAGTGGCAGATAAAAATTCAGCCTCCTTAGCATGCTTTCCAGAAATGTTTATTCTTCTATATTAACATCCACCTAACACTTTCGTCATCCATCGCTCTCTACCATTCCTGGCAAATAAAAATTCACCCGCATTAACATGTTCTCCATCCCTGGAAAGTGGCAGATAAAAATTCAGCCTCCTTAGCATGCTTTCCAGAAAGGTTTATACTTCTATATTAACATCCAGCTAACCCGGCCTTCGCTGCGATACCTTTCACATGGAAGCAAACCCCATGGGGCCATCGCCTTCCGAACTGTTATATAAAGTATGCAATGGGCAAACCGCGATACTTTTCATCAAATAAAGTGTCAGCAGTAGCTCACAAAAGCGACATTGCCAGAATCTTTCAAAAGGCCTTGAAAGTGGTGAAAGCTAAGTATTGAGCTGCAGAGCATTTAATGTGGCAGCTCAGTGCTTAGGGTCTGCGAAAGCTAAGCATTGAGCTGCATAGCATTAAATGCGGCAGCTCAGTGGTTAATGTCGTTCATGTACAATGGAAGTCAGTTTTCCAAATTTGTAAAGCGTTTTCAAAGTCAGTGTTCGGTAGTGTTTACTTAAATATGATCATATTTATATATTAGTATTGCACCTTGGGGTGCAATAAAAGAAGGCCCTAATTTAAAGTGAAACAAGTAGATAGAATAGCATAATGTTGAAATGTGTATAATTTATATTTCAATCCTCTTCCTTGGAATATATTTGTGCTAACTATTTATGTGCTAGATAATTGTAGAATACTCTATACTATAATTGATTTACAATTTTCTCTACAGATTAATGAATTTGAAAATAAAAATTTAATTTTTTTAATGAAAATGACATATAAATTAATATACTCTTTATCATGTTAGATTTGAATTTGTTAATTTGTTTTAACAAAATTGTTAATTGGGTTTCCATTATATCATTGAAATTGAAAATGTTTCTTCAATATAAATTACCATCAATAATATACCATTTGGTTGACAAAGTTTGTTGCAATAATTCTTGATTAATTTTATTATTTAAAATATTTGAAAAAAAAATATTGTTTAAGAATTGATATTATTTTTATTTTTTATAAATTATATATTATAAAAATATAAAATTGTCTAAACATAAAAAACTAAATGTTCTAAACATAAAAAACTAAATGTTCTAAACTAGATGAGTAATCACTTTGAAATAAACAAAATATTATAAATTGATAAATAATCTATATATAGATATAGATATAGTTAAATATAAATATAGATATAGATATATAGTTAGATATAAATATAGATAAGCATAATGAAACCTTTCAATTCTAATGACACCATCACTTACTCAAAACATTACAACATGGAGAATGCCCTCATAAATTAATGAGATGAATGTACAAAAAATTATAATGGCGCCATCACTTACTCAAGACATTATAGCATGGAGAATGCTCTCATAAATTAATGAGATGAATGTTCAAAAGTTATCAAAGGGTCTACATGGATCTAAAGAGATCAATTTCTATGTACATAAACAATTGAATACCAATATTATGCATAAGGATATAAATATAAATAAATAATAATTAATAAAATATTAATGTCATGTTTGTTCATTGTGAGATGGCAAATATATTATGCATAAGGATATAAATATAAATAAATAATAATTAATAAAATATTAATGTCATGTTTGTTCATTGTGAGATGGCCCATATGAGCCTATTTATTATGTCTCAAATGTAATTGTAAATCATCATTCATATTCATTAATTTATTATATAATATTATTCTTGGATTATCGTGCCTCTGATTGTTTATCTATTTTATTTGGTATCAAAGTTCTCTACTCCTCCCTCATTCATTTTCCCTCCTGCAATATCTCTTTCCTATGTTTCCCCAATCACTCTTTAATCCTCACACATCTTTCCTATCACCTACACTCCCCACGCCATCACTTCCATTAATATGTTTCTATGTGTTTCCCATTCTCCTATGTTTCCCAATCACCCCACTTCCATACCACTCATTTCCTCCTCCCCTACCACATCACCACTCTCACCAGCATGCTCCTCCCACCAGCTCTGCTCTCATCCACATCACTCCTGCCACCTCCCACACAACATATCTCTCCTCCAACTGCAAACTCCCAACCACGCTCCTCGCTTCCCACTTATTCTCCATATCTCTCCCTCATATAGCCTGCACACTCCCCCTCACACGGCCATGCACTCTCGCTCCCGTCCACAAGCATTAAAGGAATTAAGTATAAAGAGAATCATGGATACCTAGCTAAATGACATTTAAGAACAGAGATAAATATGAAAACCAGTGGAATCTATCGAGTTTCTTTTTTTTGTTGTAGACCCATGCCAATTGAACCAACAAATGATGGAATATATTTAAAGAAAAACCACCTACTAAGTTTTAAAAAATGAAATATGTGTATTTGAGGAAACTGTTGATTTAGTTATTTGAAGCATGAACGTATGTTTAGACTTAGATGCTGTCATCATGTTAAGCAAAAGATGTTTCTAAAGGAAACAAGAAAGTTACAATATTGTTGAGCAGAGACATTCAAAATGAAATGAACAGAAAAACAATCTGTTAAGAAGAGAGCAACACAAATACAAGGAATACCTGGAGGATGATGATGTTGTTATTGTAGAAAGGAATTTGCATGGAGAACGTGAATACAATGGCTAGAATTGGAAGAAGTTCTTGAACTTCTAGAGTGGCATAGTGAGGAAAACACAGTAGCAGTTATTGTGCATGGCTTCGGTGGTATGGCAAAGACCACCCTCGCTGATGCATTGTTTGCAGTGCATGATAGAGAAATTGGGCACATCTTGCAGAAAGAAGAAGCCTTTATCTATGTTGACAACTTTGCGGTTGATTTCCAACTATAAACAGTGAGTTGAGGATTGATAACAATCTGCCACAAAGTTAACAAGGAGACTATAATCATGTTAATAAATTATTATATAAAATTAGAACTAAGTGCCACCGCCATCGACATACACATATGCATGTCCATACTGCATGTCGCCCAGATGGAACGGTAATCCTACATGCATGCTGCATGCGTCCCCAAATGGCACGAAAACCATATCCGCATGTGGCCTCTAAGATGCGTTGTGCCCAACTATGTTTGCCGTGGGCGGTGGAGATGCAGGTCAGCTAGGAACCTATGGCTCGTCATGTTTAAGCCTGGACTCCATTATATCCCCTTTTTGTCTACATGAAAATAGACCTAGAGTCCCCTACATTCACAATATATAGAGTTTAACCCCTCACAAGCACAGTATTAGGTAATAGCATGGCGTCGCTAATGGATAAAAGCGGCTCCTTGATAAGATTTTTGCAAAGCGTCTTCTTAATGAACTTTGCGCACTGCATTTCGTATTGCATGTGGCCATCGAGGACTCCAAAGAAGTGGTCGTTAGGGTTTTTTTTGAAGGTGGTGTATATGCAGAGGTGCCACCATGGAGTGAGGACGCAGACGAAGCCAGTGGTGCCATTGAGGTGTTGAAGACGGGATTTGAAGCCGATGATGAAACGAACGAGAAGCCCTTTCCTGCCAATGCTTTTGGGAAAACGGATAGTTTTATAATTGTGAGGCTCTCGCAAAGCTTCTGGGATGGAGGAAATTCATACTATTGGACAGATATGCCTTGTGTTCTCATTTTTTTTCTTATCGTTCCTATTGGATGGCATGGTAGTTATTACATGAATATTTTCATGCACACTGATTTCAACTTCCCCCATATGTCTGGTAAAAGTAGGTCTATGTAGTTCAAAATCTATCAAATAGCAAAAGATTGCTGATAAGGAAGAATAAGGAAAATACACGAGACAAATAACTAAACTTGAAACCCTTCCCACGGGAGCATTCAACAGGAAAATTGTGTTTTCAATGTGGATTGCCGATGAGGATGAAGAGAGCGAGGGTAATTATACACAAGAGACTATAAGGTGTTGTGGATAGTTCAACTTGTCTGTCCTCCCTCTACTCAATCTACTTCTAATTTAGGGTTTTAAACCCAGGTTATCAGACACTGGTTTTAAAAGGATTTCATTTCAGGAAATTCAATTTGGGGATTTCTTCAAATTTGGATACGGTTTGGAGGTATAAATTTATGGCCTTATATTTTGCTCTTTTTCCTCCATTATTTTGTAATCTGATCTGAGATTCATTGTGATTGGGATTTTTTCATGGGTATTCACTAAGGAAGAGGAGGGATATTCAAGAGTAATGAGTTTTGGGGGATTCTTAGACAGTGGTTCTGGTGGAAAGCTGATATCTGCTTCTGATCACAACATGGCGTCTGGTGCAATAGCTCAACCTTGTTCGGTTTCTCCAATAGAGAACCTGCTTCTTTCAAGTAATTCAGTTAAGCTTACAACTAATCGGGTGATGATGAAAACAAGGTTATTATAGATAGAGTTCAATTTTTTCAGCATAAACTTTTTCATGAGGATTCTCAAGACTCTCAACGTGCGACCTGTACTTAGGTTATCTATGGTCAACAATCAGGTTTCCTTCAACATCTCGTATAGAAAAAGACAAGTCCATTTGTTTTTTTATGTCCAATTTACGAATGTAATTTATCTGGTATTTACGTTAGCTGCATGATTACGATTATTTGTTGGTTATTAAAAATATTGATGTTATTGCGAGCATGTTTTTAACATGCTCAGCTAAAGATTTAACCAATAAAGTAAATATTGCATCCATAATCCAAACCTGTGTGTCCTGCAGAATGTGTTGTGCAGGGACTGTGCGACTATAAACTCAAGGGACTATGAGACTGTAAACTCAAGGGAACTACAATGAACGGACAGAAAACCGATACTGGTGTGCATACGAATTGAACTGGACGGACAGAAAACCAATACAAGGAACTGCGAGGAATACGAATTGAAGGGTGGCCAGAGGTAGATGGAGGCATCACCACCTAAGAGTGTCGGTGGGCATAGGCATTGATGTGCATTTAAGGGAGCAGGTGGCCATCTGTTCAATGGCATAAATGTCAGGCAATGGCATAAATGCCAGCCAGCAGAGCAGATCAACGAGGCAAATTTTCCCAATCGTCGGATGAAGCATCGGACGACTGAAAATCAAAAAAAAAATTCGGGGAGTCGACTCCCACTTGTTGAAACGCCTTACGGCGTAATTATTTTTGGATTATGTTTTTTTATTTATGTGAATTTTGGTATTCTTTAGGTAATTATGATCATATTTATATATTATTTTTGGGATAATTTATGTAAAGTAAGTTATTAATTTATAATTCACATTTCTAAGTATTGATGTAACTGTTCAATTTCTCTTTATTTTGAATAGTTTACTTAACATTCAAAATCATGGCATCAATCAACATCTCCTATACTTACACTAGCCTAATAACTAGAACATCAAAAATTCATATTAATATGAACAAAGATTACATTGTCGAATACATATAGATTTATTAGAATGAAAACCATTCCATGATCCTCCAAAAATATAGCTGTAAAAAGTCACCAGCAAGAAACTATCTTTTACAAAAAAGTGACAAACTGACCTCTCAAAATCACTGTCCTTCCATACCTCAACTGACTACATCCTATGGGTCAAAATTGTATATATCTGTAACGTATTGAAACTAGAAAACTTATAACAGAATTTGAAAACCAATATGTATCAAAGGACCTCGAAGACAATATTGTTTTGTAATTCTCCAACAAGCCTATGGCTTTCTTTGACAGATTATCTACCACTGAATTCATTTGTCTATAAATATGACAAAAAGATAACTCCTGAAATCTGCCTCGA
Organism: Larix kaempferi; assembly: GCA_027924585.1. NCBI lineage: Eukaryota > Viridiplantae > Streptophyta > Pinopsida > Pinales > Pinaceae > Larix > Larix kaempferi. The sequence continues at coordinate 2,603,034 of BSBM01001073.1, forward strand.
AGTTCCTTTGTTCTAGCACACCAGTGTTCCAAGGAGGAGACTCTCAGAGTTTCCTTCCCAACAGCTCATTCCACGATCACTTTTGAATCCTCAAGTACCTATAAAGGCTGAGTAATAATTTTTGTTGCGAAAAAGAGAAGGCCCCAAAGTGCCAACAACTGTGACCTCGTATTGGTACCTTTACCACATCCCATCCACAAATGAAAACAATGAGATTCACTAAGTTGTAAAAGCATACCACCCCCACACATATCTTCCTGTGAGGCACCATCAAAATACCCCATAGAAATAACAGAACATCAAAATCTCTTATAAACATTAATGAACCAAAACAAGAATCATATTACAATTATTATAAACAATTTTTATTTTATCACATTTTCCATCCATGAATCAGGGGGAAGCACTCAAAAGAGTTTTTGCTTAAAAAAAACAGTGATTTTTTAAGTTTTGGTAAGTGTATATTAAAATTATTTAAGGGATAATAAATGATGTATAGATTGAAATATACATTATTAAATTTGAAATACAATATATGTCCCAATTTATATAGCATTTATTACACAGCTACATGGTACATATTGATTGTTTTTAAGGTTTCCTTATGTTGAATTTGTACCTAGGAAAGTGTTCCCCTAGTGAAAGTTAGCCTAAGTCACAAAGGGGAAAATTAACATGACCCTTGCATTAAATGACTTGAGATAAGTATTTAATTCCACTTTAGAGATTAAAGTGTCTTTTTGGTAAATTTAATTAAAGTGAGTGAATTTAATTTTGGAGAGAATTAAATTAGTTTTTATTCTCATCCCTCTATCTAAGTCAATGTGGGCCCTTGGATTAGATGTCTCTTCACTCACCCTAGCATCCAAACAAAAAGGCAAGGGAAAGGTTTTTCACATATTCATTCTTTCATGAGTTTTGAGAGAGCTGAGAGAGATGAGAAAGCTGAGAGCAATTCGACTTCTTGAGAGGAGAAGAAGAAAGTTTGCAGGAGGAAGGAGAAGTACAGTGGCACAAATTTCAAGAATCCATACAACAGGTTCGTACAGTAATTCTGGGCACAATTTTCGAGGAGAAAATCAATGACACAAATTTCCAAGCAGAGGCAAGAATTTCGAGGCAGACACAAAAAAATAAATTCCATATAGTGGCATGAAAATCGAGGTTTGTGGTAAACACGATTTTCGAGGCAAGAAATTAATTTATGGGCACGAATTTTGAGATCTGTGCAGTTCGTACACTGCTGGTTTGGCACAAATTCCAAGATGGAATTTCTGGGTTTTGTTGTTGAGATAAGTTGTAATTATGTTGTTGTATTTTTTTATTTTGCTGAAGAAATAAAATAAAGAACTCTCTCTAACAGGTTTTCCCCTTGTGGGTTTTTCCTAAGCATTTGCCAAAAATTTCTGAGCCTTTAAATTTCATGTTGTGCAATCTTTATTAAATTTTATGCCTAGAAAAATGATGTTCATATTGTGTTTCTAAGTCTGAAAAGATTGGTGAATTTTCCAGCACTCATCCAAACTGGATTGGGCATTAAATTATCAAAAAAATTGACTTGAAACCGGGTTGCGTTTGAACCTCAGAAAACCTTCATGGTATCAGAGCTTGGGGTCAGAACAATGAAGTGAAATTTTGAGATTTACAGTTTGTCTTCTTTTGTCAGTGAGCAGCACCTTGTTGGATTTTGAAATTGCATTGAAATGGCTACAGGACTTAGGTTGGAAGATAGGCTAGATGGAGCAGGGAATTTTGTTCCATAGAAGGCTAGGATAGTGCTTATTTTGGAGGGAAATGAACTTTGGGATGAAGTGGTGAATGATACACAGACAAATCCAATTCTAGTTCCCGCATCCACCGATGCACAAGCACTAGCAAAGGACATTAAGGGTAGAAGGATCATTCTAGATGCAGTAAAGGACCATGTTATTCCACATATTACAGGAAAAGAACATGCATGTAATATCTCGATTTTGACCCCATTGCATTAAAATGTAAATGATGTAATATTGTTATAAAATCGTGGTGAGGAGCTCAAGGCCAAATCCCCGCCATCGATTTAGAGATGCATATGGTTTGCGTGCTAGCCAGGCACAACGGAATTGAAAATATCATGTAAATATGAATTTTAATAAAATACCCACAGCTAGTTATGCAATGCAATGCAACAAGAGATGGGGGCATGGTTTTTACAAGGAATTGGGAGGGAAATATTCAAACCCTTGGAGCCAATCAAGTCAAGCCAAGTGTCAATGAGAGAACCCATAAAACCACCAACTACCCATGTTGACTTTTGTACCCAATCATTCATTTCTCCCAAGATTTGGTTGAAGTAGTTAATGCCTTGGGGAATGGAGAGGTATGGCTGTCCAAATTCGGGTATGGGCAAGCCACCCTTCATGGAAATTCGTGTTGGACTTCTTGGGCAAGAAAAGAGCCACAAAATTTCCCCCCCAAGCCATTATTCACCATTGCCTTACTCCCTCACGCAGTCTGAGTTAGATGGGGTGTTTTCCCTCCACGTTTTTCCTATGTGTCCTTGTTTTTCTAGCTGGGAAGAGGGCATTTTTGGTGTTACAGAGCTGTTGGGAGGAAGGGAGCCTGATTTGGGGTTTCATTGAGGTCGTTTTGGCCATTTAGATGCCCAAAATACCCATGGAAAAATCGTGTTTGTTCCCTTTGGACTATTTCCCTCTCCACAATTCATTCTTTGTGTGCCCACAATTTGGAAAAACCCATGGCCATCTTGTCTCTAAATCCCATTGTTAAAAATGTGTATCCATGCCCAATGATTGTGTTTGTTGTGTGTGGAAAGAGTATGTTGGGGTATGAGTTATGCGTATCCATTTTTTTGGCTTGAGCTTGAGTGCAAGCATCCAGAAATGAAGAGGGTTCAGATTTAGCATGATAAACCCAGCTGTGGACTAGCTTGGCTTAGATGCAATGTTTATTTGGTTGTGCATGAGCTTGAGTGTCCCCTTTTCCTTGTAGAAATCATGCCCAGCTCGGGGGTGGTATCTGAGAATTGAAAAAATACAGGCTGGGCAGAGACCTATGGTTGGGTGGAACGTTGCAACAACATAGCTAGTTGCTTGGGACAATTGCACGATGAAGATAAGTATTCTCTATGTGTATTTACTTCTGCAATGTTTTAATTTGGTGATTGTTATTGATATGCTGGATGCATATTAAATGTGTGTGGATGATGTTTGATTCCGCTGTGCATGTTCGCCTTGATTTGCATATGCACACATTTGTTTAATTTGTATGAATATAATAAATGGGGCTAAGTTTATGTAAAAGCCCCATATTTGTAGTCATGATCCCTTATGTGCGTTGGATCGATGGGAGGGGACGTGACAGTGCATTTAAAATGTGGGATGCTTTGACAAACTTATACTAGAGCTCAAATGAGAACCGGAAAATGGTCTTGAGAGAGAAGCTGAAAAGTGTTAAGATGAACAAAGCAGAGGGAGCAACATCCTATCTTACTAGGATATCCCAGGTGAGAGATGAGCTTGTAGCAGTTGGAGAGGTTGTTTCTGGCAGTGAGCTAGTGCGGACAGTTGTGAATGGTGTGACCAAACCTTGGGTTGTTTTTGTGGAGGCTATAGTTGCAAGGGAGAACTTCCCTTCCTGGGATCGACTTTGGGATGACTTTGTGCAGAAGGAGACCCTGAGAGGTCTTGTGCAGGGGAGCTCTTCAAATAGTAAGGAGGATGAAAAAAATGTGGCTTTGACTGCAAGAGGGAAGAAAAATTCCAAGAAGGGTCCCAAGCAAGGTGGGGCTAAGAAACAACAGTAGCAGCAAGGTGGACATAAGAAGGATTTGAGCAAAGTCAAGTGCTTTGCTTGTCAGGTGTTTGGGCACTATGCCTCACAGTTTCCAAACAAGAAAAAGAAGCAGCAAACCGCAGCTTCAACAGAGATTGACGAGTATACAGTTATGTTTGAGAGAGAGTTTTCTCTGTGTGCTGGAGATATTGAGAGAGAGAGAGAGCTTCTATCATCACCAGCACTGATATAGAGATTGAGAGGGAGCATTCTTTGTTGACAGGTCATCCTATGGGTACTTTAACCACCAGCACCTGGTACATTGACAGTGGAGCCTCGAGCCATATGACAAGTACTCAAGAGATGTTTTATGAGATTTCCAAGTGGGCATAGATGTGGAGGTTGTGTTGGGGGGATGACACAGTTTTCAGAGTTGTTGGTCGTGGAACCATTACATTTCAGAGGAAGTCTATGAGTCCCATGATTTTGAGGGATGTTTTATTTGTCCCTGGGTTGAAGAAGAACTTGATATCATTTTCCACGATCAAGGACAGAGGACTTCGGTTTTATTTCCTAGATAGACATGTGCGTGTTTTCCCCGAGACTGCAGGACCATCTACCTCTTTTTTCGTTGGAGTCAGATGTGGGAATTTGTACAAGCTCTTGTTTCAACCCCAGCATGCTTTGGCACATAGCAGCAACAGTGATGTTTGTGAGCTTTGGAATCGGAGGATGGATCATTTGCATCATCCAGCTCTGAGATTGTTGAGGGACATGGTTACAGGTATGCCAGAGTTTAGCACAGAGCACATTGATGTTTGCATAGGGTGTGCTTTGGGAAAGTACACCAAGACTGTTTTTCCTAGCAATGACAATAGGTCAGCAGGAGTGCTTGATTTGATTCATTCAGATTTGTGTGGCCCTATGTCATCTATCTCTTTGAGAGATTTTGAGTACTATGTGACATTCATCGATGACTATTCCAGGAAGACCTGGATCTACTTCCTGAGGAGCAAGAAATATGATGAGGTCTTGCGGAGTTTCTAAGAGTTTAAAGCTCTTGTGGAGAACCAGACTGGGAGGAGGATTCAAGCTCTTAGATCAGACAATGGGGGTGAGTATACCTCCAAGGAGTTTGATTAGTTTTGCAGATAGAAGGGCATACAGAGACAGTTGACAGTACCTTATACTCTTGAGCAGAATGGAGTGGTTGAAAGGAAGAACCGAGCTATTGTGGGAGCAGCAAGAGCCATGCTTAATGATCAGAGTCTTACTTTCTTCCTTTGGGTCGAGGCTTGTAGTACAATTGTATACCTTCGGAACAGGAGTCCCCACTGTTCCTTGGGAAGAAAGACTCCTGAGGAGATGTTCACAGGAAAAAATCCTGAGGTTGGTCATTTTTGCATATTTGGTTGTTTGACTTACTCGCATGTCCCGTCTGAGAAGAGGACAAAGTTAGAGCCCACCGTAGAGAAGGGCATATCTGTGGGCTATGATGAGACTTCGAAGGCCTTTCGCATTTATCTTCCTGCCTTGAAGAAGGTTGTTGTGAGGCAGGAAGTGAGATTTGAGGAGGAGAGAGCCTCCAGAAGTCCAGATATTTAGAGCATGAGAAGTCACAGGCTTCCACACCTCAGGAAGTTACACAGGTACCCGGCGGTTCAGAGTACAAGATCACAAGTTTTCGAAGTGATTGGATCACAGGTTACAGGCACAGGTTCTACAGGTTCAGTGGTTCAACCAGCAAGTATTTTGGGGACAGGCTCTGGGTCTCAGGTCACAGGTTCACCAGTAGCTAGTTCACCAGCTATTGTTTCACAGGTTTTTGGGTCATCTACTTCTGGCAGTTCTTTAGAGGATGATAGACCAGTTTGGGAGCCAAATTCATGGAAGAGGAAGCCCAAGTGGCTTCGTGAAACCTTGAAGGAAGTAGAATCATTTGGTAAGCCCAAAAAGTAGTGAGGACAGTTGTGATGACAAACAAGTTGGGTATGGCATTGGTTGCTAGTCTTCGTGATTCATAGCCTTCCACTTTTGAGGAGGCCTCTCAACATCAGGTTTGGAGAGATTCCATGATGGAGTACCATTCCATCATGAAGAATGTTGTATGGGAGATTGTACCGAGACCAGAGGGGAAATCCGTAGTGACTTCCAAGTGGATTTACAAGGTGAAGCATGTTGCAGATGGCAGTGTGGAGAAGTTCAAGGCTCGATTTGTGGCACGGGAGTATTCACAGATAGAGAGAGTTGATTATGACGAGACTTTTGCACCGGTTGCCCGATATTCCTCTATTAGATCAGTGATTTCCATGGCAGCAAAGTTGGGTTGGAAGATCCACCAGATGGGTGTGAAGACCACATTTCTCAAAAGTCTTCTACAGGAGGAGGTTTATTTGGAGCAGCCTCGGGGCTTTGAGATCCATGGGAGAGATTCTCATGTGTGCAGGCTGAAGAAGGCCTTGTATGGTTTGAAGCAAGCTCCTCTAGCTTGGTATTCCAGGATTGATGCTTATTTGTTGGCAATGGGATTTCAGAAGAGTGAGGTTGATCCCAACCTTTACTACATTGTGGTTGGTGGTGATCCACTCATTCTTTTGTTGTACGTTGATGATTTTTTTATCACTGGGGAGGAGCGCCTCATTGTAGCTTGCAAGAATGATCTTGCTTCAGAGTATGAGATGACCGATATTGGGTTGATGCATTATTATTCGGGGATGGAGGTTTGGCAGGAGCTTGGTCATATTTTCCTGGGACAAGGAAAATATGTTGCAGATATTATGAGGAGATTTCATATGGAGGATTGCAGGCCGATGACCACACCGATGATAACCAACTAGAAGAAGCTTCATGCTTCTGAGGGAGAGTTGGTGGATCCCACTTTATATCGTCAGCTCATTGGTTCTTTGATGTATTTGGTCAACACCAGGCCAGACTTGTGTTTTGCGGTGAACACTCTCAGTGAGTTCATGGTGGAGCCTAGGAGAGTACACTGGATCGCCGCGAAACATGTGTTGAGATACCTTGCAGGGATAGTGGATTATGAGTTTGGACTATAGGAGGTCGGGTGGAGTTAGTTTGGTTGGCTTCACGGATTCAGATTGGGCAAGTAGTGTGACGGACCGGAAGAGCACTTCCGGTTGTTACTTCAATTTGGGCTCGGCAGCAGTGTCGTGGTTCAGTCGAAAGCAAAAGTCCGTTAATTTGAGTTCTGCTCAAGCTGAGTACATGGCAGCTAGTCAGGCTAATTGCGAGGCATTGTGGCTCCGCAAGTTGTTGGTAGATTTATTTGATGTTGAGCTTAGGCCTACAGTGATTTATTGTGATAATCAGAGTTGCATTCAACTCTCTGAGAATCCAGTCTTCCATGATAGGGCCAAAGACATAGAGATCAGATACCACTTCATCCGAGACTATGTTCAAAGAGGAGTTGTGGAGTTGCGGTACATTTCCACTGATGAACAAGTAGCAGAAATTCTAACAAAACCCTTGGGGCGGGACAAATTTGTCTTCTTCAGGGACAAGTTGGGAGTGGTGCAAAACACCTTCCTTGGTAAGAGGGGGTGTTGAATTTCTACCTAGGAAAGTGTTCCCCTAGTGAAAGTTAGCCTAAGTCACAAAAGGAGAAAATTAACATGACCCTTGCATTAAATGACTTGAGATAAACATTTAATTCCACTTTAGAGATTAAAGTGATTTTTTGGTAAATTTAATTAAAGTGAGTGAATTTAATTTTGGAGAGAATTAAATTAGTTTTTATTCTCATCCATCCATCTAAGTCAATGTGGGCCCTTGTATTAGATGTCTCTTCACTCACCCTAGCATCCAAACAAAAGGCAAGGGAAAAGCTTTTCACACATTCATTCTTTCATGAGTTTTGAGAGAGCTGAGAAAGCTCAGAGCAATTCGACTTCTTGAGAAGAGAAGAAGAAAGTTTACAGGAGGGAGAAGTACAGTCGCACAAATTTGAAGAATCTGTACAGCAATTCTGAGCACGAGGAGAAAATTAGTGACATGAATTTCCAGGCAGATGCACGAATTTCGAGGCAAGCACAAAAAAATAAATTCCGTAATATCGGTACAGCCCACACAGTCCATACAATGGCACAAAAATCGAGGTTTGTGGTAAACACAATTTTCGAGACACAAAATTAATTTCTGAGCACAAATTTCGAGGTCCATACAAATAGCCTATACAGTTTGTACATTGCTGGTTTGGCACAAATTCCAAGACATAATTTTTGGGTTTTGTTGTTGAGATAAGTTGTAATTCTACTGTTGCATATTTTATTTTGTTGAAGAAATAAAATAAAGAACTCTCTCTAATAGGTTTTCCCCTTGTGGGTTTTTTCTGGGCATTTGCCAAAAATTTATGAGTCTTTAAATTTCATGTTGTGCAATCTTTATTAAATTTTCTGCCTACAAAAATGATGTTCATATTGTGTTTCTAAGTCTGAAAAGATTGGTGAATTTTCCAGCGCTCATTTAAACTAGGTTGGACATTAAATTATCAAAAAAATTGACTTAAAACAGGGTTGGTTTGAACCTCAAAAATCTATATTTAGAAAAAATAAATACTAAGAGGAAGTGAAAAATTACTTTCCGAAAACAAACTCAATAAATAATTTAATTTAAAATTTTATAAACAGTTTTCTTTTATTAGATTTATTCAATCTTACTTTTTACAAAAGATTTGAAGCCATAAAATAAATTGCAATGTTCAAAAGAAACAAGTTTTGAGAGATTGAAGATATGCAATCCAATAGCAAATCCAATGATGAGTTAATTTAAAAGTTTGTAGGCAGCTTTCTTTTATTTGGTCTATTCACTTTTGCTTTTTACAAAATCTTTAATTTTATGATGTAAACACTATTAAGTTTGTATTTAAATCAAATCTTATTTAATATCTATCATACTCACACATAAAAGACCAAAATTAAAAAGAAACTCCTTTAACCATTCCAATGGAATTCCCCTTTGCCTATTAAAAGTATACTAACAGTAACAGTTACAAGTCAATTCTTCAGAAATTGACTCTTATACTTGACTCGCAAGTATTGACTTACACTCATAGCTTAAAAACAAATCAGATTAACCGGCGGAATCAAACTTGCAAGTCCCACAAGTTCAGACACAATTACCTGCCCTGTTCTATAAAATACAAAATAGACTTCAAACACGAAAAGAGAACTCATCAGATATTTATTTTCTGCACCAATTTCAGTGCATGAGATATATAAGTTGTCCAGAATTTTGTAGTATTCAAAATCATGTTTGTACTCCATGTAAACTTTTATAAGTTATCAGAATTTTGTAGTATTCAAAATCATGTTTGTACTCCATGTAAACTTTTATAGTGCTGAAAATATATTATTTTCTGAAAATTATGTATACTTTTTTTCTTTTAATTTCTCACGCTTCCTCTTCCTATTACACCCCAATCCAAATATTCCTATTAAAATTCTTCTTACTGTGTACTCTTTCTCTTGCCATTTTGTAATAGGTAGCACGTATCTTTCTTTTCAGCTCGTACTCTTCCTATTCCCATTATTATCGAATTGTGCATCAACTCGTGTCATTATTTTCAACTCTTACTCTTCGTATTCTTACTGGCATGGCGTTTTGTAATATGGAATGTTAACTATTTTATTATTGCTTTTCATCTTTAGTTTCTGTTTATGGAGTGAATGCTTTTCCTGGGTTCCAAACCAACTCTGCCTCTTTTAGTTGTTACTATCATGCAATTCTATATCAATTCGTCCTTTATTTACACTCTTAAATGACTCTTTTTCCAAATTCAAAAAAACTCTTACTCTTCTTACCAATCCTATCTTCTTATTGGACCTCAATTTCATTTTCTAATTAATCATATTAATTTTCATCTTTTCCTGTTATGTACATCCCAAACAACTACCCTCGTGGAAAAGAAGTAAAACTACAACTAGGTATAGTATCCTGGCTTCTTTTATGAAGCTAAATTATAGTGAATACTTGATACTACATGACCTCTGCCTAGATTGATGGAGAATCGGGACACTGGGTATTTTGGGAATACAAGCTTCTTTTATGAAGCTAAATTATAGTGAATACTTGATACCACATGACCTCTGCCTAGATTGATGGAGAACAGGGACACTGGGTATTTTGGGAATACTGTAGGGGGTGGAAACCATCCTTTTGGTATTGAAGTAAGATCTAAAACTGCTTTCAATTGGCTAAGAGATCATCTTCCTTGACCATAAGGAAACAGGTTAACTGCCCACAACCCAGAGACATCTAGCAAGAGTGGAAGTCTACCCCCCCTTGCGAACCACCAACGAGTTATTTCAGGTTTTCCTTGAATAATGGTCATGAGTCAATTCACATTTGTGGATCACAATTAGTGATGGATTTCCTCACTGCCAGTTTGACAACTGAGTTATGATAGGTTTTACCATCTTCGAAAGAAAAAGAAAAAAAATCCAAAACAATTCATCATGGAAAAAATTCCAAAACAATTGTCATTTTCTTATGAATAAACTCATCTTATTAATCTTATTAATTTATCTATACGAAGATTAATTCCAAAACAACTTCAATTATTAGGAAGAATTTGTTTTCCCAAATCCAAAACAACTCTTACTCTTCTTATTAATAAACTATTTTGATAATAAACTCATCTAGTAGATGGAGCAAATGGGAAGCACCACCTTATGAACTAGAGCATCTTGTGACAACACAAGTTCTATGGCAATCTAGAGAAATGTTCATTAAGCATCCAAAATACAATAGTTGGGATACATCATGGATGAGCATGGTGTGCATGTGGATCCAACCAAGATCCAAGCCATTCACAGTTGGCAAAACTCAACAACTCTCACAGAGCTCCATAGTTTATTGGGCCTTTCCAACATTTATTGTGGGTTTATGTTGGGGTTCCTCACATCACTTCGCCCCCAAGCCAAATGACCAAGGGTGGGACCAAAGCCAAGTTCATTTGGTCTGAGTCACAACAAAAGGAATTCAATGATCTAAAACATCACCTTTGTTCAACATCAATACTCACCCTACTTGCCTACAACAACCTTTCATGATTGAAACAAATGCTTCTGATTATGTCACCAGTGATGTTCTCACTCAGTACAAACATTCAATGGCCTATCCTAATTATACACTTTTTGATGTGGTTCACAAGTACCCCACCTATAACAAGGAGATTTACTAATTGTGTAGGTATCTCGCTAATGGAAGCATTACATCCTAGGGAAGGAGACAATCGTCTACACCAATCGTCCACACTAAGCACAAGCCTCTATAGTTCATGTAGACATAGGGAAAGTTATATAAAAACCACTATCAAAAGTGGTCCACATACCTACAACAATTCCACCTGAACATCAAGTACAAGAAGGGCATCACAAATTGTGTTGCAAACTACCTCAATCGACCTTTGGTTGCAACACTGACTACCATGCTCAACTCTTGTGGACATAAGACATCCAAGTGGCCCTAATTATATCGAAACAACCCTCAGTTTGATGGTACCTATTAGACATTGTGCACAGGAAAATCAATCTCAAACTTTCATCTCCAAGATGAACTTTTGTGCCATCTAGGCCACCTATGTCTTCCTTCAAGTGAACATGAAAAAGTGATTTGGGAGGTGCATTACAGTGAATTCATAGGGCACTTCGATGTGGATAAGACAATAGCATGGTTGCAAAAGTACTTCTACTAGCCAAAGATTTGATAGGACGTCGACAAGTATATCAAATTATGCATTACCTGTGCCATTACCAAACATGCCATTAAGAAGTAGGGCTAGTACATTCCTCTACCTACCCCAAACAAACCCTGAGAGTCCATCTCCATGGACTACATGTTTGGCCCACCTTCAAACAATCATGGCAACCACTATGTATTTTTGGTTGTGGACCGGTTCTCTAAGATGGTCATTTTAACATCTTGCAAGAGGAGCATCACAACAAAGGCCACTACAAAGCTCTTCTTTGATCATGTTTGGATTAATTTTGGGCTCCCACAAACCATTATTTCATATCAAGATAGTATGTAATGTCCCGAGCCACCCCAGTGACACCTTTGGGATGACGGTGAACTCCATCCACACCATCAACCTAAAAATTCATCTCTAAAAACTAAATCCAAACCTTTGCTACTTATATGTACCATTTACCCTCATTCGAAAAATATAATTACCAATACAACAATCCATGTAGGGATTCAGATACATATACAACGAAATTAATCTGGAAATAAATATATATATCCACATAGGGATGAACAAGCTAGTACAATGGAATGATGTTGATAATTACACAACAAAATTACATTACATTCGTGGTCACCCAATAATTACCAATTTACCATCTAATTAAACATGCAATATCTACATGAATGCAGCATACAATTCCAGACAACCATGCATTCATCCGTAATCAAGAACTGGAAAATAAACACATTCCAAAACAACAAATAACCATGGCATCATAATCATAAATAGAGCATTTACAGAGACAAATACGTATCTAAACAATAAGACCCAACTGGCTATAGGACTCGAATGTTCCTCCCACCGTAGGTTTTCTGCTACACTTAATCTCTCTACAACAGCAACCATGCATCCATCCGTAATCAAGAACTGGAAAATAAACACATTCCAAAACAACAAATAACCATGGCATCATAATCATAAATAGAGCATTTACAAAGACAAATACTTATCTAAACAATAAAACCCAACTGGCTATAGGACTCGAACGTTCCTCCCATTATAGGTTTTTTGCTGCTCTTAATCTCTCAACAACAAAGGCAACCCTCACACTGGGGATATCAATCCACAAGGGCGATGTGCTCTGCAACTCTCCACTTAGCCAAGCCACTCATAAGCTACTCAAGTGGCCCTCCCTACAGAATCACTCATGCAACCTCCTAGTGTGGAAACCCACATCTATCCCAATCCTCAACACTTATCCCCCATCAACCTACAAAACACAAGGAATAACCCCCTTCTCTGACTTAACAATCCCTCGTGTGTCCTCTAATTCCCTTCCAATGCTCCAGCACAATCCAACCAGGGAGTCTTTGTACCGAGACTCCATGGAATGCAGCATGCAGGCTAGGTATCCCGAACGGCTCACTAACCCATTACACCAATCTCAAGGCTTATCAACATGTCTCAAGGATTTCCAGGGCAGCTCCAGAACAAAAAAAGGGACTCTTATCTTCTGCTTAGCTTCATCTAGTTTTTCATTTTGCAATCCTCCCTCATTTGTAATTGTGTCAATGTGCCTTTGTGCTTCTCTACTTGTGTTTTTACCCTAATTGTCAGTCTTTGCATTAATTGAATGTGTCCTGAATATTCTTTGGGTCATTCTTTCCTCCATGTCCCCTACCTTCATCATTTGTAATTGTGCCAATGTGCCTTTGTGCTTCTTTACTTGTGTTTTTACCCTAATCGATAGTCTTTGCATTAATTGAATGTGTCCTGAATATTCTTTGGGACATTCTTTCCTCCATGTCCCCCACCTTCATGAACAAACATAAACATTCTTGACCACCATCGCAATGCCTTTTACACATTTAAACATTCTTGACCACCATCGCCATGCCTTTCACACATGTGAACAACTCTTTGTAGGTCAAACTTTTCACAATATGCACACCTATTAGAATGTCTATGGAGGTTAGCCATCATCCCACACTTTGAGCTCTCTGCATGAAACAACACTTGTTGCTTTCAATCCTTCATGTGTCCTACATATAAACATAGAAACTAAGAATAATGTCAATACCTCATAACTAGTGATACAAGGCTAGAAAGGTTATACTCCAAATGATAAGCAATATACCGAATACAACACAAAACTCAAGGACTTTTCCACTCTCCTAAGGCTAGCGATGATTAACAAAGAGCGCTAGTGTCACGGGCATTCCTAGCGCCATACCTTACTCAATCGTCCCAGGGGTCCATGCAGCACTGCTTGGTGCCTAGCCAAGGGTGTGGCCAACTTGGCAGGCAACCAACAGACTATGCCTACCTTTTGCAAAAGCTTACACTTTAACTTATATGTGCAAGTTATCTTGGTTAAACTTATTCTTATGTTTAACACTTAGCCATTGTGCAATAAACAAAGTAAACAAGCATCCCACAAGAAACAAGTAACATAAGATATGGTGGGCACCCAAACTCGACACACCCGAATATTTATATAGAAAGATGAATAGATTACAAAGATGTACAAAGGGAGGTGGTCGCAACCAGACCCTCCCACGGAGCGCCCAACAAGCTGCCCCAAGAAGAACATGCAAATCCGTCTGTTACTTGACAAACTCGACAAACACTCTAAAATCTCATATTTACTTTTTACTTTGTATTAAAAGTAAAAAGTAAAGTCTCTAGTTTAAGTCTCATATTTACTTTTTACTTTGTATTATTCTTTTTTGTTTATGGCCAACATAATATTTACCACCTAATCCCAAGCTCTAAAGTCTCTAGTTTAAGTCTCATATTTACTTTTTACTTTGTATTATTCTTTTTTGTTTACTTTGTATTATTTTGTTACTCCACAAACACTTGGCAAACTACACATGTTACAAGATCTCCCTCATACTGCGTTGTAGAGCGCCTCTTGGCGCAATAAATTGATCACATAATAAATTAAAAGATATAGCTGAAGATACTTACCTGAGTGTGAAACCCTTCCTATAAGAATACTCAGAAGAGTTACTTTCAGTAAAAGACTGTGCCTCAATGAGGCTAGTCAAAATTTGGGAACTAGCTGACCCTTCAAGAGGGTAGCACAAACCAGAGAGAGAGATGACAGGTGTAGTACAATCAAACAGGGATGGTCAAATACAGTCAAAACATACTATGAGACTCAGTACCATTGGTCTGAACACCAAGCAAAAAAATTAAAGCTTCAGAGAAGTAACACAGGGAATCTGATCACAATTAACCTTTAGTTCAAAGATATGCCCTAATTAGTTCTCAGCATAAAGATCAAGTATAGATCTGGTCCAGGGAAAGTCTCAACAAGTCTCAATGAGTCTCAGCTTTAACAAAAAAATCAAGGGCATAGACTAAACAAACTGAGGCCTTCACAAATGAATTGTCAACATACTGAAACAACACATGTCCTCCACAGGTGTGCACACAAGAGGGTATATCAGACCCTAAGGCTTCACGGCCTTCACCAAGTGAGCATATATATAAAGGATCAAACCCTTACTCAGCACATCAGAGCTTAAAACAGGTCGAAGTGTCTTCCACAAGGCATGCGGCCTACCTCAACACTGAACAACAGACTCGCAGGTGGCAGATCCAAACTTCAGGAGCTCACGGCTAGGTCAAATATGCACAGTTCGAGCCTCAAGCAAGACAAGAACAGCAGGCCAAGTTTATCCAAGATCACGGTTCATGTCAGTTCAGACATTAGATGTGAGATCCCACTTCAAACAAGCTTCAGCAGGAAGATCAAGATGGCAGCAATAAGAACGGCCCTAACTGAAAGTCCACAAAACAGATCTGAGATAAAAAGGTGAGTTTTAGCAAGTGGATGACCTCAAAGCAAGTGATTGAACAGCAGTCGATAAACCAATAACCCTTGACGTCAAGTAGGATCATAAAAACAGAGCTGAGATGTTACTTTTTGAATGAATCAAATGAGAAAGAATAGTTCTCTATAAATAGGATTTTGATCTTCAAAAATAGATCATTAAATTAATCATTTAAATTAGGATTCCATAAATATAGGAAATAATCAAAAGATAAAAAAACATAAAATATTAAAAAAAAAACATAAAAATAATTAAAAAAAAAAGTAAAAGTAAAAGTAAAAGTAAAAGTAAAAATAATAAAATAAAAATAAAAAAGTCACAATTAGTAACTTAAACCATAAGTAGGGTACATGACCCAAAAATAACAAAGGTGTGGGTACATGACCCATAACCCTTAGGACCAAGGGTATACCTTGAATGTGGTCAAACAACCATAGTATCCATAAGACCAAAAACATCAAAAGTGGTGAAAATCAAAAGATAACTCAAAGTGGGTGTTACCAACTTATTTGTACCATAGTTGGATTATCTAAAGAGCCGCCATTTGACAAATATGATAAGTGTTTGACTCCAGTGTATCAGATGATCCAGCATTTGTGACTAGCCAGTTTTGGTTAGCCTGTTTTGTTTTTTGAGTCGACATGACCATGGCCCCATGGGGGTTTGTAATAAAGTGTGCTAGTAGGATCGGAGAGTCTCGGTTCCCCATGACTTGATTAAGCAACTAAGGCATTCCAGGGAGTTTTTTCCCTTGTCAATTATACTTTGCTTACAGCCGAGCTATAATCGATGAGGTTTTCTCCCGCTCCTCCAAAGCTGGAATGCCCGATTTTGAAAATTTTAGCCATGGGGGGTTATTAGAGGCCAACTAATGTATATAAGCCTACTAGACACTGTTAGAATAGGTGTCGGTCATGTCCTAGGTCCATAAAACCCTCAGAAAAAATTTTACCGGGTCCATCGAATTTGGGTTTGTAATTATTTTTTAAATTTAATAAATTTCTCTATAGTTTAAATAGAGAAATAATAATTTGTAATATGTCAGTCATCCGGGGTCCGAATTCAGTGATTGATGGCTCGTTTCATAAGACAAAAATCACACATGACCTATGGACCAGCTAAATCCAAGTTTCGGATGTCATTTAGGCCTCGTAATTAATATTTTCTCTAAAAAGCCATTTACAGAGAAATTATTAATTAAAATAATAAAAATGATTATTTTGGAGATAATCCAAATCTCTCCAAAATAATCCAAATGGAATAAAGTAAAAGGCTAAATGACATGGCACTCAGCATTTATGAATATTCCAATCATCTCGGTTAGCATTCAATCAAGTATACAGTCAGCACAAGTGGATCTCTCCAAAATAATTCGCCCTCCTTCACCAAGAAATCGATTTTGTGATGTGTCAAATGATTAATGGTTTGGTGGGATGGCATTTAAGCCTATGGTGGGCGCCCTCCTAAATGTGTGCAATCAAGTGGCTTGGCTCTTATTACAACTCAACAAACACCCTCACATCAACCACATGCATTGGTTGCCAAAGGATTCATGCCATCTCAAGGAGGCTCACGCATATCTACTATGGAGCTCGAGTTTACACTTGTCTTGCTACTATTCAATGGTGATACTTCCGAGAAGAGGATGGGGGGCGCCTTGCCTAGGTGGAGGCCACCTCCCCATCCACACAAGCTCCTAACTCGAGTTTGTTTGGTGAGATTAGCTACAAGCTTCATGTTGACTGGTTTTAGACACAGTTTTGATTGGAATTCGATTTTATGTCAAGGCTTTTGGCTCCTTTCAAACCAATTCGACTAAAGGGTTTGGGTAGTCTTCTATTGCTATATAATGAGGCTCCTTTTTCCTCATTTGGGATGGATTATTAGGCAAAGAAACTCTGGAGAAATTGTAATCATTTTTATTGTTAATAAAGTTAAGACTTTGGAGGTCAAAAACGTGGAGGCTCTTGATGTTCATTGCTTCACTTGAGAATCAAGGTGATATTGTTTTGCATTATATTTGAGGCTTTTAAGTTGTAGATCATGTTCAAGATGGCTAACAATCTAGCACAAACAAGCATGTATCTAGTTCTTTTCACTTGAATATTTTGTTTCATATATATTATCCCATGCTTAAGGTTCTTGCAGTTACATTTTCACTCCACATAAGGCCAAAGGAGTTCTAGCTTTATGGATTTGAGAAGCAAGAGAATCTAGCTCTTCTCCATCAAACACTCAAAATACTTTCTTGATTACTAGTTACTTTGATCTACCTTCATTCTTGTGGAAACCCCTTCCAAATCTTGATCCAAAGTTGAAGTTGTTTTTGTTTTAAGCCTTAGATCTGTTTGGCATAAGGTTGAAGTTCCTTCAACCTTGGGTAATAGCTTGGGATTTGTTCCCTTGTGCTCTCTTCAACACTTGTTTTTGGTGTATCACCGGTTAACCGGAGGATTTCCATAGCAGTGTTTCAAGCCCTCAATTGTTCCACTTGAGTCCCATTTCCATCCACTCCAAGTCTGCTCCTCCTTTATTTCTTGTCTCTCCTTCTCCCATTCGTTTCCCTGTTTTGCCCCTACTTTCTTCTCCTCTCGTCCCTCATTCTTTTTCCCTTCCTCATCTCATTTTCCCCTACCTTCTTCTCTTCTCGTCCCTCCTCTTCCATCCACCAGCTGCTCCTTGTCTTCCTTTCTTCCCATTCGTCCACCTTCAAAAAGTCACAACAAAACATTAAAACCAAAAGTTTGTCAAGTTAGTGATTAGCTAGTTGCATTTCTTGGGAAGGTTAGTAGTTAGATTTCTTTTATAAATAAAATTTCATGCATTGAAAGGTTGGTTTATGCATATCAAAAGGTCATTTAGAGCTTGCATTTAGTCTCTTTCTTAAAGTTTTATAGTTTCATTTTAAAAGTAGACAAGTTGGCATATGAAGTAGTGTGAAATCTTGTGGTTGCATTCTCATTCCCATCGTTTTTTGGGGCATTTTAGCTTGCTGGTCCGTTTGGTTAAAATCAGAATTTAATTCCAAAATCTCATGCTTTTAACAAAATAGACTTCATTTCGTAAATCCCAAAAGTTGCATTTTAAAATAGCATTTTGCACATGCATTAGATCTTAGTCGTTTACATCTAGTTCAAGCTTATTTGATTTGATTTTTTGTTAACACTTAATGGGTGCTTGTTGAGGATTTGTTGAACTTGTGTAGATCTTTAAAAAGGAAAGAGAAGTGCTTATGTGAGCGAGGCATAAAAGTGACCAAAGTCACATTCAAGAAAGGAGCATAAACAGAGCAATAGAGCCAAAACGATTATCCTTTGTAACTATCCATTAAAGGCTCTAAGAATCTCTCTTTAAGATTTTACCTCAAGTCAGATCTAAGACCTTTCAAGGAATTTTCCTTAAGGCACTTGTAAAAGTTAATAAAAATTTCTAGTGGAGGAGTCTTCCACCTTTGGGTTTCTTCCCCATTTGGGGAAGAGTGTTGGGTTTGCTTAGCTTAGATCTTTTCAGTTCTTGTTTTAGAGTAGTTTATTTTATCTTGTCATTTCTCTCTCAAGTTTTGACCAGAGTAAGCTAACTTTGGGATTGTATCCCAAAGGCCACATAGTTTTGTGGTAGCTTCTCGTTCCCCCATCAGCATCTTGTGGACATTCAGCTAGCTGGAAGGTTTCCAGGACTAACGGTTCTAGTGGTTGACCTTGTTCGGACGTTGATCCCACCTCAGTGTAAAATTGCTTGGTAGAACACTAGATCTTTCAGTTATTTCAGTTTATTTTGCAAGTAGCATGCTAGCAATATTTCACATCTATTTGAGCTATCACGTGATTTGAATGTTATAAAGTTGAAGTATCTTGTTATCACAACTGCTATTTGTTTCTTAAAATGAACAATGTCTCTTGAACTTGGCCAAATCCAAGTCAAGAGCACTATCTATCGGAGAGCATTGTTAGACTTGCATCTTCCCCTGCATTAGGCATTTTAAAGTAGGAAGTCTCTTGAAATGTGGTCATAAGATCAAGTCAAGAGTGCTCTCTGTCGGAGAGTTGAACAAGTGCTCTAAATAATAAAATATTTCAACCCACATTTCCCCCCTAATAAATTTACTTTTGGTTGATCGTCCAACACCTGTATGCTCTGCCGATCCGAAACGGTTGGGCTAGTACTCAGAAAGGTGGAAGACTTGTTAAGTTCATAAGTGATAACTACTAAAACTTTCACCCCCATAACCAACCAATCCGGAGTTGAGCGATAAGACAAGTTCAATGGGTAATCTCCTAGTTGGGGGCGCCGGGGTTCCATGTTCAGCCTCTAGTTTGCTGGTTAGCATTGCGCGACCTGGCTAGAGCACTGGTGGCCCGACATGTCCTTGAACGGAGGCACTTGATACTATCTTTCCGGACATTCTTTGATAGCCGTGGTTTTATCCTAATAATCAAGATCATTAAAATCTTCAATTTACAAAGATAATCTACACAACGATCTCACAAACGACATTTCTTCAAGACCCACACTTTCAGCATCACAATCTTTATTTTTGTTTGACTCCATAAGGCACCGGTTGTTTAAAAGCATATATATTGATCAGGACCATTTGTCCTCGTGTTTATTTCATATTGTGAATGCTTTAGTAATTGATCAAGTCTTGAATTATATTGCCATCTTGTTATCTTATTTCGCAACGTGGATTGCTTATTATCTGTTGTTCATTTCCTCATATTTTTGGTCTCATCACAAAAAATTCCTAAAACAACACTCATTCACATCACCCCATACAAAAAACACTTAAATACTAGAGCCTTAGTGAAACTCTTTTCTAGGGACTACCCCCCTTGGCTTCGTTAGGAGTTAGCCTAAACGGAGGAGCTGGGATTTAGGTGACAGTACCTGGCTCATTGCTTGCCCCCAAGGACACACCTCTCTCACTTGTAGTGAAGAGACAACTTTTGAAAGATTTCTGCTGTTGGTGTGCAATTTGGCGGACAACATCTTTGGCGCTGCTGCCGGGGACAAATCTTTTTGTTCCTGGACGACCTTAGTTTTTCTAGTTCGTTTTACCTTTTTGATAGATTCTCAAATCTGTCTAGCGACTCCACTTCCCTTTTTTCCCTTTTTGGTAGATTTTTAGTTTAATAACTCTCAGAAATTAGACTTGGATCCACCTGGCGACTCCACTGTCAGTTAACACCTCAAGGTATTCGACTAAAAGAAACTTTGAAGGCTTGATTAGTTTTATCCCAGAACCTGAAAAGGTTTATAGGAGAAGACTGAACAAGCTTGCTTCTCGTAAAATCCTTGAAGAACTTAGGTCTCATTCTATTTCTGACATCCATAGTCTGTTTCAAGAAAATAACTTAGAAAATTCTGAAAACTTTGAAAACAGTAATAATTGTTTTTTCGATACGATGGGTGATTTCTATTCTCCCCTCAACATTACTCAGATAGCAGGTCAACCACATGATATTCCGGACAAAGCTATCGACAAACTCCCCATTTTTACTGGCACTGATTCCATTACTGTCGCTTATCATCTCAAGGCCTTCTCAAAATGTACAAGTGGATATGTTAGAGATCCTGCTCACAAGCATGATGATGTATACATGAAGCTATTGGCCTTGTCCTTAGATGGGGATGCTGGTGATTGGTTCATCGGCTTGCCAGCTAACTCCTATGCTACCTTGACTACGTTCAAAAATGCTTTCACCAACAAGTATGGTGAGAAGAAAGAGCCCCATCATCAACTTGCTACTCTAACAAACATCAAAAGAAGTGAGATGGAAACCATGGAAGAGTTCAACAAGAATTTTACCGACTTATACAATACAATCCCTACAGATTACAAGCCAACTCCACATACTATACTGGTTTACTACATTGAAGCTTTAAGTGGAGAGATGCAATATGAACTTAGGGATAAAGAGCCCACTACTTTGTTAGAAGCACAGACATTGGCAACTAAGAACGATAAAAATATGCAATCCTCTGGAAAATCAAATTTGCCTGGTTATTCAAGAGCTCAAACTCCTTTAAAAACAACTGAGCCTAAAGATAAAGATCATCTAGCTACTCTGAAAGATTCATATGAGAAAAAGATGATGGACATGTGTGAGAGGATGGAAAAAGATGAACAGAAACATGTAGTCCAAATGAAGGAAGTGCAAAACAAAATCATAAACATAGAAAGAGCACATGTCCAACGTGTTCAGCAAATTCAACAGACTCAGCCAATTCAAAGAAATTACCCTCCCAAAAATAACTGGTAGAAGAAAGCTCCCGAAAATGAAAAGAGGCCTCCAAGTCAAATAGAGGTTGCTAACACAAACGAGGTGTACATTCCATTCTGCAGAGCTTGCAAAGATTTCCATGAGGAATTTGCTTGCTATTTTGCAAACTATGTACAAGAGCATGGTTATCCTGAGGGGGAGGGTACCAGTAATCCAACATCAAGCGAGCCTGAATACATAAATGCCGTAGGAGATATTCGCAACATTCCCAAAGAAAACTGGAAACATGCAGAAAATGAGCCAGACAATATGACTAAAAACTATGGAGAAGACCATCTAGTGAACAGCTCCACAATATGCAGAGATTTAAAGGGGTTGGATGCCAAAGAAGATCAAATGTCGCACCTGCCATGCAACCTCCAAAGGTAATTATTCCAAATGATTCAACTGACTCTAGTAGATTAAATTTTGATTGGAATAATTGGTTCAACACTACTAAGGTACCTATACCCATAAATGAACTCTATAAAATCCCTGGTCAAAAGGAAAAGTTGTTGAAAACATTGGAAGCACCTACTCCTACATGTACTACCAATCCTAGTCCACCCACTCCTCTCACCCCTCAGACCCCTAAGAAGGTCACTTTTTCGGATAATGTGGAGGAGCCTTCAACTAGCTGTGACTCAACTTATGAGGACCCTCCTATAATCCTACATACTAGGGATACAAGAAGAGAAGCTCACCCCCCTTTCTATATATCATTGATGATAGGTGACCTTCTTCTACATAATTGTATGCTGGATTCAGGATCCGGTGCAAGCCTGATGACCAAAAGGGTTATGCAACAGCTTAACTTAAGAACCACCAGGCCCTACCAAAATGTGTGTGCCATGGATTCTAGACCCATTAAGGTTGAAGGGATGATAGAAAATGTCCTTGTTAGATTGGCCAAGTACCCGGACATCCATATTTCCATGGATATCCTTGTCATAGATGTACCAGATAGGTGGGGTATGCTACTCTCTAGAAAGTGGGGTGCAACCTTGGGTGGCTCTATACAGCTGGATTGGTCTTGTGCAACAATTGTTGCTTCTGAGGATTCACTTGTAAAATTACACACTGAAAAGGAAAGGAGATACCATGTTGAAAATCCGGAGAGACCATCAAATGAGTTTGTCTGCCATGTCGGTGAGATAGGAAATATTCAAATCAACTCCACCATTTTAGATCCAATTCAGGAGGAGGTTAAAAATGAAGAAACAAATAAGCTATGGAAAATGAACTTTGATGGAGCATGTTCTAGAGCAGGAAAGGCGGCTGGGGTTGTCATCACTTCTCCAGAGGATAAGATTTTCAACTTCGCTTTTAGACTAGAGTTTGAAGCAACCAATAATGTGGCAGAGTATGAGGCACTTCTACTAGGTATAGAGATTGCCAAGGACATGGGGATCAAACTGCTGACTATAAAAGGGACTTAGATTTAATTGTCCAACAGATTAAGGGTCAATTCGCATGTAAGTGCCAGAGACTTAAAAAGTACCGAAATGCAATATGGGACACAATGGAATTCTTTGATGCCCTTAATATAGAAGCAATCCCTCGAGACCAGAATAGTGCCGCAGACAAACTTATAGTTTCAGCCTCAACACTTCAACCTTTAGACGAAATGTTAGAAGGACATTGCCCCTTGGAAATAAACTTTAGACCTTCCATTCCTGACAATATAGAACATTGGCAAGTTTTCAGAGATGATGAACAGATACTAAAGTTCATAAACAACATTGATGAGTTCTTAAATTATAAACCAAATGATCAAGAGGAAGGCAAAGTTTATCAGGATGAAGGTAACCGCTCAAACCCTGTTCCACGAGGTTTTGTGGCTTTGGAAAATGTTTTTGACAGACAGGATAGGAGAAAGAGTAATGTGGACCAGATGAAACCAGGTGAGTATATTGAGGTTAACATTGGAATGGAAAAGGAACCAAAAATACTGAAAATTGGAAAAGGTATCCCTGAAGAAGAAAGAAATTCCCTTATAAACTTGTTAAGAGAATTTAGGGACATATTTTCCTTCACATATGATGAGCTCAAAGCATATAGGGAAGATGTCTTCCAACACACCAGTCCCTTAAAACTAGAATGTCAAAAAGGTAAACCTTTCCGGCAAAAGTTGAGACAAATAAATCCTAAACTAGCTCCTATTGTAAAACAGGAATTAGAAAAAATGTTGGCATCAGGCATTATAGCACCCACTCGACATACTTCATGGTGCTCCAACTTGGTGGTAGTCAGAAAGAAGAATAGCTACTTAAGAATATGTATATACTTTAGAAATCTAAACATAGCATGTCAGAAAGACAATTACCCCCTTCCAAATATGGAGACCCTCCTCCAACGGGTCACTGGATCAAGCATGATGTCAATGCTGGATGGATTTTCAGGGTACAATCAGGTAGTCATCAAGGAAGAAGATAGACACAAAACTGCTTTTACAACCCCTTGGGGAACTTTCGAGTATCTAAGAATGCCTTTTGGACTTACAAATGCTGGGGCCACTTTCCAAAGGGCCATGGATTATGCCTTCAAGGAATTAGTGGGAAAAATCATTGAAATCTATCAGGATGACTTGACTGTATTTTCAAAAGAAAGATCTACCCATGTTGGTCACCTTAGGAAAGTATTTGAAAGATGCAGAGAGTATGGGATTTCTTTAAATCCGGTCAAATCATTCTTTGGTATCGAAGAAGGCAAACTTTTGGGTCACATTGTTAACAAAGACGGAGTCAAGGTCGACCCCGAAAGAGTAGAAGCTATCCAGAAAATTCCCCTTCCTAGAAATGTCAAAGGTCTCCAATCTTTTAATGGTCATATCAATTTCATAAGAAGATTCATACCAAATTTAGCCGAGCTAATAAAACCCATGCAACGATTGTTAAAAAAGGATGCTAAATTTGTCTGGGATGATGAAGGAAATGAAGCCTTTGCAACCATCAAAGATGTTATTTCTAGATCACCTGTGTTAGTCATCCCTGACTACACTAAAGAATTCATGATATTCTCTTTTTCCTCAGAGGACACAATTGTTGGGGTGTTGCTCCAGAAGAACTTTGAAGGGTTCGAGCAACCAATTGCCTTCATGAGTAGAGCCCTCCAAAATTCGGAATAAAATATACTATCATGGAGAAACAAGCCTATGCCTTGGTAAAATCTTTAAAGCACTTCAGGACATACATCGGTTATTCAAGAGTTATAGGGTATGTCCCCCATGCTGCAGTAAAAGACATCCTATCCCAGCAGGATTGCTTAGGAACAAGAGGCACATGGGTATCAAAAATCCAGGAGTATGATCTAGAGATTCGGCCCACTAAACTAATAAAGGGGCAGGGCCTAGCTAAGATGCTAACTCAGAAAAATGAAGAAGCCATTGACATGAGTTGTGCAAACCTTTCATCCGATCCTCGCATTACACCAGCTTTACAAGACCTAGACAATCATTGGTACTCTGACATCATATACTTCCTGCTGCACTTAGATGTCCCAGATCATCTCAAAGGACATAAAAGAAGAGCTCTTAGATTAAAAACTGCTAGGTATTGCCTCACTCGGGAGGGTTTGGGTTGGAGAAACCCTGACGGTGTGATACTTAGATGTGTGCACGAGCAGGACTCCAAAAATATCCTAACTGAGTTCCACTCAGGATTCTATGGGGGGCACTATGCAGTGAACACAACTGCTCATAAAATTCTGAGAGCGGGTTACTATTGGCCAACTATTTTCGCTGATGTTTACAAACATGTCAAGTATTGCCAAGAATGTCAACTTTTCACGGGAAATCCTAAATTGGTTGCTTTACCTCTCACACCAATAGTTGTCATTGCCCCCTTTCAACAATGGGGTCTTGATTTTATTGGCAAGTTCCAAGATAACTCTAACAATGGATTTTGTTGGATCCTTACTGCAACTGATTACTTCACTAAATGGGTAGAAGCTATACCCACCAAAACAGCCACTGAAAAGGTTATCATGGATTTCATTGAAGACAGGATCATCACCCGATTTGGCACTCCCTTGAAAATAACAACTGACAATGCTAAGGATTTCAGTTCGGCAGAAATGAATGATTTCTGTTTCAAGTATGGCATTGTTCTATCACACTCTTTTGATTATTATCCTCAGGGTAATGGACTTGCAGAATCCTCTAACAAAAATTTGATGACCATCCTTAAGAAAACTGTGGGAGATGACAAGAGATCTTGGGATAGCAAAATCAAGTATGCCTTGTGGGAAGATAGGATCACCAAGAAGAATTCCACTGGGAAATCTCCTTTTGAACTTGTTTATGGCATCACGGCAGCATTACCTTTCAACATGCAAATACCCATTTATAAAATGTTGACTGATTATGGTACTGAAAAACTGAAGTTAGATGACAGGGCAAATCAAATCATTGAACTTGATGTGAGCAAAAGGACATCATTGGACAAAATGCTAAGACATCAGGAAAGCATGAAGACCACTTTTGACAAATCAGCCAAGCCTAGAGATTTCCAAGTGGGAGACACTGTTCTCTTGTGGGACAGAAGAGGATAAAAGCTGGGGAAGCATGGAAAATTTGACAACCTTTGGAAAGGTCTTTTTATCATTCGTTGTCAGACCGGAACACATTCTTTCTTTCTAAATACCATGGATGGAGAGATGATACCATTGGCCAGAAACGGGAAACATCTGAAGCCCTTTTATCGGAACAATATTCAAGATAACCAAGGGGTCGTCTCAGGAGATTCCTAAAACCTTATCCTTGTCAAAAAATTTAAGCAATCTTTTGTACCATATTGATGTATCATAGTTTTCATATGTTAGTTTTTTTCGTATCATATTTCATATATATGTTGGAAAAAGAAAAGATTTTATTTTTCATGTACTTTTAAAAATATATATATATATATTATGTTGGTATTTCATTTTGGCATTATTTATTATGAAGATGTTTGACTAAGACACTTCCGTTTCTGTGCAGAAAACTGATATTCTGGGGTTCTCGAATGCTCCTTTTGATCCATAAATCAAACGAGCACCCGTCCCACAGTTGGAGCCAGATGTTACCAACTTATTTGTACCATAGTTGGATTATCTGAAGAGCCGCCATTTGACAAACATGATAAGTGTTTGACTCCAATGTATCAGATGATCCAGCATTTGTGACTAGCCAGTTTTGGTTAGCCTATTTTTTTTTTTGAGTCGACATCACCATGGCCCCATGGGGGTTTCTAATAAAGTGTGCTAGTAGGATCTGAGTGTCTCGGTTCCCCATGACTTGATTAAGAAACTAAGGCATTCTAGGGAGTTTTTTCCCTTGTCAATTATACTTTGCTTACAACCGAGCTATAATCGATGAGGTTTTCTCCTGCTCCTCCAAAGGTGGAATGCTCGATTTTGAAAATTTTAGCCATGGGGGGTTATTGGAGGCCAACTAATGTATATAAGCCTACTAGACACTGTTAGAATAGGTGTCGGTCATGTCCTAGGTCCATAAAACCCTCAGAAAATTTTTTACCGGGTCCGTCGAATTTGGGTTTTTAATTATTTTTTAAATTTAATAAATTTCTCTATAGTTTAAATAGAGAAATAATAATTTGTAATATGTCAGTCATCCGGGGTCCGAATTCAGTGATTGATGGCTCATTTCATAAGACAAAAATCACACATGACCTATGGACCAGCTAAATCCAAGTTTCGGATGTCATTTAGGCCTCGTAATTAATATTTTCTCTAAAAAGCCATTTACAGAAAAATTATTAATTAAAATAATAAAAATGATTATTTTGGAGATAATCCAAATCTCTCCAAAATAATCCAAATGGAATAGAGTAAAAGGCTAAATGACATGGCACTCAACATTTATGAAGATTCCAATCATCTCAGTCAGCATTCAATCAAGTATACAGACAGCACAAGTGGATCTCTCCAAACTAATTCGCCCTCCTTCACCAAGAAATCGATTTTGTGATGTGTCAAATGATTAATGGTTTGGTGGGATGGCATTTAAGCCTATGGTAGGCGCCCTCCTAAATGTGTGCAATCAAGTGGCTTGGCTCTTATTACAACTCAACAAACACCCTCACATCAACCACATGCATTGGTTGCCAAAGGCTTCACGCTATCTCAAGGAGGCTCACGCATATCTACTATGGAGCTCGAGTTTACACTTGTCTTGCTACTATTCGATGGTGATACTTCCAAGAAGAGGATGGGGGGCGCCTTGCCTAGGTGGAGGCCACCTCCCCATCCACACAAGCTCCTAACTCGAGTTTGTTTGGTGAGATTAGTTCCAAGCTTCATGTTGACTGGTTTTAGACACAATTTGATTGGAATTCGATTTTATGTCAAGGCTTTTGGCTCCATTCAAGCCAATTCGACTTAAGGGTTTGGGTAGTCTTCTATTGCTATATAATGAGGCTCCTTTTTCCTCATTTGGGATGGATTGTTAGGCAAAGAAACTCTGGAGAAATTGTAATCATTTTTATTGTTAATAAAGTTAAGACTTTGGAGGTCAAAAACTTGGAGGCTCTTGATGTTCATTGCTTCACTTGAGAATCAAGGTGATATTGTTTTGCATTATATTTGAGGCTTTTAAGTTATAGATCATGTTCAAGATGGCTAACAATCTAGCACAAACAAGCATGTATCTAGTTCTTTTAACTTGAATATTTTGTTTCATATATATTATCACATGCTTAAGGTTCTTGCAGGTACATTTTCACTCCACATAAGGCCAAAGGAGTTCTAGCTTTATGGATTTGGGAAGCAAGAGAATCTAGCTCTTCTCCATCAAACACTCAAAATACTTTCTTGGTTACTAGTTACTTTGATCTACCTTCATTCTTGTGGAAACCCCTTCCAGATCTTGATCCAAAGTTGAAGTTGTGTTTGTTTTAAGCCTTAGATTTGTTTGCCATAAGGTTGAAGTTCCTTCAACCTTGGGGAATAGCTTGGGATTTTTTCCCTTGTGCTCTCTTCAATACTTGTTTTTGGCGTATCACCGGTTAACCGGAGGATATCCATAGCAGTGTTTCAAGCCCTCAATTGTTCCACTTGAGTCCCATTTCCATCCACTCCAAGTCTGCTCCTCCTCTATTTCTTGTCTCTCCTTCTCCCATTCGTTTCCCTGTTTTGCCCCTAGTTACTTCTCCTCTTGTCCCTCATTCTTTTTCCCTTCCTCATCTCATTTGCCCCTACCTTCTTCTCTTCTCGTCCCTCCTCTTCCATCCACCAGCTGCTCCTTGTCTTCCTTTCTTCCCATTCGTCCACCTTCAAAAAGTCACAACAAAACATTAAAACCAAAAGTTTGTCAAGTTAGTGATTAGCTAGTTGCATTTCTTGGGAAGGTTAGTAGTTAGATTTCTTTTATAAATAAAATTTCATGCATTGAAAGGTTAGTTTATGCATATAAAAAGGTCATTTAGAGCTTGCATTTAGTCTCTTTCTTAAAGTTTTATAGTTTCATTTTAAAAGTAGACAAGTTGGCATATGAAGTAGTGTGAAATCTTGTAGTTGCATTCTCATTCCCATCGTTTTTTGGGGCATTTTAGCTTGCTGGTCCGTTTGGTTAAAATCAGAATTTAATTCCAAAATCTCATGCTTTTAACAAAATAGACTTCATTTCGTAAATCCCAAAAGTTGCATTTTAAAATAGCATTTTGCACATGCATTAGATCTTTGGTCGTTTACATCTAGTTCAAGCTTATTTGAATTGATTTTTTGTTAACACTTAATGGGTGCTTGTTCAGGATTTGTTGAACTTATGTAGATCTTTAAAAAGGAAAGAGAAGTGCTTATGTGAGCGAGGCATAAAAGTGACCAAAGTCGCATTCAAGAAAGGAGCATAAACCGAGCAATAGAGCCAAAACGATTATCCTTTGTAACTAGCCATTAAGGGCTCTAAGAATCTCTCTTTAAGAGTTTACCTCAAGTCATATCTAAGACCTTTCAAGGAATTTTCCTTAAGGCACTTGTAAAAGTTAATAAAAATTTCTAGTGGAGGAGTCCTCCACCTTTGGGTTTCTTCCTCATTTGGGGAAGAGTGCTGGGTTTGCTTAGCTTAGATCTTTTCAGTTCTTGTTTTAGAGTAGTTTATTTTATCTTGTCGCTTCTCTCTCAAGTTTTGATTAGAGTAAGCTAACTTTGGGATTGTATCCCAAAGGCCACATAGTTTTGTGGTAGCTTCTCGTTCCCCCATCAACATCTTGTGGACATCCAGCTAGCTGGAAGGTTTCCAGGACTGACGGTTCTAGTGGTTGACCTTGTTCGGAGGTTGATCCCACCTCAGTGTAAAATTGCTTGGTAGAACATTAGATCTTTCAGTTATTTCAGTTTATTTTGCAAGTAGCATGCTAGCAGTATTTCACATCTATTTGAGTTATCACGTGATTTGAATGTTATAAAGTTGAAGTATCTTGTTATCACAACTGCTATTTGTTTCTTAAAACGAACAAAGTCTCTTGAACTTGGCCAAATCCAAGTCAATAGCACTCTCTATCGGAGAGCATTGTTAGACTTGCATCTTCCCCTGCATTAGGCATTTTAAAGTAGGAAGTCTCTTGAACTGTGGTCATAAGATCAAGTCAAGAGCGCTCTCTGTCGGAGACTTGAACAAGTGCTCTAAATAATAAAATATTTCAACCCAGATTTTCCCCCTAATAAATTTACTTTTGGTTGATCGTCCAACACCCGTATGCTCTACCAATCAGAAATGGTTGGGCTAGTACTCAAAAAGGTGGAAGACTTGTTAAGTTCATAAGTGATAACTAATAAAACTTTCATCCCCATAACCAACCAATCCGGAGTTGAGCGATAAGACAAGTTTAGTGGGTAATCTCCTAGTTGGGGGCGCCGGGGTTCCATGTTCAGCCTCTAGCTTGCTGGTTAGCATTGCGCGACCTGGCTAGAGCACTGGGTGGCCCGACATGTCCTTGAACGGAGGCACTTGATACTGTCTTTCCGGACATTCTTTGATAGCCGTGGTTTTATCTTAATAATCAAGATCATTAAAATCTTCAATTTACAAAGATAATCTGCACAACAATCTGACAAACGGCATTTCTTCAATACCCACACTTTCAGCATCACAATCTTTATTTTCTTTGACTCCATAAGGCACTGGTTGTTTAAAAGCATATATATTGATCAGGACCATTTGTCATTGTGTTTATTTCATATTGTGAATGCTTTAGTAATTAATCAAGTCTTGAATTATATTGTCATCTTGTTATCTTATTTCGCAACGTGGATTGCTTATTATCTGTTGTTCATTTCCTCATAATTTTGGTCTCATCACAAAAAACTCCTAAAACAACACTCATCCACATCACCCCATACAAAAAACACTTAAATACTAGAGCCTTAGTGAAACTCTTTTCTAGGGACTACCCCCCTTGGCTTCGTTAAGAGTTAGCCTAAACGGAGGAGTTGGGATTCAGGTGACAGTACCTGGCTCATTGCTTGTCCCCAAGGTCACACCTCTCTCACTTGTAGTGAAGAGACAGCTTTTGAAAGATTTCTGCTGCTGGTGTGCAGTTTGGCGGACAACAGTGGTTAAATGACTCTATTAACCACAAGTCAAAGATAAGGTACCATAAGACCAATAAACAACAAGGTGTAAGGACCAAATGTAAATCACCCAAGGTGGAAAGGTACAGCCAGTCATCTCTCTCAAATGTACAAATGTTCCATATAACCTGAAAGTTCATCATCACTGTATAAGGAAGGGTTCACACAGATGATGTGATCATGTGGTCCTCTCAACTGCTCCTTAGGTCAAATGTTAATAGCTTCCACAAGGGGTGGTTAGTCCCTTCAGAAGACCAACTAACTCATCCATCTCGAAGACCTAGGAGAAGAGGACATCACACATCATAATCTTGGTAACTGACCAAGTGCCTCCATTCTCAAGAAATGGCTTTTCCGCCCTAGGCCGAGCCTCAATCCTAGATTGGGACATGTTGATCAACCATCTGGTCCATGACCAGGTTCTCCATTCTCCCGAGAATGCTCCTCAACCTAAATTGAGCATTCAGTCCTAGACTGAATGTTGATCAACCATCTGCAGGACCTAGGATGTCTCTGTCTCAACCTACGGGATCTGCTTGGTTCTCGTGACCAAGAAACTGTCTGGTTCTAAACCAGAATACCCTAGAGACAAATAGGAGCCCTAGCCACATGCTAGGGACTTTGCCATGGCATCAACTTGCTTGGTCCTCGACCAAGAACCCCAGGAGACAACTGAGAGCCCTAGGGTACCTTCTAGGGTCTTACTCATACTCTACCTGGTTAACTTGACCAAGAACCCTAGTGAACTGACTAGGGTACCATTCTCTCTGAAAATGGGTCTCGCAGCTGTACTAAAAATCAACACAAGCTTTGTTAATCATTTCGTCTACCAATGTGTTCAGCACTCACAATATACGAAAAAATTCAACGGATTCAAATCCTTTCACTAGTCTTTTAACTCTATATACTATCCCTTTTAGCTG
Organism: Larix kaempferi; assembly: GCA_027924585.1. Taxonomy (NCBI): domain Eukaryota; kingdom Viridiplantae; phylum Streptophyta; class Pinopsida; order Pinales; family Pinaceae; genus Larix; species Larix kaempferi. The sequence continues at coordinate 2,635,111 of BSBM01001073.1, forward strand.
CGTAGGCAATGTTTTGTTGACCATGTGACAGGTTATAACCATAGAATCCCCTACCACTGATCTTTTTTATTCCCAACTGTTTGTTTGTTTCATTACTGTTACACCTTGACAAAATACGAAAGATTCAATAAACCAACGTAGATCCATCTCAAACCCGGATCTATCAAGCACCAAGAGGGATCCAATTTCTTGAGGTGTAATTTTTTTTGTTTTATCTTAAATTTTTTACACACTAAGAAAAAAATTTACCCCTAAGAAATTGGATCCCTCTCTTTTAATTTTTTAATTATTTTATTTTTATTTTTGATAACTTATAAGCGAACATGAAATTTTTAATTACTTTTGATTTTTTATAAGTTATGAGCCGACATGGAAATGTAACGTGACAAACGTGACAAATGTGACAAACGTTACAACATCTCCCCCATACTGGGTTGTAACGTAACGTGACAAACGTGGCAAATGTGACAAACGTGACAAACGTTACAACATCTCCCCCATACTGGGTTGTAACGTAACGTGACAAACGTGACAAATGTGACATGTGACATCCGTTACAGGATCTCCCCCATACTACAGACGTGACAAATGTAACAAATGTTACAACATCTCCCCCATACTGGATGCAACGTAACGTGACAAACGTAACAAATGTGACAAACATGACAAATGTGACATGTGACATTCGTTACAGGATCTCCTTACTTTTTACATTTTATTACTTTTGAAAACGTTACATGTGACATGTGACATCCGTTACAGGATCTCCCCCATACTGGATTGTAAGCACCTCGTTTACACTCGGTGCAATCAACTTGATTGTTAATAATCTCGCCTATTCCTTACTCTTCTTGTTTATTTCAAATTTTTTACAACTTCCCTAATTTCATTATCTTCGTTCTTGAAAATTAGAGTATCTTTTTCCCAAACTCTGACTCTTCCTATTACTCAAATCCATACCAAACTTTCTCTTACCAAATCCAAATCAACTTCTGTTCTTTTTACCCAAAATCCAAATCATCTCCCGCTCTTTGGATTTTCCGATTACAATAAATCATATAGGACGCTTTAAAAGTTTAATATTAAGAAAAAAAGAATGTAATTTTTTTAATCAACTCCCGAATTCTTTCCAAAATTTACCCCGAATTATTCTCCCAATGACTTTGGTCAAAAGAGAAACGAAAGAGACGATTTAAGCATACTTTCCTGACATGCATTCTGAGGGAGAATGCTAAGCACGTACAGAATTGATCATTGATCATTTTTGGTAAACACATCTTGTTTCACCCTTAGTAGCATTTTGATCCCAGGGGTGGATCATGACATGTATTGAGAACTTAACTGTGCAGTCAAACATTTATGCCATTTGAATAATTCACAAGGTTTCTAGAACCCATATATATAGATTAGTCAATATATTTTCTACAATCAAGATTCAAAGCAGATTGTGAACCCAAACGTCACTGCCATTTGGATGATTCATATGGCTTAATGGAGGCCATATATATATATACAATCAAGATTCGAGCAAATTAAGAAAGAAAGTCCAATCTAAACGAAGAATCTTCCAAGGATCCTTCGGAACATGAATCCAGCTCAAAGAGGGAATCCAACCTCACTAGATTACTTGACATAGGGTATGGCACTTATATAAAGAAAGTCCAATCTAAACGATGAATCTTCCAAGGGATCCTTCGGAACATGAATCCAGCTCAAAGAGGGAATCCAAGCTCACTAGATTACTTGACACAGGGTATGGCACTTACATGTCTTGCTTGTTTTGCTGTGCATACTTGACATAGGGTATGGAACTTAGATGTTTTGCTGTGCATGCTGGTTCTCACTTGGAAGCTGGTTTGTGCATGCTGATTCTCACTTGGAAGCTGGTTTGTTCACGATTCCTCACTTGGGAGCTTCTTTGTTTTCGATTTTAATTTTAAGCTGGTGAAGATCAGGGCTCAGAAGTGGCTCCATGTTAATTACACTAATTAGGCATCCACATTCTAGTACAATTCAGGGCTGAAAAGTAACTCCTGCTATCCACATTCTCATCCTAGCTTGGTAAAACTCATGGCTTAAACATGATACCATGCTAACTAGAGATCTACATTCTGGACAAACCATAGGCATCCACATTCTCACTATGCTTTGTGCTCAGACTTCAAAGATGACTCCATGCTAATTATGCATTAGCATTCTCGCCAAAGCTTGGTAAGGCACCACCAGCATAAAGCATAGAAGATATAACACAAAATAAACTTATGAATAAATTTTGGCACATACTTGTACAATGAACATTCGACCAGATAACAAAAACAACAGTCCCATCTGCATATGCTGAGATGCAATTAATCTAGCCAATCTTCCAATAGTAGCTTTGCTTCTACGGAGCATAACACCAACTTGAATAGGAAACTCAAATCGCCTGGGTGCTTGACATGAGATACTGCTAATGCTACTCACAGCACCAACAGATTTTTTGCTGTCCATGCCAATACTTTCTCTGGAACTCCTGTGTACTGACATGCCAATACTTTCTCTGGAACTCCTGTGTACTGACATGCCAATACTTGCTCTGGAACTTCTGTGCACCGGCATAGAGGATTCTGTGATGACAAGAGGCCACCACATCTGTCTTCTCTGTGCTCGCTCTAATCTTCGGAGACGCTTCAATTCATGACGAAGCACTTCTGTAATTGCTCTCAAGTAATTTCGAGAATCATGATCTCGACATATAGATCCTTTTAGACCATATGCACCTGGATCGCTCAGGGTTTCAAGTGGGTGGGGAGAATTCAAAAATTCAATTTGAGCAGCCCGCACTTGAACTGCCCTTGGTGGCTCACTGTCAATTTCAGTGGACATGAAGGGGCCAAGAACGTACAGAGCACAGCCAGTAGGAAGTAAATGGTGAGTGGGAGAAACTCTGTCATCCGGTTGTAGAATTAGCAACTGTCCCATGGGGGCATACAAAAGCCGCTGCACAAACAAAAGCAAATGCAGAGTTTATCAATAAGAAATGTTTAGTTAGAAAGTTCTTATGATAATGGAAGTAATTCATTCGAGCAAATGCATGGAAAATATACAAAGTTACAACATGTCTAAGGATAGAAAGGGGCAAAGCCACAATACCTGACTGTCAAGACAGGGGTGATTGCGAAAATTGGCATTTAACCTTTTTAGAATTTCTGCAATATGATCAGGATAATGGCATGAAAAGGCCCGAGGTACAATATCCCTGTGCATTATGATAGATTGTATATGACTGGTGGATAAGCCTAGCTTTTTAAGTAGATAATCACCTCCACACATTATACACGGTGATCCAAATGTTATAACTGGCAGCAACGAAGACAATGGCACCACTCCTCTTATCAGAAGCATCAAATTTAGTAACACAGAAAGACTTCCTCCTAATGAATGCCCGGTAAAACGAAAGAGTGAAGACTCTCCACATGTTTTCAAATGAGCATGAATCTCAGGGAGTATTTGTTCATATATACCCTTGGCAGCTTCATAAATTCCTCTGTGTACAAAAACTTCAGACCCCTACACAAGAAAGAAAGATTCAGGGCCCAAAAATTAGTTTGCAAACCCTAAGATAGGAATCATATATGCCCAACTTTCAATCATGCTCGGATACCTTGCCTGGAAGTGGTTTCTTCATAAAAAGAAAGAGAAGTTTTAAGACCTTTTAAAGTTTACCCTTATTTACGAAGTACGGAGAGTTCGGTAAAAATATCTCACATTCTCCAATTCTTTACTGTTTTAGTGACAAAAAATAAAATTCTGCTGGAATTTTAACTATTCGGAAATCAAAATCCCCAAATAACTTATCATACAACTATTCTTCAACATACCTCAAATTCGATAGGCTCAAAAAATAAGTTTGCTTGCCAAGAAGCTAAGGAGTCAGAACCCTGCACAGTGCATACACAAGAGAAGATGAATTGCTGAAAATGGTGATCTGAAAAATGCGAAAAAATCTTCTAGTTCTCTGAAAGAAATATGAGCACAGAAGAAACAAAAGAACCATTTATATGGAGTTTACATGCTATGGATTATAATCAATGAGTATATAAAGTCCTGTGATGTCTTTAGTCATGAAAAGTAAACCATGTATAAGAATTTTAGGCCAACGTGTTTTGAGTGAACACTTCACTCATCATCAGCACAAAACAGCAAAGATCCCATACACACTTCAAACCAGAAACTCTTGACAAGATTGCAAGACAAGCTGAAATATTGGATTACTTTACCTGAATAACAAAAAGTCGAGTACAAGTGCTTTTGTCATCACAGATAAACCATTCACATGGAGAAGAATGTATTGACTGTAAATCATTTGCAACAGCTTGCTTTGTTTCCTCCTCAGCAGCCACTACTGCTGTCACCGAACTGGTAGCTATAAATGAAGCCACTTCTGACTCGGATAGGCTAGATAACTCACTGCATTCATCAATTTCATTGAAACGATTAATTGATTTCGGCTTAGTTACACAATTTGGAGCAGCCTCAGGATCCAGTGTTGTAATCTTTGCATGACTTGCAGTTGTGATCTTATTTAACTCACTGTTCAGATACTCTTTCACATCTTGACTGGTTCCATTGTTTGATTTTTCTCCGTCATCAGTTGTATTTCTATGCATGGATTTAAAAGGCAGTATGTATTTTGTTTGGGAATGCAAATAGGAAGCAGCAGTAGCTGCTATTCTGTAAGCAACCACTGGATTTATAGGGAGCCCACTTTTAGACTTAGCTTCGCTGCTAGTGCTATTTTCCTTTTGCCCAGGTGAAGAAGTAGTTGAAGACTTGTCACTGATCACTGATTCCTTTGCCTTATTAGCAGCTTCTGCTTTCTTCTCCAAAGATGATGTGATAAAATGCAGACCATGGTTCTTCAAGAGGTCTCCTGGCTGCAGCCATGGAAATCACAAGGAAAGTAAGTTTTTGGTTGTGAATTCATTTCATAAAACTTAAAAGAACAAATTTCTTTAAAAGTACTACAAAAATATCTCAAAGGCTTACTAAAATTGATGGGTTCTCAATTTTAGATTCTACAGCTATAAAATGCTTTATAGCATGTTCAGCTCAGCGGCATTGGTATCACCTTAAGATTGAGATGATAGCCTTGTGAAAAGATTGTGATGATTAACATTAAAAAAATTGTGAAAATACAGCATGATTGACACCCTTGATAAGCTTAAGAAAAGACTGATGATAGCATCAAAAGAAGATTGTGAAAGCCAAAATGTACTATGACCTGACCTTACCTGATGCTCAGATGACCTACCCTGACGAACAATCTTAATGAAGGTAAGCAATGACCTTAACTCAGCTATCTAGAAGCCAAGGCTGAGACTATAGTCACCTGAATCATCCCGGCGAAGACTCATCATAGCGAAAGAGCCGAGAGTAATGACCTACCCCTGACCAACAATCTTAATGAAGGTAAGTAATAACCTTAACTCAGCTCGCTAGAATGTAAGGATGAGACTATAGTCACCAGAATCAACTTCGATAAAGAATTGCCATGGGAAAAGAATAAAGAGTTCAACTCGGACCCACAAAGACTGAGATGCTGTGGAAGGTGTAAATAAGCTCATTTGCACCATTTCTGGTCATTTATAGAGGGGGCCACCATTTCTGGTCATGTAAGTCAAACCCACGATCTGGGAGTAGAACTCGTTGAATCAGTTGGATCAATCAACAACTTTAATAGTCACCATTGAATGAGTTGACACGACCAACTTTTTGAGTCGGAGACTCCACGGCCAGTATAAAAAACTTTTATGGCTAGCAAGTGGAGTTCTACTCTGTAAGTTTCAAGAACTCAGCAAATCTGCAAGTGCTGTGTGTGAGCTGTCGATGAAACAAGCAAAGGAAGAGGGTAGAAATGAGCTCACTTGCACTATTCTGGTCCTTTTATAGATGGTCCGGGCAAGTCAACCTTGCACTCTGGGAATAAACACTTTGACTCGATCAACAACTCTAGTACTTGCTCTTTACCTAGCCAAGAGGTCTGACTCGCTAAGAAAAGTTTAACTGGCCAGCGAGTAGGAAAAAGTTAACAACATGTTTGGTTGGCAAGTGTAATTATACTCTCAAGTTTCAAGTATTACTTGAGTCATATTACTATGGCAAAGCCCTTCTAGCTAGCTGAAGCTCTTAATAACTAACCCTTCTAGTTCAAGACCAGGACTTTGCCTTATTCTAAGATTCTAGAGTGGATGAGACTTTGGAGTCATCTAATCTTGTAGCAAACTTCCCTGAAGTTGTTCCAATCGATCCAGAATTATGATTGAATTTTTGACAATATATGTCGATCTAGAATTGAGCAAAACCCCCAAGGCCATTGTTCCACCATTCACGGATCTTGGATCGTGGTATAAAGTTATAAACCCTGCTCATGCCCGAAATTTCTGTCTGTCCGATTCTTATCAGATTTGTGGCGAAAGAGTGTCCCTTAGACTTTACCTTATTCTAAGCTTGTAGAGTAGATAAGTTAGACTTGACCATATGCTAACCTTGAAGAGTAGGTGGCATGGATTGAAAATGTAGGTGACTTGGAATCGCATACTTTGTTGAATGTGCTAGCATAGGAAATAGTATTCTGCGGCCATAGTTTTCTGTAAGTGCCTATTTGGACGATAGGTAATCAATCGCCTGCTTAGACTCCTAAGACTCTAGAGCTCAGCCTGAACACCTAGAGGAAAGGCTATATTTGTGTAATGTAGTTGGTTATCTTGATGTAGTGTTGTTACCTTTGTCTATGTTATTCAAAGGGATGATAATCGCATGCCTTCTGCATCAAATTCTTAACGATACAAAATAAAAATATGGAAAAAATTGCAATTCCACTACTTAAAAGACACAGCATCAGATTATATACAAAGACCTGCGGAATAACGAAAACAATATGCCAACGAACATATTAAACATATAGAACAGAGTTATAGAAGGCAGAGTATTGGAGAGCAAGAGGTGAAGGCTTTTGTCATGGAAAATAACTGCTTTCGACCAGTTTTTAAAGCTACAAATTAGCAGGATAAGAGAGACAAGTGCCAGAATTTTCTACCTAACAATGATTTCTATAATTTAGTTTAGTATGATTTAAATTTGAAAGTTCAGAAACTCAGGTTTCACCAATGTTAGCACACATACCTTAATGTCTGGAATCGAATACGCCCGGTTACAGAGATATGAAAATCGGGCAAAAAATCTAATATCGGACAGAGATGCATGATGCAGGAACCTGGAGAAAGAATTCCTATCATGCTTGACTTCGATCCGAGGAACTTCTAGCACAGGTGAGCTTAAAGCGCTGCCATCTGCATAACAACACCCACAAGAACTATTGGAAGAATCCAAATCTCCGCAAGAAGATCCATGTTTCTGCTTCTGTAAATCACATGGTTCCATGGCTGCCACAGAACTGGATTTCCTCCGGTCTTTCCAAAACGATCTCAACTCTAGAATTCTCATGATCCAGTTCCCACGCTCGGAAGATGTGGTATGCGAGCTGCCCTGTTTACTATCTGCACTGGATGTTTCGGCCCCTTCTTTATTGTTTCTTTCTTCCACAGATTTATCATAATGCTCATTTGCATCATTTTTGTCTCTCTCAGCAGTCATTTGCTGTTCAGAGTCTCGATCATCAGATTTTTCCAAAGAATAGACTGTGAACTCTCCAGAGAATTGAATCTGAGACCCCTCGATGGAATCCCCTGGACAACAACTGTTCATTTCGCTATTTTCAGGATCTTTTCTCAAGGACTCTGTAAGGTCTACATCCAAGGCCTCATTTAACAGAGAAATATTTGAATCTTCCGATTCTTTTTCAACGCTGTTTTCTTGGCCTCCTGGAACGAACCACAAAGGCGTCCTCGGAGAAGGAAAAGGCGGGCGAGAAGATGACAACGGCAGAGTGGAGACTGAAGGAGAAACTTCTGCAACAGGGCCGCCGCCATTAACATTCCCATTGCGTGAAGATGCACCGACTTGAACGTTTCCGGTTGCATTATTCTGTCTGGCTTTCAGGCTTACCATTGAAATCGGAGAAGGCCTGACAGCCGGCGTGCAGAACAAGGCATCCATTGCCGCAACTATCCTGTCAAGGCCGAAAGATGCAAACGGCTAATGACCTGTTAGTGATTTATTCTTCCGGTTATAAATCCGAATTTCTCGACAAGACACCTGGATTTGGTGACAAACTGGCACACTATGTAGCTTTTACCGACCTAAAAAGACAGCTGTCAAAGCGAAAAGATTCAAGCTGCCACGGGCGCCATCCGGCATAGTGAAATTTAAAGTTGAGCAAGCCTTCTACTTACGACAAATGCTATTTACATTAAGCGGTCTTTCAGCTTCTCCAAGAAAATTTGAAGAAAAAAATTAGACCTCTGGATACTGACTGGTTTCCAAACACTTTATATACAACTTGCGAAGAATGCGTAAAGGCGAAGAAACTATACCCTTCAAAGAACTACTATTTAAAGAAAGTGCCAACATTGACCAAAATTAGCTATAACTTCATCTTCGAAGCCTTTGCATGTCTCCCTAATGCCGATCCACCAGTATGAAACTCTAAAGACCCTGCCTTCACTGAAAGTGCGGGGCAAGATACTTGAATTCCCGCAAGATACTTGAATTTAAGCTTCGCGGAAAGCCGATCGTGTCCTGCTAGATCCAACACGTGGACGCTAAATTTACAGACACAACAATTCGCCGTCTTGGGCGCAAATGGAGCTCACACGCGCAGGAGATCAAATTTTCACCATCCGGAACCGTCGCAGGATTCGAACCGTGATACCTCGGGCCAAAAGGAACCTCGGTTTGCTTTTCGAAAGATGCTCAAGTCCTGAACAACCCTGAATCTCCCAGACAAGTACAATATCAGATTTTGCAAAGACGGATGTCAAAAAACCGCAGAAAAAACCCACCAATTGTCGAAATTCCTCAAACCTCTCGCATTGAAAAGCTCAGAAAATGCTCTCGCGCCCCGTGGGTTCGAATTTCCAAAATTTCAAAACCACGAGTCGGGGAAAAAAGGGCAGTACGGGATCATGCCGCGATTTCTTCGATCCTGAGTCCTGCAATGGCGCCACTTGTGGAAATCTTGCAGAGACTTACAGGGAAATCGAGCTCACCGTTGTTATATAGCCGGGTTGCTCCGCCCCTGTCCGATCTCTGCAAAGAACAGCTGAAACCCAAACTTGAATCTATGAAAGACCCGTTTGCCGGGGTCTTAAAATGCTTACGAGTCAGCCATGTGGCACCCCGGGCGGCCACTACAACGCTCTTTGCGTGGTCTGGCACGCGTCATGTTTATGGTATATGGCCGCTCAACCTCCTCTTAATTCTAATTAAAGCCTACAACTATTAGCAAAGGAAGCCGCTCATTAATTTAATAGGAAGAATAGACCATTGGATCTCTAGGGTTTACTTTTCAATAAAATATATCATATCAATTCATAATTTCCCTTTTATGTTTGTTGGGTTTGTTGGTACATAAGGGAGCGTGAATATGTAAAGGAGAAGTTGTTTTTTTTATTTAATGGTTTTTCAAAATATTAGATGAAAAAATTGGGAGAGAGAATATGTCAAAGGAAAAGTTGTGTTTTTTTTTTATTTAATGTTTTTTCAAAATATTAGATAAACAAATTTCATTTAAAATCAAGTTTAAAAAGAAATAGATATTCCATAATTTCATCAAAATATTATAAAAATTTGATTATAAGAAAAGAAAAAGTATATAATTATTTATCCATAATCTTACATTTAAAAAATTGCTATTTGTATAAAGGTTTATTGCTATTTGTATAAAGGTTTATGGTTGATGTTGGTAGGATAATTTATTTATTGATAGTATCGATCCCATACTATGTTGATAGAATAAATAAATTACATGATTACTTGTCCAAAAGAAAGAAGTAAACAAGAATGAATTGTGAATTAATAAATTAATAATTAATTAATTCCAACTTCCTTGCAACTACTTTGTGGATGAAAGTATCACACACGATTCCATTCCTTTCCTTTCCTTGGTATCTCACTTTCGTTCGGTTTTTCAAAGTTTGACAACTAAAAGAAATGTGGAATGGGACGTTTTCCTTTTTATGGGGTCCACTCACATTTTGTCTATTTTTTAACTACTTTGAGACCCTTGCATTTACACTTTATTATGGTTGGCAATAGATGCACCTCCTTGAGTTTGTTGGCACAATCAATTTCATCTATGGCTCTTCACATGCATTGTTAATGGTGATTTGAATATATTGGAAAATTTTTATTTATTATACTTTTTTTTGGGGTAGTGTTTACTGTTGTGTGGTTTATGGGTTTCTATCTATTTTTGAAATACTAAGATGTATATATTTATTATATTATTGGTTGGTTGTGTTCATTCTTTTTTTTTTTACATTATATTCCTTGTTGCATTAAGAAGGTGCATTTTTACAAGTCTAGGTGGGGAAAGTATTCGTCTATCCCATACAAAAAAATAAAAAATAAAAATGCATGCGTCAATGTCTTGTAGAATAGTGGAGCTCGAGTGGGGGAAGTGTCCATATGTCCTATAAAAAAAAAATTAAAAAAAAAAAAAGAATGCATGCATCAGTGTGTTGTAGCATAGTGGAGCTCGGGTGGGGGGGAGGCGTCTGTCTGTCCCATAAAAATACAAAAATACAAAAATAATAAAATAAGAATGCATGCATCAGTGTGTTGTAGCATAGTGGCGGTGAAAGGGATGTGTGATGTAGTTTAGTGGTGAAAGTTTTGCGGATTTGATCCCTCTCAGTGCTTTGTAGAACCAAAGCTAGATTGGTCTATACTAGTTCAATTTATTGTTCCCTCTCACATACTTGATAGGATTGGGTGATTAATTGATTAATTGGCAAGTGTATTATAGTGAACTTAAATCGACAAGTTGATGTGATTTTCGATGATCGTTGGACACTCAACTATTAATAGAGTTAACAATTCAAATTCTAGTTCATGTAATCCCTCACTATCACTTCACATTGTTTGGTCAAATCAAGCAAGGACACCTCCCTTCATCTATTATGCTAGTGGCTTTTGCGAAGCTATAACCAATATTACAAATCTTGGCTTTGCTTAGCTATCCTACAACTACAACAAGTAATGTTGTTATTGGACCTTGTTTTCTTAAAGAGCTCTTTCCATGTGGAGGTAGGGGTTTATGCCTATTACATGGGTGATAGATGTGCCCAAATTTTGTATTAGGCGTTGCGAACTCTTTCTAAGGCTTGCTAATCAACATCATTTGGTCCATATGATTGTGTTGAAATTTAACAATTTTCCATGCTAAATGCTTAACTCCTTCACTAGATTTTTTGAAAGGAAAAGTTGCTCTGTCTAATGTTGATGCAATCAAGAGTTCATTTGATTCCCTTATCTAATTCTAGGATGCAAATCAAATGGCATATTTATAATGATGCACTAATTGAATTATGTTAGAGGAACCAAAAATAAATGAAACAAATAATGCACAAAATATCTACAAAGCTAATTAGATCAAAATAGTGTCTTTATACATTCTTTATGAGAGAAAGTGAGAACAAGAGGAAAGAATTATCTCTCATTTGCATATCATACATTCCACATATAAAATTGCATATCAATTATAAAGTGCCCATTCAGTCTCCAAAGGTGATCTACATTGTTGGTGATTGTTTGTTTGCCTATGTGCCACACATTGTTGTGTCTATGCATGTGTAGGTGCATAAAATTGGTTGTTATACATGCCACATGCAAGTGTTAGGAGAGTATGTGAACCACATAAGTGTATGCACGCATGATGCTAAGGAAAATGTGCATTGGGCATTGAGGTGTGCATGCATAGACTGTGGAAGTGTGCATGCATACTAGAACATGGCACATGTAATAGAAATTCCATCCATCGAATATAGTGGAGTTTCTATGGGCATTAGGGGTATTCTCACTCAACCCTACCCTTCAACAACAATGGGAGGCCAATAGGCGTATTGCCCCTTGGACACCAACAACACACTACACATCTTAGTCTTGGGCTTGGAATGGTGCACATAGTTATGGAATGTTGAACGATATGAATGGAGAAAGTTAGTTCAACATATGGGTGCTTCCTTACTCATGTGAGATTGGGTGACAAATACATGTGGTTGTGCTCGAATCATCCCCTCTCTTTCCCTTAATTCATTATAAAATTATGGTTTATTTAAGGAGGTTCAAGTAGGGACCCTAGAATGGTTGGAGCAAGAGGTTGTTTTATGGTGAGGCTGAAAAGTTATCTTCAAGCTTAGCCTAGAGTGGGCCTTGAATAATCATGTTAAGTTAGTGGCAGCAATATTGGAGCTAAAAAAAATTTCCTTTCAGGGAATTTAATCTATCAAGGTCTTTGGTGATTTTTGAATTGGTCAAGACCATCAATGAATGAGAATTTCAAATATCCTCATTTATGTTCCCATTTGAAGGGATTTGGAAATCAAAGAATCATTCCCCCAATTTCTATTGAACATATTTTTTGACATGAAGAAGCCAATTCCACAGCTAAGGGCATTTCCTATCAATTCATGGATGATTATACGGAGACTATTCGAGATTGGGATAGTGTTTTCCATGGCTAGAGTTTCCCAAGTACCTTTTGTACCTTCCATGTTTTAAGTTTAATGAAGTGAATTTTAGGTACTTCTATATGTTGTTATGAGATCTAAAAATTATAGATATAGTTGATGTCAACATTGTTATGGTAGCATGTATGAACTTTTTTTTTCTTCATTTTTTTCTTTTCTTTTTTAAATTGGTGTGAAAGCATTGTTACAGTTCTTCGCTCTTGCATAACAAAAGGGGATTATGGTGGGGAAGAAAATAGATGAGCCCAGTAGGTCACTTGTAATATTTTTATTGAAATCAAGAAGAGTGGTTTTTTTAATAAAAAAGTGCAACCATGTAAGAAGTGATAAAATGTCAAGGTCTTGAGAGTGCTCAATTATTAGAAAATGTTATTAAGCATCATTGTCAATGTGTGATCAACATTGAATCCCAAGCAAAAATAGTCAACACATAATAAAAAGGAAGATAACACAATTGTATAAAACCACATCATAACATATGATTGACATACTTGTTTGTTGTGTATTTCATAACCAAAGAATCAATATAGGTGTTATACAATTGGCATGTCACATTAGATTACAAATAAATCAAAGTATGGAATATATAGGTGTGGCATTTATAATTGTCACCCAAAACCCATAAAATGTGAGACAACAAACTTCACCCACTAACCACCAATGTGAGATATAGTCTCCCATTAAAGGTGATTTATAAATGAGATTAAAGGTTACTAAGGACACAAGTAAAATTATGTATCATATCTTGAACATCTCCGCAATATTGACTTGGGGTCATAGTTAAAGAAATTTGACATAAAGGATATTTTACTGAGTAAATAGTACATTCTAACATGTCCCCCTAATTGTACATCTAGGATAAACGTGGTAAAAAAAGGTGATATTACAATTAATCCCCCTTTGATGTGTAATAGGGTAGGGATACAATAATGACCAACACTAGTAACAACAACCTAGCCATGACAAGGTGCAAACAAGCTCTCAATGGAGAGTTAAACTGCAAAATTGTAGCCTCAAAAAAACCTTCACGCAAACTAATTTCACACCAATGAAGAAACTAGAGAGTCTTGCTTCAAAACCATAGCCTCCAAAACATACCTCCACGCAACCTCTTCATAAATAGTGAATACAACATAAGGAAATTGAAACCCAATTGTGAAAGTGCATATGCATGAGTGGTCAAATTAGGAAATCAAATCCCATCATGTTGTCCAACAATTTGCCAAATATGGCATACATGGCAAAGAGGTTCATTATCATGCACTCATGATGCTTAGTAAGTAAATCAATAACCTGACCATGCTCTCTCATGATGATCAATAATTCAACAAGTAATCCAAATATGACATGCAACAATATGGTTTTCTCATCATAAAAACATATTACACTTATCCACATTCAAAGATAACAACAAAAAATGGCACAGTTGTTGGATGTTGATATTGTTGTTATGATCAATCAATCAAAAGGAACAATGAGGATTATACAACTATACAATAAAAAATACAAGTGAAATGTCCCCAGTCCCCTCAGTGCCTTTTAGAGGTGATGGGGGGGCTCCTTAGAAACAACCTGCTAAACTTTTTTTTCCAAACTATGCACTTTCGCACAGTCGCAATAACTTCGGCCCGCAATCCGCAATCCACAAGCCGCAAGTCGGGAATCGAAAGTCAGCACCCCAACGCACCACTTCAATAATTACACCTTCGACTTCCGTAATCCACAATGCGGGAGTTGGAAAGTCGGAACACCAAATACACAACGTCGAAGAAATATGCCTCCGACTTCCGCAATCCACAATCCGCAGTACGGGAGTTGGAAAGTCGGAACACCAAATTCACAACTTTGAAGATTTATGCCTCCGACTTCCACAATCCACGATGCGGGAGTTGGAAGTCGTAACCCTAAATTCACAGCTCCGAGTAAATTACACCTCCGACTTACGCACTCCACGATGAGGGAGTCGGAAGTCGAAACTCCAAATTCATAGCTCCGGGAAAAATTACGCCTTTGACTTCCGCAATCCGCAATACGTCTTGTGGGATTCGGAAAGTCAAAACCACAGCGTGAAACTCCGAAGAAATCACACCTCCAACTTATGCAATCCTCAATCCGCAATGCGGGTTTGAAAAGTTGGAAGTCATCCATATGCTCCTATTACTGCCAACTTCTTAGACCGATATCTTCCTCATCCTAAGTCCATTTTTGGAAAACTTGGTATCATTGGAAATCTCTCGACGATCTCTATGCAATGGTTGATCCTCTTCCACACCTGAGGACTCTGATTTTTCCATTATTCCAATCAAAGTGTTTCCCAAACTCCATCCATACCTCTTTACCACTCTGTAAATAGCTCTGATCCACTCTGTCATGCCCCCTCCCTTCATCTGACCCACAGAGGGAACATGAACACAAAAGGGGGGTGTCTATTTATTCCTCGGAGCTATGACCGATCATTCTAAACATTATGGGTCTTTACAACTCTTAGCCCTATTCAACAATGAACAATTCACGACATTACAAAATAAGAATGCAAATGTGCAGAAGCATGGTAAGATAAAATACACAGCATAATTAAACCATATTAACACACACCCAGAATGCATCTACCAGCATTTCATCATAGGCATATACAACATAATGCACATACATTCAGTTCTATTATTCAGCTGGATCAGTCTATGCATTCTGACATAAACAACAAACATGCATATATGTAAAATGGGCATAATTTGAACCACATAGCACACTTATCTTTAAGATGAAATCACCAAGCAACTGGCTATGGACTACAACGTTCCAACCAAACCATAGGTCTCTTCCCAACCTATATTCTTTTAGCACTCAAAGAACACCCCCGAGCTGGACTATGTATCCACTAAGGAGAACCTACCCAGGTTTACTCACAACCTTGGTTTCACACCAACAGTCATGCTAAGCCAACACACAGTTGGGTTTATCAAGCATGCCAAGAGACAAGGGAGGAGGAATCTAAGCCAGTGAGCTCAACCACAGAGCTACAGACATCTCAAACTCAATCAAACAACCTTCACTAGGTTTATCAAATGGTTACAACCTCTGCTCTCTCTTCCGCTCTGTCATCCATGCTTGGATCTCCTTAAGGTTGCGGTCGAAAGGACCTGTCCCGCAACTGGATTTTCGAGCTTCTAAATCAGGGTTTTCCTATGAATTTTTGGGCGTCTCACACTCTCAAATTCGTCCCAGGGTTCAGGTTGATGGATCCCTCATTGGATTTCATTCCCCACACAAATTTTCCGGGCGATTTTGGCACTCCTAAGCGTGGCTTAACTCAGAATCACAATTTCTAGTTCTCTTCACTGTTGGGCATGCGTCCTACATGAAAAATGAAGCTTGAATGATCAAACCTAGAATGGGGATGAGGGAAAATGCCCCCCCATGAGGTAGGGTGACTTATGGGACAAGCAAAACAAAGCTCATACCCTACCTTACGAATTTTAGCGCTGCCCATACTCCATCACTCTCATGGAATGATTTTTGAAGTGCTTCCTTACAACATAAATAAATGACTGCTAGGACAGTCAAAGGGGTTCTCAAGGTGACATATGGAAGCCTAGGGTTCAATTCCACAACCCCCTCACCTCTCCCTAGTGGATACACATAGACCCCTCATTTAGTTGCATCCATAGCCAACCCTTGGTATTTTTATTTGCATGATAATTATTTACATCATTTTTACAATTTCCATGGCTTAATGGCACATGGCTAGCACAATTTAAAATACCAGGCTGAGCATTCACTAGCGGGGCCTTGGCCTTGAGCTCCACACTAGGAATCATACATCACATATACAACATTTACATTAAAATCCAATACATCCAAAGGGTCAAAATGGGGGTATTACAACAAGTTGATATGAATTCCTCAAGAAAGTGCTCATGTTTTTCTCGCCAATTGTCAATCCAACCATAATAGACCCTAGTAGTCAATGATCCAAGATTTTACCTTTTAAGGCTATTCATTAAAAATATGTAAGGAGCATTGCGAGGATACTAATAAGAATATTGATACCTAGATGGAGGGGAACAAGAATGCATCTAATCAAAACAGTTCGGGTGCTAATATGAATGAGATATGGATGGAAATTAACATATTATTGGATGAATAGAGGGTGCAAGTTGTGGTCCCCATGACTCAATAATAGAAGAATTGTCAAAGGTTTCAAACACAAGCTTCGCCATAACATAAATAGATGACTCAAAATATGGTGTCGGATAAGCTTCATGCAAAATAGTAGTAGATGAAGTAGGTAATGCAAGATCTCGATCCTACAAACTAATATTTTTAGAAGAATCAACAACATAACTTGGTGGTGAAGTCTCATAATATTAAATGCATACTTTCACTAGTCCCATCTTAGGCTCAATAAGATTAATAATGTCTTGTCCATATTTTATAAGTCCACCACCTGCATAACCCATGCAACAAATTAATATGAAATTAGTTCCCTTAGTATGCTACTGAAACTCAAGAGAGGAAAATCCATGTGTAGCTCACAACGCACGAATATATGAAAAAATAGGATTAGATTCTTCAACACAATCAAAAGATAATACATAAGGCATGAAATGAACCAACCTACACATTGAACTCATGCACCCAATCTACATAACTGAGCCACACCTAATCCATAGAACAACCCACTAGTTAATTCAAATATGGTGCATAAGACATGAAACCAAAACCTAACATAAATGATAGGACACAATAAGGAAGCATGAAAGACTAAGATATGTAAATAAGGATTCTATAGACACATTAGGACACAAACATGGACACACCATGACATAAAACTAGATGCAAATGAAATGCAAGAAACACCAATCTGACACCAAAGAGGACACGTGAGGATGCAAAAGGAGAGCTAGAAGGAGGAAAAATAGGGAAACCAAAAGGAAAAGGTCATGCATCCTTGATTTAATTTCCTTAACATGTGGGATGTAAAACAAGATGCTACAACCCTATATTGTAGTAGTGAATCCTTGAACATGGTATATCAACATGGAAATATATTAGATGATGAATTAGAGTCAATATTTGCAAAATTGGAAGTGCAAGTTTCTAACATTTCCATGAGTATGGTAGTATTGATGGCCACCCTAGAAAGCAATTTTGGAATCTTAGAGGAGTGGGATAGATCTAATGAGGAATTTGACCCATGTGACAAACCTAATGATAGAGAAGAAACATAGAAATAAAGGTCAATCTCTAATCAAACATCTTCCTAACATATGCTCAAAAAGGAACCTAAAGTGGATATCAAGCCCTAAGAAGGCAATGTTGATGTTGTTATGTTGAATCACTTGTTGCAACACATGGATATCTATTTCAAAGTTCATAAAGTAAGTGAATAATAGAAACTAGATTTTTCTTACTATATCCAAAAGGATATGCTTATACTTGGTGGGGAAGCTATGTACAAAGACACTTACATTGAAAACAAATATACTAGTAACTAAGTACGAGGGAGATATTCAAAGGCCTCATTAAGTCCCAACCTTATCTTGTGAGGTATGCAAAGGATTTAATGGCACTACTATTGGAAAAGACAAGGGGAAAGTGTATAGTATTACACTAACAAGTTCCAAAAACAAGGCATTCAATCAATAATATATTTCAAAAACTCGAACATGGTCATCAAGTATTTTGGTGGTCTACGTAGTCATTTACATTGGTGAGTGATGCTCTTCAATCCAAGGTCCATTGATGAAGCTTGTGTGCAATAATGGTTCTTGGAGATGGACAAGAAGATAGGACAACCAGTTCAATCATACAAACTAATATGGCTCTTCCAAGGAGGGGAAAATGTGGAAAGGGAAAGGAAGAAGATTGTTTCCAATGTGCATAAGTGCAAGGATCAAAACAACCATTATTACCGCTATAACATAAATGGACACACCAAAGACAAGTGTTGGAAGCTACACAATTAGTTGAATCAAAGGAACTGTGACAAGGATCAACCCTAGAAGAAGAATGTGATAAACATGGAATACGGGATCAAGCAAAGAGAAAGTCAAAGGTGGATGAAAAGATTTACTATATTATAGTGAAAAGGGAGGTGAACCTATGTAGAGTCTATCTTAGAGAAGAGAAAGAGATGGCCAAACACTTCCATATCAAGATACAAGTCAAGAATACGAAGGTGGATATTCCATTTGAATTTGGTTCACAAGTCAACCTTGTAGTAGAGAACTTGGTAAGCGAGCATGGATTGTAAGTACATGACCACCCTCATCCATACCCATTTGGATGAATGAATAAGATTGCAGAATTAAAAGTTACAAACATTGTAACAACACTTTTTCCATTAATTTATATTGCATTAATGAAGTGGAGGTAGATGGGGTACCACTTGATGTATGTGGTGTAGTGTTGGGAAGTACCTACATGTATATAAAAGATGTTATCTTCATCCGGGGAGCCAACTAATATTGTTTGATAAAGGATTTTAATTCCATTATCATCAATGCACACAAAGTTATGTTCCAACTAAGTAAATAAATTGATCAATGCAAGTACAAAATTTGTATAATTATGCTTTTTGAGACATATCAACAAGGAAATGAAATAGTAAAAGTGAAGGCATATATAGAGGGATTCACAAAAGAGTAGAAACACCAATCAAATAATCTTGTGTGGGATTATAGGGAAGTATTCCAAAATCCTGAAGGGATACCACCTAAGAGAGAAGTGGATCATGAATTATAATTGTTGCTTGAGTATCCATTTCCGAACATAGGAATGCACATGCAATCCACACCATAAGGAAATGAAGCGAAGTAGTTAAAACCATGGTTAGATTAGGGAATCATAAGACCAAGTAATTCACCTTGTGTGTCACACATTATCATAGTACAAACGAATGATGGAACTTGGTGAATGCGCATTAACTATGGAGGTCTTAACAATATTAACTTGAATAATTAATACTTGTTTCCTAGAATTGATGACAAGTTGTTGGATCAAGTGCAACATACAAAATACTTCATCAAATTGCATCTCAAACTGGAATACCATTATGGGTGATTCAAAGTTTGAATAATACACCTAGAATACCACCTTCAAAGACTATTATAATTTTAAGAAATAATAGCAAATCAGTAGCAAGAATCTACTAGTCTAGCCTTCTATCCATGCAAGCACCATATAATCAAAGCAGTAAGCAAGACACAACATAAAAGAATGATACACCAGATATATGTGGTAAAACCCCAAATGGGGAAACATCCATGAAAAGGTATTGTCCTCTTATTCTTCAAAAATATCCAATATTTCACTTGATCTCCACTCCACATATGCTTATCACAACTTTACAATATTCACAATAGAATACTCAACATACTCAAAAGGGTCTCCTTCATGTAATATCCTGATTTTGACCCCAGTTCATTTAACATGTAAATGATGTAATATCATTATGAAATCGTGGTGAGGAGCTCAAGGCCAAGGCCCCACCATTGATTTAGCATTATAATTTATGCATATGGTTTGTGTGTTATCCAGGCACAATAGAAATCGTAAATATCATGTAAATATGCATTTTAATAAAATACCCACAACTAGCTATGCAATGCAATGCAACAAGAGTATGGGGGCATGATTTTTACAAGGAATTGGGAGGGAAATATTCAAACCCTTGCCAATAAATTCAAGCCAAGTGTAAATGAGAGAACCCATGAACTTTCAACCACCCATGTTGAATTTTGTACCCAATCATTTATTTCTCCCAAGAGTTGGTTGAAATGGTTATTTTTTGGGGAAATGGAAAGGTATGGCTATCCAAATTCGGGTATGTGAAAGCCACTATTTTTGGAAATTCGTGTTTGGATTCTTGGGAAAGAAAAGAGCCATGAATTTGCTTCCTAAGCCATTCTCCATGCATGAGTTTTTCTCTTTTACGAGTTCGGAGCTACCTGGGTGTTTTCCCTCCATGTTTTTTCTGGTTTTTCCTTGATTTCCAGTTGGGAGAAGGGCGTTTTTGTGATATAGAATAGTGGGGAAGAAGAGGAATCCGATTTGGGGGTCCCAGGAGGTATTTTTTCCATTTAAATGCATATATACCCGTGGGAGAAATCAATTTTTCTCCCTATGGCCGATTTCCCTTCCCACAACTCGATTTGGGTGCTACAATTTGGAGAAAATCCATGGACATTTTGTTTTGTACAACCCACAGTTGAAAACATTTTGCTATGCCAACAATTGTGCTTGATGTGGGTAGAAAGAGTATGTTGGGGCATGAGTTATGGGTATCCATTGATTTGTCTTGAGCTTGAGTGCAAGCATCCAAAAATAGAAGAGGGTTCACATTTGGCTTGATAAACCCAGCTATGGACTGGCTTGGCTTAGATGTGATGCTCATTTTGTTGTGCATGAGCTTGAGTATTCCCATTCCTTGTGGAAATCATGCCCAAATTAGGGGTGAAAATTGTGTTGAGATATTGATGAACACAATCGGCCTATGGCTGGGTGGAATGTTGCAGCTGCATAGCTATTTGATTGAGGCAACTTCACCATCAAGATAAGTATTCTCTATGTGTTTTACTTCTGCAATGATTTAATTATTTGAAGACGGTTATGATTATATGTTGAATGCATGATAGATATGTGTGTGGATAATGTTTCATTCCACTGTGTTTATTTGAGTATGCATCTGCACACATGTGTTTTTATTTGTATGAATTTGATGAATGGGGCTGAGTTTTTGTAAAAGCCTAAGAATTTGTTTTTGTAAAAGCCTTGGAATTTTAGTCATGTTCCATTCCTTGCGTTGGATTGATGGGAGGGGGCATGACAGTGTGGTATTAGAGCATGGGTTACAACATTGGGCTTGCATGGGACAAATCTTATCATAGTTGCAAAGGTAAGACCCCTTCCTGATCACCATTGGTCATTAGAAAATAAAGAAAAAAATATAACTTTTCTAAGTTTTTGAGTTTTCTGCCTAAGTATGTGTCGGCGCAAAACTAAAAGGAGCACTAAAACTATCGATGATAAATAAAAAAAGCTGTTGGTACGTTTCAGCGTGAAATCAAAAGGTTGTCGAAAAAGGCTTTTCAGCGCGAAAATGAAAATTTCGTCGATCAACGGCAAATTAAATTTTGCGTCGAAACAGATTGGCGACAAAACGGAAATGCGTCGATTGGAGGAAAATTGAATTTTGCGCCGAAACAGGTCGGTGGAAAAGCGAAAAGTGCGTTGAAATGGATCAGCAAGAAATGGGAATTGTGCTGATCGGAGGAAAACTGAAAGTGCTCCGATTGGCGACAAAATGAAAATTGCATCGATCGACAACAAAATGAATCTTTTGTCGAAAATGCTTTCAGAGCAAAATGGAAAAGTGTGCCAATCGGAAGCAAAACGATAATTTCGTCAAAATGGGTCGGTGACAAAGTGATAAGTGTGTCGATTGGAGGAAAAGGGAATCCACAAGGGGGCAAGCCCCCTTGACCCCCATTTCCCCCCTAAGACAGTTGTTGATTGTGAGAGAATTATGTGGCTAACAGAAATTGTCAATATGGATTGTCTCCATAATGCATGGAAATTATTTTGGTATTTTTAAGAATGTAATGAGGCTAGAATGTTGAAGAATCAACATAAGGTTCTTATTTTGAAATGAGTTCCAATTGTTTCAAATAGTAGGTAGAGGAAATACTCTAGGCTTGATTGAGCAAGAAACTCCCATTATGGGTGACCTCCAAAGCAACCAAATTTTTTGTAAAGGCCTTACATGATCATGCAGGAATACTAGATATGGAAGTAACTCAAAGTGAGTAAATTTTATGGTATCAACATCATGGTAATTGTGTCATCAAAATAAAAGTGGAGGCACATTTGGGAACATGATCATGGTAAAATTGTTGGTTAGCTAGCAATGTGAAGAATTGAAGCAAGCCTGGTTGGATGCTTAGTGACAAGGTAGTTCCACTAATGAGCAAGGATACTCAATTGAGAATATTATGGTAATTCACGTTAACATGTGGAAAAACATGTTGAATGGATAAGAATACACTCTTGCATATTTTATTTTATAAGCACGAGATGGAATAAGGGAACTAAAAGGAAGTGATGTTCCTTTGCCAAAATGTACGAAATGCATTCTCTATGCTCAGAATGTGCAATATGAATTGCATAGAGGGGTTGTGGAATCCTTATTAAGAGTAATTGGTTGTAATATGCATTATGGAGGAGTGATAGTCATGTTTAATCATTGGAGGATGAAAGGGAACAATAATGGACATTGGTGCCTTGGATAAGAACACATCCAATGTACTATTGTTAGTAATAGATGCAATTTGAATTGAAAGGAAAATTGAGGTTCCCTCTTTTCCCATTGTTATAGCAACCAAACTAGCCTCAGTCCCTTCCTCCTCCAAGCCTTCTGACCCTAGCCATAATAAATTTGAAGCCTCTCTCTTGACGAAACCCTGGATCCTCTTATCAACTCTATCTCAACGTTACTCCCCCTCTCAACTCCTAAATCTTCTGCTTATGCTAAAAAATTCCATGCCCCCTCCCTATTTGAATCACTAGATCATCCCCCCCTACTATATTTATCACTCGTCACAAAGCACAACTCATTTATGAGGATGTGGCTGAAGAAGAAATACTTCCCAAAAAGAAGGGAAGGAAATCATCGAAGGAAAAGAGGGAAGAAGCATCCAAAAAAGAAAATTGTCTGGGTCTACAATCAACCATAGAAGCCACCATTGTCTGAAGCCAGAAGCATATAGTAATTAAAATCCCTTTGTATCAAAAGAATATGGAGCAAGTAGATCCTACCAAAACAATAGGGAAATAATGAAGGTTGTATCCTATAATTGTAGAGGACTAGGGCACAAAGACAAAATAGAAATAACCATACATTTAGTAAAAGTGAAACCCATGGTTCTACTAATCCAGGAAACCAAACTCCAAGAGAAAGAAGCAATGAAAGCATGCAATCCATTTTGGAAAAATAGTGAATGCATATAAATTGCATTGAGAGGAGCATCATGAGGTATTTTCATAGATTGGAAAGAAGGAAGTATGGTTCTACTTCAACATATTGAAACTCTTCATTGGCCATATGTGGAACTCAATGACATGCAAATAGATAAGAGTTATCAAATTTTGAATTCTTATTCTCTTGTAGATAGTAAGGAGAAAAAGGAGTGTTGGGAAATGATCCCAGAGCTTAAAAATAATATAGGGACATAACACATATTAGTGGTGGGAGATTTTAATCTTGTTCTATCTCAAGAAAAAAAAAGAGGGGGGAGCCCAGTTTGAGATGTCCCTAGAGAGGCTATGGAAGGTTTAATGAATGAATAGGCCTTGTTCGATGTGAAACCTAAAAGAGGAAGATATACTTGGTCGAATAGAAGGAAAGGAAGTGGACACATCACAACAAGGCTTGATCGAATCCTTATCAACAGTAACTATCTAGAAGAAGAGTTGGATATCTTTTTTGAGATTATCCCTTATACAACTTATGATCATAGGCCAATATCCATTTCGCTAAAAGAAAAAAAAATTGGTCCCCTACCTTTCAAATTCAATCTGATATGGTTGCAACCTAAAGTGTTAGAGGTTGTAGTTCTCATAAAGTAAACATGGAGGCAAAAATTTGTTGGGTGTCCTAGTTATATCTGGGAATGTAAGTTGAGAAGATTTAAGTCAACTCTAAAGGCATGGGCCAAGGCTCATTTCAAGGAGCTTTCGATTGAAAGGAAATAGCTGCAAGCTCAACTTCTTTCGATCCAAGAAATATTGGAGAAATAAGAAATAACATATCAATTGAAAGAAGAGGAAAAAGAAATACATTAAAATATCCTTTTAGAAATTATTAAAGAAGAACAAACCCGAAGATTAAAACCAAGAAGTATACGGCTAAAAGAGTTAGATAGAAACACAACTTTCTTTCACAAATAGGCTAAAACAAGAATGAGCAAAACAATGTAAGAGAAATTCAAACAGAAACAAGGGTGAAAATAACTAGATGTGAGGGAATAAAGAGAGAAGATTTGTGTCATTTTAATAAATTTTATAGAGAAGAAGAATAAGTGCAACAAGATAATATGGCATAAATGTTGCAAGAAATACCCCTAAGTGTCATCCTATAAGCCAACAAGGAGATTGATGACCCAATATCAGAGGTTGATATTGTGGAGGCTATCTGGAATTTGGAATCGGATAAGGCGTCGGGACTAGATGGTTTCTCTATAGAATTTTACAAGGATTGTTGGAGCCTTATAAGGAGTGACTTATGTTGGATGGTCAGGTGTGTGGAAACCAAAAAGAAACTAGGGGGAGATACCAACTCTACATTTTTGGATTTAATCCCTAAGGAGAAGAACCCTATCAACGTTTTGAGGTTCAAGCCTATATATTTATGCAACACATCCTATAAAATAATAACAAAAGCGTTGACTAACCACTTCAAAAATATCCTTCCTTCCATCATATCTTAAAATCAAGGGGGATTCATTTAAAGTAGACAAATTGTGGATAACATTATGTTAGCTCAAGAAGCGATTCATTCAAGCAAAAGCAAAAATAAGAAAGGGTTCATAATCAAGATGGTATGTCCAATGCTTTTGAATGGGTAAGCTACTCCTTTATTCTCGAGTTGCTAATAAAGTTTGGACTTTCAACTAGTTATGTATGTTGATGTATTTGTAACTTCGGAAGATATTCACTTGTATATTTTATGTATTACATTTGTACATTATTGTATCCCCAACGAAGATGTATTATTCCTCCGATTGGAAGTGTTGTCATTTGTATTTGCAAGTGTCACAACTTATATTGTAAGTGTCGTAACTTATACTTGATGGGTTATTAAACCACCTTGGTGGGGTTGGCCCTGTATGAGTCATGTGGGTTAAAGGGTTATTAGACCACCCTAGTGGGGTCGGCACAGTCAACATTATGTTAAGTGGTTAAGTTGGGGATGACCTAGTTGAGTAAAGGTCAAGTGAAAGTAAAAGTATAAATAGAGATTGTGACTCTCTCATTTGATTCATTCACACACTCACTCACTTCGCATT
This sequence comes from Larix kaempferi, assembly GCA_027924585.1. Classification (NCBI taxonomy): domain Eukaryota; kingdom Viridiplantae; phylum Streptophyta; class Pinopsida; order Pinales; family Pinaceae; genus Larix; species Larix kaempferi. The sequence continues at coordinate 2,660,810 of BSBM01001073.1, forward strand.
AGTGAGAGAAAGGAGGAATGTGCACAAGTGGAGGAGGAGTATGCTGCTGGAGACATCTATCTTTTTGCTTTGATCTTTGTGATCCTTTTATTGGTGCTTATTCTATCTCTGAGGAAGTTGCGGGGTTTTTCACCTTCTCAGTTTTCCCTGGTGAAATGCTTTGTGTCTCTTGTCTCTTGTTTCTTATGCTTGATATGCTATACATGTTATTATCTCAGTTAAGATCTTAGATCATATTGAATTAAATGATGAAAATATAACATGGTATCAGATCTAGCCTGAAGGAAGGCATTGTATGGCATTTATGACACTTGTTGCACTTGTGACAAATTGGAAGCTAGGGTTTGATATAGTAAAAACTAGTCATCGTGGTACTTGTTATCACCTAAATTGTAGTTACCCCTATGGATGTATCCACTCATGGATGGCAATAGGGAAGGGCAACTCAAAAGGTGCAACCACGATCACCTCGACCTCCAATATATGGTTGTCATGCCAGTCGAGGCAACCTTCACTTTATGTTATCTAGCCCAGACAACAAAGGGGGAGACCCGATCTACTCCCGACAGGAGAGATCAAAACCAAGACACCAAATCAAGTTATTTCTAAGTGAAGTAAGGTGTATGGTTTTTCCTAGACCTTAGGATGAAGTCACAAGACAAGTGAGGGGTTCAATGCGTATAACTTTGGTTCTTTATTGATGTGAGAGTGACTTATGATTTGTGAAATAGGATCCAGGATTAAAGTACTAGTTCAATGTGAGAAAATCCACTGCCTTGGGAACTGTGTCCAATGCAGGGTAGTTTAGGGTTGAATTGGGGCTAACTAGTACAAGTGACAAGCTTGATCATGAAGTATGATGGCATCAAAGGGTTTAGTTTACCACACAAGGGTCAAACCACAAGTTAATCCAACAATCTAGGAAAGTCGAATTGACTTGGAGAGAGACCAGTGCCTTGGGAATTGGGATAATGGAGTCAAAGTAAAGTTAGCTTGTGGTTAAGGACTCCTATTGCATGAGACAAGTGGGAAATTAAAGTCTTGATGGATGAATAGGTCTAGATCTAGGTTTGACATAAGTGGACCACAATCCCTTAAAACAAGGAATGCTATCCCCAAGGTGAGATTTGACAAGGTGACCTACTAGACCTAGGTTTTGAATTATTCCCGTTCCAAATCCATTGAAATCTCAAGTACCCACGTCCTAGAAGTGGGATAACTTACTTCTCCAAGGTGGTGCGACTTTACCCAAGGAGGCTAAAATGTGGGATAAATGGGTCAAGACAAGTCCAATGGCATCCAAACTTTAGATCCAAGTAGGTTGATCAAGTGGGAGTGTGGATCTACAATTTCAAGGCAATCCGATGGCTAGATCTTACTAGATCTGAGTTTGAAGATACCAAGTGGTCCAAAATGGGGATTAAATCCCTTAAAATGTGGAATAGGGCCCACAAGGTAGAAATCAGAAAAGTAACAATTTGGGGGTAAGTTATTGGATGTGTAGATCATGAATCAAGCGGGATCTCAACTACCCACATACTAGATCTAGGTCAACCCACCAAACTAGGAAGTGCGCCCTTGCTTGGAGAGGCTTAATGCCTTGGGAAAAGGGTCAAATGGAGGGCAATCCTCACCAAACTATAGATCTGGGATGTCGTGGATACTATAGAGGTGGGTTTTAAATATCTTACCTAAGAAGCCACTAGATCTTAGTAGATCTGAAAAAATGTAAAAATGAGGATTTTATCAATTTATGAGCTATGTCAATGGATTGGATCAAGATAAGAGAAACAAACCTGTGGATATTACCTGGGTAACCTTGTAGATTCCTTGATGATGATGATCTATGCAAACCCGCTCAATTTGAGAAGCTTTGAGGTAGTTTTCTATGCAATCGATTTAGTCCAAGAAGCCAATGCGCCCTCTCTCCTGCACAACAAACGTCAACAATATCAGATTTGATGTAATCAAGAGTGTTGGCTTGGTTTTGCAACCAAGCTTAGTGCTATGGGCACCTGCTAACTAGTAGCAGCAGTTTCAATATTAAGCAAAAACAATAAACTAAATCTAAATATAAAACTAAACTAAACTAGCATGTGCATATCATAATAAACTTTTGAATTTGAAAAACAAGAACAAGAAATAGAAAAAATAACTTTGTATTGAAAATGGGGGCAAGCAAGTGCTTGCAATAATAATACCTCCAAGTGATGAAGGTTGTTGAGTAGCTCCAAGGGTAAGCAGCTCCAAACTCCAAAGGGTCCTTCTCCAAGGTTGCTACAATAGCCAAAAGCTCAAGGGAGATTTTGGCAGCATGAGGATAGGAAGATGGATGGATGATAAGTGAGGAGCCCCTACCACCTTTTTATAGGTTTTGGTGGTGGGGAATACCATTGTGGTTTTGAAGAAACCAATGGTATTGACCAACATGGTTTAGGTACTTTTTCCCTCCTTTTTCCTTTTTTGAATATTTTTATTATTTTTATTCCCTTTTTAATATTTTTGTGAATTCTGGACCCTTTTTGAGGGTTTTTTATGCTTTTTTAGGAAAAATACTCATTTTGAGTGGAAAAAGGGGTGTATTAAGGTCTTTTGGTGACCTTATGTTGGCTTTAGAGGCTCAAATGGTGAAAAAGTGGACAAATGGGTCATGTGAATAAGTAAATGAGCTAGTGAGCACTTTTTGGGTGTTAACAAAGAGATAAGACTAATGTCACAAGAGAAGTAACAGAAAGATAGCATAGATCACAATGATACTAATGATAACCCCCTGATACAAGGAAATGCCAAGAAAGTCGATTTGAAGAAGCCTTGCAAAATCGCCCTTGTTGAAGTCGCCCTCCTGTAGACAAGACAATGATTTCCAAAATAGATAGATCTTACCACAAATTCCAAATGCTAGGTTGCAATAGAATTTCCAATCACCATCTAAGAACACCAGATGCAAAGGAGACCACAAGAATTTCCACAAGAAAGTTTTTATATACCAATAATCCAAGAGCCAAAGATCCCTTACAATGAGAAGCTCGCTCCTTTAAATAGGAAGGAGAGGCATCAAAATCCTAACCACTTTTTGAATGAGTGGCTAAGATTAAAAGATACAAATGTCTAGTCAATGGTTGAGATGAGCTCAACAATAAAATACATGGATCACTAATAAAATATAATATAAGTGGACAAAATCGCCCTAGAAGAGGGGAATCCCACCAAATCATGACGACAAAATATAATAGGAAGCTTATGGTGGGTCCAAGGGGTAATTTTAGACACCCTTGGTCAATCCCCATATCACAATAATAATAAAATAGTCATCAATATACCAAATCGTGCCTCTATGGTCAACTCGTAGGCCTCAAAAGACCTCATAAATCATCAGAAAGTGCCATAAGTGATGGATGCGGGCCCCGATGAAGCTGAAACTGTTGGAGGAGGTGTGGAAGACATCAATCCATCATCACTGATCATCCCATGCCAAAACATTGCCTCAGTAGCCCAAATCGAATTCCTCAATAGCCATTTCTACCAATCCTGAAATGCCTCGGGAAGCGTGAAACTGCCCCAAACTACCTCCTGGAGTGCCTGCACTGTCAAGGTGAGGGCACCAGTGTGTCCGGGAGGGGGGTAATATGGTAAAAACAAGTGGCTGGTCCACCCCCTCTAAGCACAACGCCCTAGGTCAACCGGATAAAAATCGCATCTGCTCTGACAGGGCCTCCAACAGACCAAAACTGCACTGGGATAGCCTACTGAGGCTCAATCATCACTGTAAGTACCCAGAATTGAAAACAAACTATCTCATTGGACTTAGAATGTCCAAATCCATCCAAGATGTGTACTCATACACCATATGAGTCTCTGCATGATCAAAATATATATCCAATATATCGGAACAGGGCAAATAATAATAATCTGTAAATGATCAAATACTACTGTAAACCATGAATCATCATCATAACCCTATAGCTGCTACATAGAATCATCATGTACATGTACATAGACCATATATCATCTATCCATATCATCACAAGGCCCAACCATCTCATGTCCTATGGTTGACCTTGGTCAAACTAGGTCTAACCAAGTCAACATGGCCAAATATAACTCAGACCATCATCGGAAGCTTCTGCAAAGTGTCAAAGGTTAATGCATGCTCTACAACTTATTCAAATAACAATTATAACAGAAAGTAATCATTACTAGAGATCTAAATCCAAATATATAATGTCATTAATTATTATTATTACTCAGACTAGACTTTCAAGATCATACTCACTTCATAGCTGTGATCAATTTGCTAGTGAAGGGTGAAGGCTAAGATAACTGGCTAGGCTAAGGGATGACTTGACCAACTTAACTTTGTGACACTTTGGCAATGGGAAAGGGAATACACACCATAGTATATACTGAATGAGTAACAACACAGGGAATGGCGGTGTCTCACAAATGGATAAGTTGTTTAGAGAGTGCTCATTCAACTTAGGCATCATGTCTATATCAAGTTGATCTAGGTTCATTAGGATCATTCAATTTCATTTCATGGCCTTTTTGGCCTACATAACCCTTCGGATCTCAGGTGTGCTTATAAGCACAACTAGTTGCAGCTTGCATCCAGGGCATGTTTTTCATACATATATAAGGTCAGCAATTGTTTAGATATAGCTTTTAAGAATCATTGCTTTTTGGACCTTTCTTATACTCTTCGAGGAGTATTTTTCAGCAGTTCATCGCTCTTGCCCCTTTTTAGTTTCCATGGGCGAATTTATCAGTTTCCATACATAGTACATGAGCTTTCAGTTTTAGCCAACAACATCTCAAGTGACTAGGGGGAGTTCGAGCCAATGCCAAACATCGGGACAACCAACTAGAATGATTTAGGCCTACAATCCAACTCACCAAAGGTAAGTTTTGTCACCAACTCAGAGCCGAGACACAGTAAATAGGGAAGCTCATCCAATACAGAGGCTACAGTGGAGAAAAGTCCTCCATGCCACTAGTCAAGTAGTAAGTCAGGGTGATAAACTAAAAGGTAGGCAATGGATAGATGAAGACATTGAATAATGGAGCCAACACTAGCAAGCCAAGGTATGGTGGAATGGTCACCTCTATTCTCCCTAAGGAGGGTAAAACCAATGAGTATGAATAGTGAACTTCTAAGTCTGAGTAGGGACAATATAATATATATAATAAGATCAACCAGGTCCACATATCTATATGATCGCCAGATCATGACACTAAGTGCTAAGACATGCTATAAGAATAAGTATAAAAGCAATATAACCATAACACAATGATATACCTGCTGAGTCATAATACCTGAATGCTCATCAACCTGTACCATAATCTGTCCTCTGAAACTGCTGCTGTAACTCTGGGCACTACTGACTTCTCTGTACCAATGGTATAATGGCTACATCGGTCATCTCTCTGAGTGTCCTGAGACTCAGTCATGGCATGGGGAATATATACTACTGTCCAAAATATGATAGTGATCCAATATAGATGCTCATCTCAGCGTCTCAAATGTAAGGGAATTGGCTGAATAGTGTACTGGCATCAGAAAAATAATGTATGGTAGCCCGGCTACTATATATGTGATAACAGTACTTTCGCTATAAATCCATTTATGTGAAGGTTCAGGATCTGAAAAATTTACAGGTCGAATATAACATCCCCTTGTACCTTTTGTCCGAAGCTCAGCATCTAATTCGTTGTACTTTGTGTTTCATGATCAGTACAAGTTAGGGTTTCTGCCTCTTCCAGATCTCAATCCTAAATAGGTGACCTAGGGAAAAAGGTCACAACTTGGGCTAGGAAGCTCCAAATGAAATTTTGTAAGAAGTGGCAGTAAGGGCACGGACTGTAGCTTCTCAGGTCTAAGTTTCAGAGGCCGAAGTTGAACCAGTGACACGTGGAACTCCGTACAAGTTCGCTATCATGTTTCATCCCATAAACAGGTCACATTGCGACACTTGACATACCTCTCTCTCAGAGAATCCATTAAAGCTCAAAACTATGGGGTTGTAAATATAACAGGTCAGGCTACCACAGGCCGAAGTTTCAGACCCTATGGATTCGAAATTTCAAAGATGCACCAGAAACAATAAGGAACATATTTCTGTGAAATAGAATTGGATTTTGAGCATTCTCATTTTTGGCTTGTCACTACTGCAGGAAATTAGGGTTTAAGAGAAAGTTGGAACTTTTGGAATCTGAGACCACGGTTGGATGCTCCTCATCAAAATCAAAATTTTGAGACCAAGATCGAAGTTTTTGGTTAGGTAGAACCCCAGGCTCTATCAAACCCTAGTTTGGGATTTTGACCAAAAAACCAGAAAACTAGAATTTGATAGAAGCTGCAGATCTGAAACTTTCAAAGTCAATTTTGAGGGGTCAAATTTTGGATATTTCAAAATTGAAGTATACCAGCTTGATTAGCTCAACAAGGCACATTTTTTCATCCAATCAGAAGTTTGAAATTCAAAGTTTAAATTTTTAGGGTTTCTCTGACAAACCCTAATCCAGATCCAGATCCAGTTTCAACAAATCAAAGTGGGTTGGGTTAATCCTAAAAGAGAATGAATTGGACATATACATAAGTGAATAAGTTCCAATTCCAGAGGGACTTGAGGCTAAGGCCTTACATAAGAATACCACAAGCAATCTTGACAGGTATGACTTGAGGAGATACAGGTATGTTTTGAAATCTGTTCATGATTAAGTTTATATGTTTGTCTTCATATTATTGAGGTTAGTACAATCTTGATTAATTTTAGACTTGTCTTATCACCTTAGTAAAAGTATGAATGCATGTGAATGATAGAAGACATTCATTGATTAGGGTTATGACACTTATGATTGTACTAATGCACTGTGGTGTTGTATGAGGATGATGTTGTCCGCTAACATGAAAGGTACATCAAGAAAGACAAATCAATACTAGATCAAGAACATATGACCATGGTGACATGAAGACAAAGACTCATCCATAGTCATGGATCACATAGAAGCTTCACTTATGAGGTATGTATAATTTGGTTCTGCAATGGTTAACATATGCAGGTTACTAGCACAAGTCATTGAAGAGAACAAGAAGACATTATGTGGGTATGTTAGACATATCTAGCTAACATGATAATCCAGGTATGTTTTTCCTATATCAAGTTAGAATCCTACCCTTTGTTAGGATCTTATATAAGTATACCTTTTGTATAATTGATAATGATTGATCATGAAGTTCTAAGTTTGAGTAATCATGGGTTTATGCATATTATGCTTCTTAGTTTGATTAATGATATGAAAAACTAGAAGAATCCTATGGTCAAATAAGAATATGCATGAGTAAAAGAAGTCCTCCTTGAAACCTTGAATACTAACGCTTGTGATAAATTACCTGTGTATGAAATGATAATGACCATGCATGTTTAAGATTATTTAGAATCATAATGTTATACTAATGAATGTATGATTATGTATGAGATCTTGAGGATGACACAATGATGACACTAGTGCACACTTAAGCACGCATAGTGGTCCAGGATGGATATAAGTTCAAGGACAGATAATCCAGGAAGAAAAGATCAAGAGGGAGCACACTCCAGTAATTCCTATAAGAAAGCAAAGATTGAGAGGGAGTCCACCCACAACCAAACAAAGATAAGTATTTGAATTGTCATTTCTTGTATATATGATTACTTAAATGATGTTGTTTAGTCATGTACATACTTATGTTACTAGATTTAGGATGTATATTATGCATTTTAGAAAAGTTGCATTAATTAACAAGATACTACTAAGATAGTAATGGGTGAGTGGCCTATGGTACTATACAAAATTCCATTGCTACTTATCTAGAATGAAACCTCTTTGCTGACATGTTGGGAGTTGTGCACACTCTTAATAATGTTTTGGTAGAGATGGAAGGCATCTAGAAAGTTATGGGATATGGATAAATGTTGTATTGAAGCATTGGCTAAGATAATTGCATGACTGTATGACATATGTCTTTATGTGTAAGATTTTGTTCTGAAAACTATGAGAAGTTTCTAACCATGCAATTGAATTTGACTTGTAGGAAAGATTGTGTACAATCACCTACAAAAGAAGGACAACATCATTTGTTCCAAGTGACGAAGTTCAAGAAAACTACCTATTGAAGATATTGAAGAATCTAAAGTTCCCAGGATCAGGGAGGCAATAATGGAAGGATGCCATGGTCGAGGAATACCAGTCGATCATGAAGAATGATGTTTGGGATGAGGTCCCAAGAGTAGAAGGGAAGTCTATTGTGACTTCCAAGTGGATCTACAAGATCAAGCATGCTGCAGTTGATAGCATAGAGAAATGCAAGGCAAGGTTTGTGACTCGTGGCTTCTCCTAGAAAGAAGGGATAGATCATGAAGAAAATTTTGCAACTGTAGCTAGATACACTTCCATCATAACAGTACTTGCTCTGGCTGCAGTGATGAAGTGGAAGATATACCAGATGGATTTCAAGACAACTTTCTTGAATGGTGTAGTCGAAGAGGAAGTGTATGTGGAGCAGCCACTCAGTTTTAAGACACATGATAGGGAGTCATATGTGTGTAGATTGAAGAAAGCCTTGTATGGTTTGAAACAAGCACCCAGGACTTGGTACGACAGGATTGATAGCTTCCTATTTAGTTTGGGATTGACCAAGAGTAAAGCGGATTCCAACCTTTACTACAAGGTTGATGAAGGCAATCCAGTGATACTCCTACTGTATGTAGATGACCTGTTTGTGACAGGTGAGATTGGGTTGATTGTTGATACGAAGAGGAAGCTTGCTTCCGAGTTTGAGATGAAGGACTTGGGTATGATGCAGTACTTTCTAGGTATGGAGGTGTAGTAGAGTGCATATGGAGTCTTCCTTGGACAAGGGAAGTATGCAGTAGAGATCCTGAAGCGGTTTGGGATGATGGACTACAAGGCCATGGCCACACCTATGGCATCGAACTTGAAACTATTGTGTGATGCTTCATTAGAGTTGGTTGATGCTACAATGTATCGTTAGATGATTGGGTCTTTGATGTACCTGACGAACACGAGATGAGATATTTGCTTTGTGGTGAACAAATTGAGCCAGTTCCTGATGGATCCTAGACATGTTCACTTGATTGTTGTAAAGCATATTCTGAGGTACCTGAAGGGTACGGTTGATTATGGGCTCAAGTATGATGCGAATCAAAAGTTTAACTTGGAGGGTTATGTTGATTCAGATTGGGCAGGCAATGCTATAGATAGGAAGAGCACTTCGAGTTGCTGCTTCAGAATGGGATCAGGCATGATCTCTTGGTTTAGTAGGAAGCATTCATGCGTAGCACTGAGTACAACCAAAGTAGAGTATGTTGCAGCTTGTTCGGCTAGTTGTGAGGTAGTATGGATAAGGAAGCTACTGTCTGATTTGTTTGATCTCCAAGTTGATGTTACCTGTATCTTCTATGACAATCAAAGCTGTGTGAAGTTGTTTGAGAACCCGGTGTTCCATGAAAGTTCGAAGCACATCGAGATCAAGTATCACTATATCAGGGATATGGTGCAGAGAGGAGCAGTGAAGCTCCTATATGTTGCAACAAACGAGCAGATTGCAAATGTGTTGACCAAGCTGCTGGCCAGACTGAAGTTTGAGTACTTCAAAGAGAAGCTTGGTGTACTTCAGATCGAGATTCCTTCCAATGGGAAGTGATGGGTCTGGAAGACACAGATGCACATGGGATTTTTCGACATGGTTGTAGATGTGTTCTCCCATGGTCGTGATGTAATTGCTGAGATTTTTTGACATGGTGGTAGATGTGTTCTCCCATGGCCGTGATGTAATTGATGAATCTTTTTCGACATGGTTGTAGATGTGTTCTCCCATGGTCATGATGTAATTGTTGATCCATTCTCACATGGTGGTATATGTGTTCTCCCATGGTGCAGATGTAAGGGCTGGAGCCATTCTCACATGGTGGTATATGTGTTCTCTCATGGTGTAGATGTAAGGGTTGAAGCCATTTTTCACATGGTGGTAGATGTGTTCTCCCATGGTGAAAAATTAAGGGCTGGAGCCTTCCCTGAATGGTGGTATATGTGCTCTTCCATGTCGGTAGTGTAAGTGTTGTATGATGTGCATCTGGGATGTGCTCCGTGGATGATGAGATGATATGAAGAGGATGATCATGTGATGATGATGTGCATCAAGATGATGTAATGTATGATGATGATCAGGATGATCATGTGATGATGATGTGCATCAGGATGATGTACTATATGATGATGATCAATATGATCATGAGTATCAGGTTGATACTTTGTGGCCATGGACAGGTTGTGCAGGTCACATGTAATCGGTCCTGGAGATTCGAACAGGTTAAGCTGTGTGCTAGTAAAAGATCCTGGGATGCTCTTTAGAGTTCTTGTAGGTTGCAAGACACTCTTTTAAGGTTTTGCGAATTTCACATGTAAAATATCCTGGAGATCCGGACAGGTTAAGCTTTGTGCTAATAAAAGATCCTGGGATGCTCTTTAGAGATATTGCAGGTTGCAAGATGCTCTTTAAAGGTTTTGTGAAGGTCAGATGTAAAAGATCTCGGGAGATCCGATAGGTTGAGCAGTGAGTTCGTAAAAGTCTTGGGATTCTCTTTCAAGGTTTTGCTGACACACGTAATCAACCCTAAGAATTCAATAGGATGGCTAGAGATGATGAAGACCTACAGGAGGCTAGGCCTACAACCAACATGAAAAAGGGCTGGCTTTGTAGAACTTCTTATGACGAGAAGAATTGAGAGATAGCACTAGTGATCGAGATGACAAGTACAGCAGCAGTGATGATGATGCTCTGTGATCTAGCGATGATGATCCAACTCCAGAATTGAAGACTTGTGCCAATATGCATTGATGACCCGTGTCAAGAGAATACCTTCCTAGTTAAGAGGGAGTGTTGATGTATTTGTAACTTCGGAAGATATTCACTTGTATATTGTATGTATTACATTTGTACTTTATTGTATCCCCAATGTAGATGTATTATTCTTTCGATTGGAAGTGTCGTCATTTGTATTTGCAAGTGTCGCAAGTTATATTGTAAGTGTCACAACTTATACTTGATGGGTTATTAGACCACCTTGGTGGGGTCGACCCTGTATGAGTCATGTGGGTTAAAGGGTTATTAGACCACCCTAGTGGGGTTGGTCCAGTCAGCATTATGTTAAGTGGTTAAGTTGGGGCCGACCTAGTTGAGTAAAGGTCAAGTGAAAGTAAAAGTATAAATAGAGACTGTGACTCTCTCATTTGATTCATTCACACACTCACTCACCTCGCATTAGTGAGAGAGAGGAGGAATGTGCACAAGTGGAGGAGGAGTATGTTGCTGGAAGCATCTATCTTTTGGGTTTGATATTTGTGATCCTTGTATTGGTGCTTATTATATCTTTGAGGAAGTTGCGGGGTTTTTCACCTTCTCGATTTTCCCTGGTGAAATGCTTTGTGTCTCTTCTCTCTTGTTTCTTATTCTTGATATGTTGTACATGCTATTCTCTCAGTTAAGATCCTTGATCATATTGAATTAAATGATGAAAATCTAACAATGTAGATTTTATTAAAGCTTGCATCAGTAATCCCTAGATGGTGCCCCTAGTCAATGGAAGGTCTATCAGATTCTTCCAAAGTTGATCCATATTTATGAGGGAATGAAATTTATCACATAAATATGACAGAAACATAGATACAGTAATTAATGAAGGAAATATGCAAGAACTGCAAACAAATGCAGAGTGAAATGAAATCGCTAGAATGGCGATAGCTTATCTCTGAGAAGAGATGTGATGGCTACACAAATTTGCAAGAATTGAGTTACAATGAGGCAAAAAGGGCCTTTTAACATAAACCAATATTTAGGAAACCCTAAACATACAAAACCCTAACCCCAGAAGATGAAACACCAAAATATTTGTGGGTCCCGTTGTGGTTAGTTGATACATCAACTTCCTAGGGGAATTAATTTTGCATCTGTTCTATGTTTGGATCACTTGGTAACCTATCTAAAATGTATAGCCGAGAAGTACACATTCAAAATGGACCAATACGTAGCCAAACACTATCTACTAGGTGAGGTCGTGCCAATTTCGAGGGTGAAAGATTCCCATCCTAGTTGGTAATTGGAAAGGCCATTCAGACCTTTCATTTGGATATTTAATGGAGTATTTTGTTATAGGTTTGTTACAGGTTGAAGCTACAGGGAAGCTCATGGTCACATCTCTTTCATCTTGCTTCTACAACCATTCTTCTATTTCTTGGCATATTCACGATCCTTGAGGAATTGCGCACTTGGTGAGATATTGTTATCTTTGGGGGAGATTATAATGCTTCATTATTTTATCATATGACGTAAATTCTCTGTTATTCATGTTCAAAATTTCTTCAAGTCGATATTTCAAGTGGAACTATGTAAATATGATTATTAACGAGCAAATGGTGCCAATTTCCCCACTATGTTGATGTATGCCAATGATATGTTGATGTATTTGAATGGAACAATGCACTATTGATGATTTAATGATGTATGGACTTTTATTTATCTTTTATACAAGTTTAATGTTCATTGCATAAGCTTTTGGAGTCATATTGTCCACTTTTATATCATTTGGAGAAGATTGCCTATCATTTCCCCCAAGGTCGAAACTAGTCTTTTTGCATCTGATTGGAGAGGGTTGTATCAGACTTAATAAACTGAATGGTGATGCATATGATACTATATTGATGTCCCCTATATATCCCCTGACTCTGTTCATAAATTCGAGAGGGTCCAATAGCATTTGGAGAGCCATTTCCAGCATCTGCCCCATGGGGATTTGAACCCCAACTTGCTAGTCAAACTCCCTACTTTGGAAAGAATTTAAAGGAGAGTTGTAGAAGACTTTAGAAGAATATAAAGCATAAATTAAACTCATAATTATTTCCTAATATCATCCATACACCTTCTGCAACAATTTGGGAGCATTTGGAGTCATTTGGAGACTAAGAGACCAATACTAGTCAAAGAGAAATTGCTAGTCAAGCTCCCTACTTTGGCTAGAAATTAAAGGAGAGTTGAAAAATCCTATTGAAGACTCTAAAGAACCCATGAACCTAATAATTATGTCCCAATATCATCCATACACATTCTATAACAATTTGGGAGCATTTGGAGACCAAGAGACGAATACTAGTCAAAGGTCGAACTGGTGGAAAAAGTTGAAAATTTCACCATTTCAATAAATTTAAAAAAAGGGACATTACAGTGGTATCAGAGCATGATATTGGAAACTGATGTGGTATGATATTCATGAGGACAAGAAGTTAGGGACCACCATTATATATTGAAACCAAAAGTGTTTTTGTTGAAGAAGAAAAAGTAGGAAAAGAAGAGCAATTTTCTTGAGGAAAATAGGTGTAGCATATGGAGAATATGTCCAACATATGGAATCATCAATAGGTGTATGTGGGACCATATATCAACATCAATAAGCAAAAGTGGTCCATCTCATCACAGATCCCAAGAATGACCATGGTCAAACTATGTTTGACTAGGTCAAAATATAACCAAAGACTAGATTATAACAAATGACTAAGACATGTTCCTTTAACCATATTCACAGCTTAACGTAAAGTATAAACATCAATTCAGTGGCAGTTAATACATATATATTTCAATGTTATTTATAGTTTACCTCCACAAAATCTTTAAAGACATACTCATCCAATGGACATGGCCTAATTGCTAGCAAAGGGTGAGGGCCAAGGACAAGGCTAGGTAAAAGGGATGACTTGACCAACTCAACTAAGTGACACTTTGTATGGGGAGAGGGGAAGCTACAATCTGTGTTGGAAAAAATAAATAAAGGGAATGGTAGTGCCTCACAAATGGATAATCTGTTTAGAGAGTGCTTATTCAACTTAGGCATCATGTCTACATCAAGTTGATCCAAGTTCATTAGGATCATTCATTTAATTTCCATGGCCTTTCTGGCCTATATGACCCCTCTGGAATTTTGCATGCGCTAAAAAGAACAACTAATCACAACTTGTAGCCGAGGCATATTTACATTTATGAAGTCATCAATCTTTAGATATAGCATTTATTTAACCATTGCTTTTAGAACTTTTTGGACCCTTCGAGGGGTACTTTAGCATTTCATTGCTTTAGCCTTTAATTCATCGTGTGTTTAGAAACACATTCTAGAATTCAATTTTCATAGGATTTCATAAGAGATTTCCAATAATTTCCATAAGTAGTACATGTGCTTTCAGTTTTAGCCAACAAAAACTCATGTGACTAGAGGGAATTCCGCACTAAGCCACACATCGGGGAAACCGACTAGAATGATCTAGGCATAAAATCCAACTCACCAAAGGCAAGTTCTGTCACCAACTCAGAGCCGAGACACAAAAAAAACGTGGATGCAATCCAACATAGAGGTAGAAAGGGGAAGTCCTCCATATCAAATAGTAAGGAAGGAAAGTCAAGGTGAAAGCCAAAATAAGGAAGTTCATGGATGGATGGAGTCAAGTGAATGTGGTGCCTAATCTAGCAAACATAATTGTTAGGAAATACCATGTCCATGCTCACACGAGGGTAATGAAACCAATAAGTATAGTCAACAAACCTTAAAGTGCAAGTAATACATCCAATTCATTATTTACATCAACCAAGATAGTTCATTTCATTTATTGAATAGAATTGCCACATCATGAGTTATATACCAAGTCAATACTATGAAGATGACTAAAAAAACAAGATAATAGTCCAATGCTAACAATCACAAGTAATAGTCATATCACTGCATACCATAAATGACCATCATCTAGAACCACTGAAACATTGCTGCAATAATACAACTGGAACTCTGGGCACTGAACTGAAACTGTATGAAACAAAAGGTCATACCGGTCATCAAATCTAAGCTCTCAAGGCTCATCCTTCGCACAAGTTCTGCTCAATGTCTGATATATACTACTTTGATCTGTAAGTGATCATAAATGAATCTGCTCATCATAGATGATCTCAGTAAAAATGAAGCTCTGAAAAGTGCAGATATCTTCTCAGCAAGAATAATAGCCCAGCTAATATGGTGTGATAACATCTGGCTCCAGCTGGGACAAGCTCTCTAAGGGAGAGAGCGCTTGAGAACCTCAGAATCTCTAGTCTAGAACTACTTTGCATCAATCTTCAATACAACAACTTGTCATCCTTGCTTTCAGCTTTTATTTTGCACCTGTATTTGCACTCATGGCCATTGAAATACCTCATGATGCATGTATGGTATAAAATATAAAATAAATGCTGAAAATAAAATCTACTCTATAGCAGAAACTAAAAATGCATAAAGGAAATAATAATCTAACATAACATGTAAATTTTATTTATTAATTTTACTATGCAGGAGGAATGAAGGATTTTCTAAGAAGGCATACTCAACTCACTTGACACAGAAGAACAACAATCACTCAGAAATCAAGAAAAACTTTAACCACTTTCAAGCTTTGTAAATGCATGCAGGAGATGAGAAAAGCTTAGGAAGGAGAGAGACTCAGCTCAAACAACAATTCAACAAGAAGGAAAATCACTCATAAGAAAAACTCAAAGGATCATCAAAAGAGAAGGAAAACTCACAATACTCGGAACTCAGAAAAACCAAAAAGGCACACAAATCTTAATACTCAAAAGAGCTGATTCAAAACCTATCTACTCTAAGCATGCAAGCAAAGTCCTAGCTCAGGTGGAGTCATGGATGATAATCCCTTAACTCCCTCTGGTTGATAGGAAGCATGATATGCTGGCCAATCCCAGTAGTGAGGAAACACATATCATCAATGCAACACTCGACAGTGAGCGGTCGAACCCAAAAGTCATTAGATCCCCTGGATCTTATGTAAAATAAATCATTAGGAATAATGACTCTATCACTGATGGAAAACCTACGGTGATTTACAGACTTAGGGATGGCTTCAATATTATGAATGGGAATAGGCTGGATATCAGAATTGCATTGAGGTTAAGGTGTGACTATCCTCGGATTCCTATTTGGAGGAATTGCATCAAACCTGGGAGGTCCACCGTCTAAAGGAATGGCTACCCTACCAACAAGGACTTCCCGAATCACTCTTCTCCTACGAGTTTCAACTCTTGGTTCTTCATTCTATGGGTGAATAATATACTTTGGAGCCTCTCCCACATTCCAAAAGTCCCTAACAACATCCTCTTCTTCCTATACACACACTAGAGATGGTAGGTTTTGATTTTCAACACTTCTACTACTACCTTCCCCAGATGGGACAGGAACAATCATATTCTCTAAAGCTTCAAGATGATTAGTGGGAAATGACGGATCACTCGGAACCATGCTAGAAGCATTCTGATCTCACGTGTCTAAAGATGTTGGTGAAGAAGTAGGAGTGTGAAATGTTAGTTTTTCATCATTTAATTCAATATGATCTAGGATCTTAACTGAGAGAACAACATGTAAAACATATCAAGCATAAGAAACAAGAGACAAGAGACACAAAGAATTTCACTGGGGAAAACCAGGAAGGTGAAAAACCCCGCAACTTCCTCAGAGATAGAATAAGCACCAATACAAAGATCACCAAGATGAATCCCCAAAAGATAAATGTCTGCAGCAGCTACTCCTCCTCCACTTGTGCGCACTCCTCCTCTCTCTCACTAATGTGAAGTGAGTGAGTGCGTGAATGAATCAAATGAGAGAGTCACACTCTCTATTTATACTTTTACTTTCACTTGACCTTTACTCAACTAGGTCAGCCCCAACTTAACCACTTAACATAATGCTGATTGGGCCGACCCCACTAGGGGACTTAAACACCCCATTACAACTGACTTTGGACCAACCTCCCTTAGGAGAGTCTAGTAACCCACTACCACTTGACACTGGGTCGACCCCACTAGGGTGGTCTAATATCCCTTTAACCCACATAACTCATACAAGGCCGACCCCACCAAGGTGGTCTAATAACGCATCAAATATAAGTTACGACACTTACAATATAACTTGCGACACCTACAAGTACAAATGATGACACTTCCAATCAGATGAATAATACATCTCCGTTGGGGATACAATAAAGTACAAATGTAATATGTATACAATATACAAGTGAATATCTTCCGAAGTTACAAATACACCAACACTCCCTCTTAACTAGGAAGGTATTCTCTTAACACAGGTCATCAATACATATCGGTACAAGTCTTCAATTCTAGAGCTGGATCATCATCACTAGATCATAGAGCATCATCATCATCACTACTGCTGTACTCGACATCTTGAACACTGGTGCTATCTCTCAATTCTTCTTGTCATAGGAAGTTCTAAAGAGCCAGGCCTTTTTCATGCTGGATGTAGGCCTAGCCTCCATGTAGGTCTTCATCATCTCTGCGAGCAAGCCATCAAGTAGGTACATCTCAGGACTAATTACACTGCCTCTCCAAAACCTATAAGATCTCCTAGGACTGATTATATGCTGCCGCAAAACCCGCAAGAGCATCTCAGGACTGATTATATGCCTCTGCAAAACCTGTGTACCCTACGGTCACCACATCGTCTTCAGATCACCTCATAGTCCACAGAGCACAATCTAGATGCACATCACACGACACTTACATACACCGGCATGGGAGGACCAACCTACAACCATCCGAGAAGGGCTCAACACTTACATCACGACCATGGGAGGACCAACCTACCACCATGTCGAAAGAGCACAGCTCTTACATCAATGACCATGGGAGGACACACCTACCACCATGTTGGAAAGGCTCGACAATTACATCAACGACCATGGGAGGACACACCTACTACCATGTTGGAAAATCCCTGCAATTACATCAACGACCATGGGAGGACACACCTGCCACCATGTCGAAAAATCCCAACCCTTACATCTGCACCATGGGAGGACATACCTACCACCATGTGAGAATGGCTCCAGCCCTTACATTTGCACCATGGGATGACACACCTACCACCATGTGAGAATGGCTTGTGTGCATCTGTGTCTCCAGACTCAATGATCACTTGCCCTTGGAAGGAATCTCAATTCGAAGTACACCAAGTCTCTCTCTAAAGTACTCAAAATTCACTCTGGCCAATGGCTTGGTCAACACATCAGCTATCTGCTCGTCCGTTGCAACATATAGGAGCTTCACTGCTCCTCTCTGCACCATATCCCTGATATAGTGATACTTGATCTCAATGTGCTTCGACTTGTCATGGAACACTGGGTTCTACGACATCTTCACACAACTCTGTTTGTCACAATATATACAAGTAGCATCCAACTGGAGATCAAACAAATCAGACAATAGCTTCCTAAGCCATATTGCCTCACAAATAGCCAAAGAAGCTGCAACATACTCTGCTTCGACTGTACTCAATGCCATACAGGACTGCTTTCTGCTAAACCAAGAGATCATATTGGATCCCATACTGAAGCAGCACCCCAAAGTGCTCTTTCGATCAATGGCACTGCCTTCCCAATCCGAATCAACATAACCCTCCAGGTTAATCTTCTGATTCACAACATACTTGAGCCCATAGTCAACTGTACCCTTTAGGTACCTTAGAATATGCTTTGCAGCAATCAGGTGAACATGTCTAGGATACGCCAGGAACTGGCTCAATGTGTTCACCACAAAGCAAATATTTGGTCTCGTATTCATCAGGTACATTGAGGACCCAATCATCTGACGATACATTGTGGCATAAAATGTCTCTAAAGAAGCATCACTCAATAGCTTCAGGTTCGATGCCATAGGTGTGGCCATGGCCTTGCAGTCCATCATCCCGAACCATTTCAGGATCTCTACTGCATACTTCCCTTGTCCAAGGAAGATTCCATCTGCACTCTGCCACACCTCCATACCTAGAAAGTAATGCATCATACCCAAGTCCTTCATCTTGAACTCGACAGCAAGCTTCCTCTTCGTGTCGGCAATCAACCTCACAAACAGGTCATCCACATACAGTAGGAGTGTCATTGGATTGCCTTCCTCAACCTTGTAGTAAAGGTTGGAATCTACTTTACTCTTAGTAAAGCCCAAAATGGATAGGAAGCTATCTATCCTACCATACCATGTCCTGGGTGCTTGCTTCAAGACATACAAGGATTTCTTCAATCTGCACACATATGACTCCCTGTCATATGTCTCAAAACCGAGTGGCTGCTCCACATACACTTCCTTTTTTACTACACCATTCAAGAAAGTTGTCTTGAAATTCATCTAGTGTATCTTCCACTTCATCACTGCAGCTAGGGAAAGTACTATTCTGATGGAAGTGTACCTGGCTACAGGTGCAAAAATCTCTTCATAATCTATCCCTTCTTTCTGGGAGAAGCCACGAGCTACAAACCTTGCCTTGTATTTTTCTATGCTACCATCTACAGCATGCTTGATCTTATAGATCCACTTGGAAGTCACCATAGACTTCCCTTTTGGTCTTGAGAACACATCCCAAACATCATTCTTCATGATCGACTGGTATTCCTCGACCATGGCATCCTTACATTACTGTATCCCTGATCCTGGGAATTTCAGATTCTTCAATATCTTCAATTGGTAGTTTTCTTGAACTTCGTCGCTTGGAACAAATGTTGTTTTCCTTCTTTTGTAGGTGATTGTACACGATCTTTCCTACAATTCAAATTCAATTGCATGATTAGAAACTTCTCATAGTTTTCATAACAAAATCTTACGCATAAAAATTTATGCCATACAATCATGCAATTATCTTGTCCAATGCTTCAATACAACATTCATCCATATCCTGTAACTTTCTAGATGCCTTCCATCTCTACCAGAACATTGTTAAAAGTGTGCACAACTCCCAACATGTTAGCAAAGAGGTTTCATTCTAGATAAGTAGCAATGGAATGTTGTACAGTACCATAGGCCACTTACCCATTACTATATTAGTAGTATATTGTTCATTAATACAACTTTTCTAAAATGCATAATATACATCCTAAACCTAGGAACATAAGTATGTACATGGCTGAACAACATCATTTAATTAATCATATATGCAAGAAATGATAATTCAAATACTTATCTTTGTTTGGTTGTTGGGTGTTGGGTGTACTCCCTCTCAATCTTTGCTTCCTTGTAGGAACTTATTGGAGTGTGCTCCCTCTTGATCTTTGCTTCCTAGATTATCTGTCGTTGAACTTATATCCATCCTGGACCACTATGAATGCTTAAGTGTGCACCAATGTCATCATTATGTCATCCTCATACATAATCATACATTCATTAGTATAATCTCAATACTATCAAATCATTATGATTCTAAATAATCTTAAACATGTATGGTCATGATCATTTCAAACACAGATAATTTTTCACAAGCATTAGTATTCAAGGTTTCAGGGAGGACTTCTATTACTCATGCATATTCTTATTTGACCATAAGAGTCTTCTAGTTTGTCATATCATTAATCAAACTAAGAAGCATAACATGCATAAACCCATGATTACTCAGACTTATAACTTCATAAACAATCATTATTAATCATACAAAAGTATACTTATATAAGATACTAACACAGGGTAGGATTCTAACTTGATATAGGAAAAAACATACCTGGATTATCATTCTTGCTAGTTATGTCTAACATACCCACATAATGTCTTCTTGTTCTCTTCAATGACTTGTGCTAGTAACCTACATATCTCATAAGTCAACCATTGTGGAACCAAATTATACATACCTTGTAAGTAGAGCTTCTATGTGATCCATGACTATGGATGAGTCTTTATCTTCATGTCACCATGGTCATATGTTCTTGATCTAGAACTTGATTTGTCTTTCTTGATGTACCTTTCATGTTAGCGGACAACATCAACCTCATACAACACCATAATGCATTAGTACAATCATGAGTGTCATAACCCTAATCAATGAATGTATACATGCATTCATACTTTTACTAAGGTGATAAGACAAGTCTAAAATTAATCAAGATTGTACTAACCTCAATGAAGACAAACATATCATAAACTTAATCATGAACAGATTTCAAGACATACCTGTAACTCCTCAAGTCATACCTGCTTGTGGTCTTCTTATGTAAGGCCTTAGCCTCATCTCCCTCTGGAACTGGAACCTCTCCACTTATGTAGGTATCCAATTCATTCTCTTCTAGGATTAACCCAATCCTCTTGATTTACAGAAATTGGATCCGGAGGTGTATTAGGGTTTGTCAGAGAAACCCTAAAAATTCAAACTTTGAATTTGAAACTTCTGATTGGATGAAAAAATGTGCCTTGCTGAGCTGATCAAGTTGGTATACTTCAATTTGGAAATATCCAAAATTTGACCCCTCAAACTTGACTTTGAAAGTTTTGGATCTACAGCTTCTGTCAAATTCTGCTTTTCTGGTCAAAATCCCGAACTAGGGTTTGATAGAGCCCGGGGTTCTACCCAACCAAAAAATTCAATCTTGGTCTCAAAATTTTGATTTTGATGAGGAGCATCCAGCCATGGTCTCAGATTCCAAAAATTCCAACTTTCTCTGAAACCCTAATTTCCCATAGCAGTGACAAACCAAAAATGAGAATGCTCAGAATCCAATTCTATTTCACAGAAATATGTGCCTTATATTTTCTGGTGTATCTCATAAATTTAGGATCCATAGGTTTTGAAACTTTGGCCTATGGTAGCGTGACCTATCATCTTTCCAACCCCATAGGTTTGAGCTCAATTGGATTCTCTGAGAGAGATTTTTGCCAAGTGTCACAACATGACCTGTTTATGGGATGAAACAAGATAGCAAACTTGTACGGAGTGCCACGTGTCGCTGGTTCAGTTTCGGCCTTTGAAACTTAGACCTGTGAAACTACAGTCCGTGCTCTTACTGAAAATTTTTACATAATTTCATTTGGAGCTTCCTAGCCCAAGTTGTGACCGTTTTCCCTAGGTCACCTGTTTATGAAAGAGATCTGGAAGAGGCATAAACCCTAGATTGTACAGATCATAAAACAGAAAGTAAAGCAAATCAGATGCTTTTCTTTGGACACAAGGTACATGGAGATGTTATCTTCGACCTGTAAAAGTTTCAAATCCTGAAAATTTTCCAAAACTGATTTATAGCGAAAGTGCCACGATGACTGGTTTTTGCTATATCAAGCCCTAGATTCCAATTTGTCGCAAGTGCAACAAGTATCATAAATGCCATACAATGCCTTCCTTCAGGATAGCTCTGATATCATGTTATTTTTTCATCATTTAATTCAATATGATCTAGTATCTTAACTGAGAGAACAACATGTACAACATATGAAGCATAAGAAACAAGAGACAAGAGACACAAAGCATTTCAACGGGGAAAACCGAGAAGGTGAAAAACCCCGCAATTTACTTAGAGATAAAATAAGCACTGATACAAAGATCACCAAGATGAATCCCCAAAAGATAAATGTCTTTAGTAGCTACTCCTCCTCCACTTGTGCGCACTCCTCCTCTCTCTCACTAATGCGAAGTGAGTGAGTGTGTGAATGAATCAAATGAGAGAGTCACACTCTCTATTTATACTTTTACTTTCACTTGACCTTTACTCAACTAGGTCGGCCTCAACTTAACCACTTAAGATAATGCTGACTGGGCCGACCCCACTAGGGGACTTAAACACCCAATTAAAACTGACTCTCGGCCGACCTCCCTTAGGAGAGTCTAATAACCCACTACCACTTGACACTGGGCCGACTGCACTAGGGTGGTCTAATAACCCTTTAAACCACATAACTCATACAGGGACGAACCCACCAAGGTGGTATAATAACCCATCAAATATAAGTTACGACACTTACAATATAACTTGCGACACCTGTAAGTATAAATGACAACACTTCCAATTGGAGGAATAATACATCTCCGTTGGGGATACAATAAAGTACAATTGTAATACATACAATATACAAGTGAATATCTTCCGATGTTACAAATACATCGAAATGAAATGTATCAGTAGAGTTCATACTTTCTTCACCAATAGGTAACTCACAGGGGATAAAAAAACTAGGAATGTTCCTAAGAAATGGATATCGTAAAGACAAACTGTCTTCATTTGTTGCTATGTTGGCTTGAGGCTCTTCCTAGAAAATGGTTAAGTTGTTTAATGAGAACTCTTATTTAGGAGCATCTTGTATCAAGGCATGCTCTTTCCAAGTCATAGAGTTATCATTAGCTTTCCTTAACACTTCATATTCCAAAGACAGATGAGATAAATGACCAGGAACATCATTCAAATGATACTCAGTTGGTTCTTCATCACTTCCCCCATCATGGGAAGGATGTGTTCCTTCATTGTTGTTTTCCCAAGGAATTATGGGATCAAGCCCTTGCCTATGTCTCTCCATGTTAAGTTCAACCAATGCAATCCATTCATTAACCATCCTAGGTATGATCTCACCCCTTCATATTCTATCTAAATTAGTCTCAGAGGTGTTTGTTTCAGTGATGGGATCAGGTTGATCAATGTGTTTCCCTACATCCCTAAGTTGGTTCAAAGCTCTAATTTCTCCTGACACTTCACCATGAAGTAAATCAAGGTTCATTTATCTAACAACAATAGCTCTTTCCCTTTCTTCCTCATAAGAACTATCATCTCCAAAGGATCTCCAAATCTACTCTCTTCTTGTACAAGAATCCTCATTATGGCTACCCATGACCATAAATATACCCTCAGGTAATAACTCACCCTCTCCATAAGTGTTCCTTACACCATCCTCATAGCTTTCGAGGTGACCATCATAAAATGGCTCCCGATATACCCTAACCAATGACCCATCAGAGTTGGGGATAATAGCATATGATAAGTCCATTTGAAGATGTTCCCCCAGTCCAATAGACCACTTCCTACAAAGAAGCATTCCGTAAGCTGGGGGTAGATCTATGATGACTATGTCCATTAGCATGGATATATTAGAGCATGAAAACAAGTCCTCTCTCAAGTTCTTTATCAAACCAAAAACTTGAACTAGTCTAGAATCAATTCCACATACATTCCCATAAGGCCTAGTTATTTTTAATCCCATGGCTTCCATGACTTGCAAGGGCATGACATTCATGGAGGCACCATAATCCAACATACAGTTATGAAGAAGGGTGTCACGAATACGGAGTGTAATATAAAAAGGTTGGTGGCCACCATTCTTTCTCTCATATAAAGCAGTTTGGATGTTAATGGGAGGATCCTCCTCTTCTTCAACCATAGTTCTAGGTACTAAGTATGGAAGAGGTAGATCTTAACCATTACTTGTGATAGTCTCTGGAATACTCTCGAATAACCCTACCACGTGTTCCTTTAATGATGGGATTTTAATTAGTTCAGTGAGTGGAATGCTATGCATAAATTTGTCCAATTCTCTTTCAATGTTAATAACTAAGTCATACTCCAAAAGAGGAACTGGCTCACTCACTGGGCTAGGCAACTCACTACTCTTGCTTTCAATGAAAGGGGTAGGTTTTTGGCCATCCTTTCTTCATTGATAGGTTCTAAGAGGAGATTGGCCACTACTACTATATTGTTCAGTAGCATAAATGGGAAAACTAGGACTGGGGTCTTCTATGGACTTTTCCTCATGATCAATCAAAATTCTTCCAAACTCCTTGTCGAAATCTAAGTTCTCAACCCAGTTGATGTTCTTTGGAGAATCAAGAGTACCATCAACATGAGTGAGAAACTCAGGATCTTCCATATTTTTCTCTTATGACCAGTTAATAATAGGAGGTTTAGGTGACGTTTGGCTCACAAGGTTCCTTCTATCACCTTCATTAGGCTTCTTTTGTTGGTTCTAATAAGGATTTGGGCCATAAGGTTTCCTATACCTTTCCGACTCTTTGCTCTTAGCTAGATCCATAGTCAAGAGAGTTAGATTCTTCATCATTTCATGCATGCTCTCCATCATATCATTGGGATCCTTACTAGGCTCTTTCCCCTTTTTAAACTTAGGCTCATGTCTAGAAGATGAAACACTAATTAGGTCAAAGAAATTTTGCTTCCCCATGGAAGCAGCATTTTCCTCAGCCTTTCTTGCATTATCTTGTGCCACTTTTAGGTTGTTGGGGTCTTTATCTTTTAAGTGATAGCCAAGGTAGCCCTCAAATGCATCGAGTTAATGAATTCAAACAACTTGCTTAGGAGGCCTAATGTTATTTGGAATGTTGGCCACTATCTTATCAAAGCGAAGGTTAAATTCATGGACATACTTGTTTTGTTTCTTCTTGATATCAAAAAGTTGGTTTAAAAGAAAATGTCCATCTAAGTTGATTGACCACTCATGCTTAAGTATTTCAATGAAGACGTCATATATTGTGATTGATGATGCGGGAAAACAATCAAACCATTTACAAGCATCACCCTCCAAGGATGAAAAAATACCCCTCATAAACACATCTTCTTCTTCAGCCCCATAATCTTCCATATGAGCCCAGACATTTTCAATGTGGTCCTCAATGGAAGTCGCACAATTCCCATTGAACTTAGGGATCTTTTCAAAATAATTGTCGGGCATATCATGTGGGGCATCTAGGATTTGGGAGAAATCTAAAGGTGAGGCCTTTGCCTTGTTCCCAAATTTACGAGCAAAAAGAGGATTGGTTTGATTATTGTTTCTAGGATTAGATTGATTTGTTCCAGCCATTGGACTTGCAGGACTTACGTTAATATTAGGAGATGAAGGAGGAAGCGATTTAGTTGAAGGGGATCCCAAGAAATGGTTTGGAGAATCGGAGTTAAAATTTTTCCAAAAGAAATTAGATGATTGGACTTTGGGATCTCTTCTATGATAAACGAGTGGGGTTCATTCCAATTGGTTTAGATTATTTCTACTTCTAAGGTTGTAGGGATTCTCATGAGTTCATTTCTCAGTGGAGTCACGACTCTGAGTCGCCAAGTAGACTTTAAACTCTTCTACCAAGATGTATGTCGTTAATAAGCAAGGAGAAAAATAGTGACAAATAGATGGCTATGTTTAATTAAAGATTGAAATGATAACCATCTATATTAATCCGAATGTGATAAGATATGAATTATGCATGGATACTCACAAACACCTAAGGTAAGCCTCTACCTCCCCAAAAATGATGCCAAAAATGTTATCACACAACTTGTAGTTGTCCCTAAAGGTATCTCATCTGGGATGGTAGAGGTGTTGGACAACTAAATAGGTGACCCAAGAGATACCACGGTTCCCAATGCAAGCTGGGTGTCACGATAACCAAGTCACTCTTCACTTTAGATCAAGACTAATCAAGATCAAGGGGGAGACCCTAGCCAATCAATGAAGACTATCTAACCCAAAGACTCCTAGGGAAATGTGTAAAATGAAAGAAGGAGATCAATGGTGAGTTAGATCTTGGAAAGTTAAGTGGACCCAAGGGTTAAGGTATAGTTTAAGAGGCTTAAAGAATGACAAATGGTTCAACCAATGAATGACAAGGGCCACTTATGATATTTAATTAATATATCTAAGGATGCCTTTGTACCATGAAAATTAGCCAAGTGGGACCCACTCCTTAAAAAGTGGAAAATTGGTCCAAGTTGGGTCCACAAGGTCAAATTTGGAATAGAATGGTACTAGGGGTATGCTATGGCATGGATATATGGATTGTCCAAGAATTACCAATACCCAAGTGTGAGATCTAGCAAAAAGCCACCTACCCAAGGAGTGCGAATTGACTCAAGGATGACTAGTGCCTTGGATGTAAGGGGGCGGGCGCATGAAGATGGTCCCCATTTTCGTTGCAATGGGGGCGCGCTAGTGGAAAAAAAAAGTGGTGCGTACGCACCTAAGGAAGCGCGCACACGCCACTAGGTTCAGTACCGAACCGAGGCACGTGCGTGTATGTGGCGCGTACGCGTCCCTGGCACGTGCACGCAACAGTGGCACGCACGCGCCTCGGTTAAAAAAAAAAACAGTGCCCAATTTCCGCATTGTTCAATTGGCCGACTGAGCACGACTTGCACCTCCGCGTACGCGTGACTTGAACCACCAAAGTTTCCCAAATCAACTTCAAAACCACCCCACAACACCCACTAACTCATCAACAGGGCGATTGATAGGTAAATATCAAGTTTTACTTTCATTTTATTCATTCTTTGTATCAATTTTTTGATTTTTTTTGTTTATTTAATTGTAAATAATTCTCAAATTTTGAAAACAGTGAACCAATTTTCTATTGCAGATTGTAAACTGAGATAATGAGTGAACAAGATGTTAACCCCGAGTCCAGTGGAACACAAGAAAACCCAAACCTTGGACCTAATGCCGAAGAAAACCGTGAACACAATCCAAATGCCGAACAAAACCAAAACCCACAACCTAATTTTGAACAAGATGACATTAACCACTATGTAAATGAAATGTGAGTGCACACTCACAAACTTAGAAACTCGGGTGAACCATCTCAATTGTCTCTTGCCACGTCAATTGAGAACTCAATCGACTCCCTCATACATGCACACCAGCAATTGACAGACATGACTCAATTTAGAGCTAGGATGCGGGAGTATTACTCCACAGGCATCTCCAAGGAAGCAATAAAATATTTGAACATTTCAAAAGCCCAATTATATAGTATGTTCACCGAGCCGAAAACAGGCCAACCACCGAACATTACAAAGCCACGTGTCTGCATGGATTGGTGTCATTACCAACCGTGGAGGGACAATTGGATGCAGAGGTGGTTCATGGTGTACGATAAACCTCCTTGCAATAATAGGGAGGTTCCACAGTACTTCCTTCGCTAACTGTGGGCTGAGTTTTTCCTCGGTTTACATGTCAACTATTTTGACATAACTAAGTTCCAGGGTGTTGGGCATCGCTATGCCCAAGATCGACCTGCTTCCAGGAGGAACCCACAGAGAGGGCCACCACCTCCGAGGCGTGACCCAAACCCCTCTCCCTAGCCACCTCAATTGCCCCATAAGCTTGATCATATCGAGGTGGCAATGAGGAATGTTGCAAGTGGTCTCCTCAGACACACCTCCTTTGTAGCAGCGACCACAGTGGAGAGGTCGGGTGACCTTGATAGAGATCCAGGTGCAGGGCCTTCACGACAGGGCCAGGATAGACCCATGACCGATGGTAGCCATGCTGGGAATTCCAGTTTGATGGGGACAATGCCACATCTTTGTCCCCATTGCGGGCACACTTGCCCTGGCCTGATCGAGGGTTGTTATATGGATAAGGTCAACAATTTTTTTAATGTGTTTTCAATCATCACTTTATAACTTGTAAAGTATTTTGAAAGTATTTTTGTTTGACTTAAACTATTATTTCAATGTACAGTTATTCAGAGCTGATACACCGAGATGGGAGAACATAGAATCTCCCAACCTGGATGTAGCAATGGCAGCTGCAAATGAAATTGCGGCACCCCACACGGAGGTATTTTTAGTACCTGACACAATTTTGTTATTACTTATGTCATTTATATTACTCAAGTATTTATATTTATGGCATACAGTTGATAGTTCATACAATGTTTTTGAATATCTTGATTTCCTAGATAATGACTTGTTTAACATGTTCATAACATGCATGCATTTTGTTGTCCACAGGTGTTTCGTGACTACGGTGATCAACCACCCCCACCAGGGACTGGCACATCACCATATACATAGGTACAATGTGTAGTTATAAGTATGCTTTTAATTTGATTTGTTACGACTTACTGTGGTTTAATTTATTGTTTGTTTACTAAATTGTGATATTACAAATGTATATGTAGGTTCCACCAGCAGCTGTGTCTCCGCATTTTAGTCCTGTGTATCCACCCTCTCCCATGAGTCCCCCCCCTCGCTTTCATATAGACCCCTCCCTACGTCCACCCCCTCCCTTCCATCCATCCCCCCCTCTTTGACCATACTCCCCCCTCCATCCATCCTCCCCCACTCGCCCACCCCCCTACGTCCATACATCCCCCCCAATTTACCCACGCCCCCATGTCTATCCATCCTCCCCCATTCGTCCACGCCCCCCCTTCCTTCCACCTTCCCCTCTTCGTCCAAAACCTGCCATTTGTCCATCCTCCTCCCTCCATGCAGGACTGTCCTCCCATGCACCATCCCTCAACACCGTCTGTAGCCCTTTCCGTTCGATACCCTCTATCCTACAACTGGCAGAGGTTCATAGTCCACATGGTCCTCCTCCACCCCATACCACCGTGTCTTCTCCCACCATATCATCCCCACTTCTCGCCACTATTGTGGCATCTACTCTTCCAATATCCTCATCAGTATCTCCAGTGGTTGCACTTGTAGTGGCTGCCACTACATCTGTGCCCCCCCCATCACTGCATCGGAGTTGGTTGTCCGACCATCTGCTCCACCTGCTAGCCCAGAAGGCCAGCCATGTCCATCGCCGAAGGTGTTCACGGTGAGAATCAAGTTAATTTATGAAAATATTTTGATGCATTAATAAAAATTAATTTAAGCAATTATGACTTTTCAATGAAATGATTGTTTTAAATGTTGTAGGATGGAATTGCTGAGAGGCTCCGCCGATCCAGGACACCTGCCCAACATTTCCCACTCATGTCAAAGGTGATTTATTTAAGATTCGAATTCTGCATTTGTTTTATAAATGTGGTAAATGTTGCAAATGCTTGAAAATGACGGTATCTTATATCATTTGTTCCAGAGCCCGGAGAGATGGTCTACTCCTAGACGGACCAAGACCCGAGGCACCGGTAGCTCAAAGAGTAGGAAGATTGACTTTGGATCTGCACCTAGGAGTGACAGCGGTGGTCACAATGCTTGACACGCCACGTGTTATGTACATTAGCCATGATGTGGCACTTTTGTGCACCAGTTTTGATGTACTTTGTATCTACGGCACGAGTTGCCATGTATTTTGTACCTATGGCATGAGTTGTCATATTTTGTGTAGGGCACGAGTTGCCATTGTACATACATTGGGAACCATGTTCCACTATTCGCTAGAAATTGTATATGTTTTGATGAGTTTTGTAGCCTCGATGTACATAGATTTTTAGTTATGTGATTTATATATCTCGTTGTCTAATGTGGTTGTCTCATGTTGTGTAAATTTGGGTTTTACCTAGATCTTAGAAGAGAAGTTGGATATCGTAGTTCAGCTTGGTTTATCTTTCCACATGTAAAAGCTTCTAATGGTATCTATGTTAAGAGAACATTGTAAACATAGGCTAACTCAAACAAAATCATGTGTGAGAATTAATCTAAAAACAAACGGAATAAATGGATGGACAAATCACACCTCATGGCACATAAGATATATATTGGGAACTTGAGTACTAGGAAAAGAGCACTTAAAAATAGAAAATGTCCATTGTCGTCAAAAGGTTAAAATGAGATCCAACATGATTTTTAATAGCTCTACATAATGAGATCCAAAAAGGCCATACTCTACATAATGAAATGTCGTCACTAGTATTTATTTTGACCATTTTGTCGACTTAAGATCATGCAACAAATTAATAACCAAGTTATGGAATCATTTCTTAATCAATTGTCACCATACAAATAGGACAAACTTGAGCACGATGTATAGCTATCTCATTAATTCTCACTCACAGATATAGCCACCTTTGATTTGATGACCATCACATCCACTACCATTTACAATTAGGACTTCCTTAATTTATCATTATGTGATAGCCATCTAATTTTATGTATGCATATATGTGTATAGTGGTTTGGATTCAAATGTATGTAGATGAATATATATGTACAATGAAAATGATTTAATCTTTACATGTATTATAATTTAGGGCTAGATCTTAGGATACATAATAGGGTTTCATTGTGATTAGAATACAAACTAGGGTTTATGCTACCAACTAGGGTTTTTAGGCTAGGCTCTCATGTTTCTAGGCTAGGATCCAAGCTCCAGGGTCACCATATTAATGTTTAATTCCACTATCATGTCATCATTCTCACCAATACCATGCCCACTACTACAATCACCATCAAGCCTCTCAATCCCACTTTGAACATTTCTCATACTTCCAAGTTAAAATTGATAGGTCTTGTTGATAAAATCTTTTCACTTATCTATTCACATAGACAAATCCACTCCTGTGAAAGATTTGTTGTAGCTTGGTACGTGCAAGTTCACATGCAATAATACTTGAGAGATATTTTTACCCCATGATCCATGGAAGATTCATTGGAGTCATATGAACCTCATTGTCATCACCCCAACCATGGTCAAGATGCCAAGATCCATCTTTAGTAGACAAAACCTCATGTTGGCACCCATACCACACTCAAAGATAAAAAATTCTTTGAAAGGGCATGTTTGGGGGTTGAGGGAATCTTGATTTTTTTATAATCACACATGAGAGGTTCTTAGAGTCAAATACATTGGATATAAATAAATTCCCCAACACCTTCATCATCTTCATCACCATTGCCATCATCATCAATGCCTTCATCATCATCACCATCACCATGACCATCAAACTCACTACCATCACCATCATCATCAACTTCACCATCTTCATCATCATCACCATCTTCGTCACCATCACCATCTCCATCTTTTGGATGCAAGACGGAACTATCACCATCAACCTCACCACCATCACCATCATCATCATCAACGTCACCATCTTCATCATCATCACCATCTTCATCACCATAACCATCTCCATCTTTTGGATGCAAGACCGAACCATCACCATCACCATCACCATCACCATCAACCTCACCACCATCACCATCATCATCAACGTCACCATCTTCATCATCATCACCATCTTCATCACCATCACCATCTCCATCTTTTGGATGCGAGACGGAACCATCACCATCCTCATCATCACCATCACCATCACCATCAACCTCACCACCATCACCATCATCATCAACGTCACCATATTCATCATCATCATTAACCTCGTCATCATCACCATCTCCATCTTTTGGATGCAAGACGGAAGTTGGATGCTTCACTCAATAAAATGAACAGAGGGTCACATCTCCCTACTGCTAGCAAGGGGTACATCTCTCAAGTACCAGAATTCGCTCAAGAAAAATCTCAATAAGATTCAAACAAAATACTATCCAACCTCATGAAGTGCACTTGTTTCTATTTATATAGCTTCAGAGAAACCCCAAACCACTTGCAAATACCATGGGACCTAAAAACCATGTAGAAAAACCATGGGGAGTAACATAACCCTTGATTTATTCCACATTGGCCACATTCAATGTACCATTTGATCACTTCCTCATGTAATTCACCCTACAAAAACCTTTTGGACCTTTTCTAACCAACATCGATCATTTCCACAACCCAAGGTGTCGTCCTAACCACTTTCAAGATCATTTCGCTCCCTTCAAATTTGAATTTGGTCCAACCTTCATTATTCCTTCATTAGTGATCTCCACTAGCTTCCCCTATCTTAAGGAAACACTCTTTTACATGGGAGAACACTTCTATTTGCCCCCAAAATGTCCCTTATACTTGGTAAAACATTAATGCACCTCCCTTAATCATCATTTGGTCCCATTCACACCTTGGACCAACTTTTACATCAATTTAAATAATTTTCCTTAGGAAATTTTACCCCATTTTAATACAAAGGAAAACTTATGATAAATCTAAATTCCCAAATAAATTTACTTATATCCATTTGAACTTTGGATTGGGAATTTGCACTTCATGTGACCCACCTTGTCCATTTGGATCTAATTTTGCATTATTACTAACTGGGATGTCATGCTTTAGAAATTATTTGACCCTTAGCACCAATTTGACAAACTATCATGAACATGGCCAAGTGGTTCTAAAAGGCCATTGTGATCCAATGCAAAATTTGGGGACATGAAAATTCCTCCCCTCCTAATTTTCTTGTCCTCAAGAAACCATAGCAAAAATGAGGGAGTACCATCACATCACTAATTGCCTCCAACCTTAGTGATGAACGAAGTCAGCACTATGTGGACCACACATGAACTCCATAAGATTTGACGTATGGGAAATCACAAGTGAACATTGAAGTATGCATCAACTGTATCTCTGGAATTTACCCAACTACACCTTGAGAATCATCCTCTCAAAGCATCGCCCCATTTGTTCCACCATCATACCATGCATATAGTGAAGACTAAATAAATATGCTAGGATCCCAAGTGATCCTCAAGAATACAAAGTGTAATATATATTCTCCTATGCAATGCATAAGAGTCACATGGAATTCATCATAACACCCTGCAAGAAAAACATACGTCCATCCAAAAATATGTTTCCCATGTAGGAAACCATCACCATCTGATGCAAATATGAACCCATGGGGAAGAGAAGAGGCTTGCTTGGACTCAATCCAACCAACCAAAATGTGCTCCCAATGAGCTGCCAATGATCAACAATTCCTTGGTCCCATTGCTTGCGCACTCTCCTAGTGCGCATTGTCATCAAGAACCAATCTAGCAAGTATCGGATGCCAGGGTACCAACACTTGTGCACCCGATCAATACATAGTGTATCATCAAGAAATAACAAAGGATGTTGCTGCCAATAAGAATTTTCTCCAATCATGTATCTCTTCACCCAAGTATTGGATGAAGTTGGAATCCAACATCAAATGAACTAAGCAAGGAGCAAGGAAAATCATGAGTCTTCAAGTGAATCAAGTGAACATCATAGGTACATCCATGTATGTTAGAGTCATCAAATGAGAGCAATGGATACTTATTATGCAAAAGAGAATGTGGTGTACTCATCATAGAATCATCATGTAGTGTAGGAGTCTCACACTCCTCATATGGCACCAATAAAAAGAAACCCTTCACCCAAATTTATTTTGGATGTATGATGCAAGATAAGGAAGGGTAGGATGAAGGAACATGAACCAACTCATCCTCCAAGCTGAGAAGTGCAAAAGTCTCATCCTTGGTTGGTTCACTTATCATGGGATTATGCAATTTCTCCAAAAGTGTGAAAGTGTCTTCAAGGGATGGATCCAAGGTAGTAGGACTATGTGCTTCAAAAAGTGCAAAACTTGTTCCCTCCATAGGAAAATCATGCTCCAAAACAAGTGCTTGGCAATCCTCTACCATGTCATCACATTAATCAAGCACATGAAAACCAATATTTTTCACATGATCCATCATGTCATGAGAATCCTCCATAGAACAATGTGTACAATCAAAAGAATAGGAGTGCAAATATGAACCTTGAAACATTACATTAAGTTGCTTAATATGGATCTTGGATTCTTCCAAAGAATCCTAGGTGGAAATTAAGTTTTGTTTAACTTGTCATTATCTTCATTAATATTCAAGTAGTCCCCATGTAATACATTAACAAGCTCAAATAAATCATTCCTTTTATAAAGAAAATACAAAAAGTTACCATTGATGATTCTCATCACTCTCTAAATCTTATCCATATCTTCAAGGAAGGATGGATCCTCCAATGAAGAGATTCTCCAACAAGAATTTGACACCAATGCATGAGTGTCATGGAGAATGTGTATGGCCTCTTGAATCTTTTTGTTGCTCATCTTGTGTGGCCCTTCAATGCAAGTAGGCTCATGAGATACAACCTCTTCCTCGATCATGTGATCAACCTCATGAAGTACAAGTGGTGAGGATGAGATTGGTCTTACTTCTTCTTCCACTGCTACAAGGTCTTCAAGAACATGAGAATGTAAGCTTGCAGTAGGATCTCCAATGTAGATATCCATGTCACCAACATAGAAAGAATGACATCCATCAGTAGATGTCTCACATGGACTTGAGAAATCTTCAATAATTTATCTTTGATCCATGTCTAGATGATCCTTAGCAGACCCTCACCCAAACCCTAGCACTAAGCCATCTTCTCCATCCTCACCATCACCATCACCGTCACCATCAACCTCCTCATCATCACCACCATCTCCATCATCATAATTGACTCTAACTCTAACCCTAATTCAATTTCCTTCTATAACCCTATCCCTAACCCTCACCCAAACCCTAGCACTAAGCCATCTTCTCCATCCTCACCATCACCATCACCGTCTTCATCATCACCACCATCTCCGTCATCATCATTGACTCTAACTCTAACCCTAATTCAATTTCCTTCTATAACCCTAGCCCTAACCCTCACCCAAACCCTAGCACTAAGCCATCTTCTCCATCCTCACCATCACCATCACCGTCACCATCAACGTCTTCATCATCACCACCATCTCCATCATCATCATTGACTCTACCTCTAAACCTAACTCAATTTCCTTCTATAACCCTAGCCCTAACCCTCACCCAAACCCTAGCACTAAGCCATCTTCTCCATCCTCACCATCACCATCACCGTCACCATCAACGTCTTCATCATCACCACCATCTCCATCATCATCATTGACTCTACCTCTAACCCTAATTCAATTTCCTTCTATAACCCTAGCCCTAACCCTCACCCAAACCCTAGCACTAAGCCATCTTCTCCATCCTCACCATCACCATCACTGTCACGTCTTCATCATCACCACCATCTCCATCATCATCATTGACTCTACCTCTAACCCTAACCCTAACTCCAACTCTAACTCTAACTCCAGGTTCCTCATCAAAGCCTCCATCATCATCATCTTCATGACCATCGTCATCGCCATCACCATCACCGTCAACCTCTTCATCATCATCACCATCATCATCATCATATGTGCCCGACGGAAGATTTTCCAGAGTTGACCCCCGTGTGCAAAAATTGCACACTCCCTCACTGAGCAAAACCCTAGTTTCCAAGATGGACGTACAAGATAAGGGAGGGGCCACCAGGCCGGAGGGGAGGGGCACCCCTAGAATTATCCCGGCGTGCTGAATCCAACGGAGTCGACGGTTCGTTGATCCGAGCCACGGTCTTCATTCTATGGCTCGTCCCATCTCGCTGCCAGAAGGCCTTCAGGGACACCTGCTGGATACCTGCCGGGGGCGTAGAATTCCAACCGTGCAACAAAATCGGGTTCTGGGGAGTCCTGTAGGTGTGTCTAGGCAGGTTCTGGCTGGGAATGCTAGCCCTAAGTGCCCGGTGGAATATTTTCTAGAATTGACCCCCGTGTGCAAAAATTGCACACTCCCTCACTGAGCAAAACCCTAGTTTCCAAGATGGATGTACAAGATGAGGGCGGGGCCACCGGGATGGAGGGGAAGGGAACCCCTAGCACTATCCTAGCGTGATGAATCTAACGGAGTTGATGGTTCGTCGATCCGAGCCACGGTCTTTATTCTATGGCTCGTCCCGTCTCGCATCCAGAAGGCCTTCAGGGACACCTGCTAGATACCTGCCGGGGGTGTAGAACTCCAACTGTGCAACAAAACTGGGTTTCGGGGAGTCATGTAGGTGTGTCTAGGCAGGTTCCGGCCGGGAATGCTAGCCACAAGTGCCCGGTGGGTGATTTTCCAGAGTTGACCCCCGCGTGCAAAAATTGCACACTCCCTCACTGAGCAAAACCCTAGTTTCCAAGATGGACGTACAAGATGAGGGTGGGGCCACCGGGCCAAAGGGGAGGGGCACCCCTAGCACTATCCTGGCATGCTGAATCCAACGGAGTCGATGGTTCATTGATCTGAGCCACGGTATTCATTCTATGGCTCGTCCCGTCTCGCATCCAAAAGGACTTCAGGGACACCTGCTGGATACCTACCGGGGGTGTAGAACTCCAACTATGCAACAAAATCGGGTTTTGGGGAGTCCTATAGGTGTGTCTAGGTAGGTTCCGATTGGAAACTCTAGCGACAAGTGCCCGGTGGAATATTTTCCAGAGTTGACCCCTGTGTGCAAAAATTGCACACTCCCTCACTGAGCAAAACCCTAGTTTCCATGATGGATGTACAAGATGAGGGCGGGGCCACCGAGCCGGAGGGGAGGGGTACCCCTAGCACTATCCCGGTGTGCTGAATCCAACGGAGTCGATGGTTCATTGATCTGAGCCACGAACTTCATTCTATGGCTCGTCCCGTCTCACATTCAAAAGGCCTTCACGGACACTTGCTGGATACCTGCCGGGGGTGTAGAACTCCAACCGTGCAACAAAACCGGGTTCCAGGGAGTCCTGCAGGTGTGTCTAGGTAGGTTCCGACCGGGAATGCTAGCCACAAGTGCTTGGTGGATGATTTTCCAGAGTTGAACCTTGTGTGAAGGCCATGCCAAATTCGCTAAAGGGCGGCATTTCTCGACTGGAGGCCCCCGGGCATGCGTGGTCACCATGGACAGGTCCGCAATGGCTAGGTGCACCTGTGGGAGGCAACGTAATCCAAGTCCTCTCGCTGGTTCGGGTTCCGTGGCCCCAAGTCAAATCCTCCAAGTGTCCCTGAACAGCCCCAGGGTGCCCGACTAGAATTCCCATAGCACCCGAACCATGGCTCGGTTCGTGAATCCGTCAACTCCGATGGGCCCGGGACAATGAGTTTCAGCTAGGGGACCCCCAACAGTGTTCCCTGAAGACTAAAAAATGGTGCCAATGAGCCATCTCCGGAGCTAGGGTTTTGCTCAATGATGGCCATTCCAAATTTGCTCAAGGGGGCCATTTCTCATCCGGATGCCCCCAGGCATGCGTGGCCACTGTGGACAGGTCCACAATGGCCAGGTGGACCTGTGGGAGGCGACAGAATCCAAGTCCTCTCGCCAGGTTGGGTTCCGTGGCCCCGGGGCAAATCCTCCACGTGTCCCTGAACGGCCCCTGGGTGCCTGACTAGAATGCCTATGGCACCGGAACCGTGGCTCGGTTCATGAATCTGTCGACTCCGGTGGTTCTGAGACGTCAGGTTTCAGCTAGGGGACCCTCCACAGCGTCCCTCGAAGCCCCGGAAGTGGTGCCAATGGGCCATCCCCAGAGCTAGGGTTTTGCTTAGTGAGGGCCATTCCATATTTGCTCGAGGGGGCCATTTCTCGTCCGGATTCACCCAGGCATGTGTGGTCACCGTGGTTAGGTCCAC
The DNA here is from genome assembly GCA_027924585.1 of Larix kaempferi. Classification (NCBI taxonomy): domain Eukaryota; kingdom Viridiplantae; phylum Streptophyta; class Pinopsida; order Pinales; family Pinaceae; genus Larix; species Larix kaempferi. The sequence continues at coordinate 2,698,781 of BSBM01001073.1, forward strand.
AATGGCCATGTGGACCTGTGGGAGGCGACGTAATCCAAGTCCTCTCGCTGGGTTGGGTTTTGTGGCCCCGAGGCAAATCCTCCAGGTGTCCCTGAACGGCCCGGGGTGCCCGACTAGAATGCCCGTGGCACTTGAACCGTGGCTTAGTTCGTGAATCTGTCGACTCCGGTGGGTCCGGGACGACGATTTCAGCTAGGGGACCCCCCACAACATCCCTCGAATACATGAAAGTGGTGCCAACGAGCCATCTCCGGAGCTAGGGTTTTGCTCAGTGATGGTCATTCCAAATTCTCTCAAGGGGTGCATTTCTTGTCCAGAGGCCCCCGGGCGTGCGTGGCCACCGTGGTGCCCGACTAGAATGCCCGTAGCACCCGAAGGCCATTCCAAATTTTCTTTGGGGGCCATTTCTCGTCCGGAGGCAAAAGAAGATCAATTTTTGACAAAACAATGTAGTTAGTAGAAGAAGATCAATTTTTGACAAAACAATGTAGTTAGCAGAAGAAGATCAATTTTTGACAAAACAATGTAGTTATTACATGTGGAGGCAGGGATTTCCTGTGGAAAATGAGTGTAGGGTTGAGCAGAGGAAAGATGTTGGGAAATGGGCTATTACATTAGCTTTTCCGATGGGCGGCTGTAGGTATCTACGCTTTTCTTCCGAGGGAAATCCTATTTCCATCGAAAGAAAAGCATAGATACCTACAGCCACCATATTTCCTTCTGTAAACCACTTGCCCATCGGAAAAGCTAATGTAATAGCCCATTTTCCAACATCTTTCCTCTGCTCAACCCTACACTCGTTTTCCATGGGAAACCGCTGCCTCCACATCTAATAACTACATTGTTTTGTTGAAAATTAATCTTCTTCTGCTAACTACATTGTTTTGTCGAAAATTGATCTTCTTCTGCCTCCGGACGAGAAATGCCCCCCTCGAGTGAATATGGAATGGCCCTCACTGAGCAAAACCCTAGCTTCGGGGATGGCCCATTAGCACTGCAACCGGGGCTTCGAGGCATGCTGTGGGGGGTCCCCTAGCTGAAGCCTGGCATCCTGGACCCACTGGAATCGACGGATTCACGAACCAAGCCATGGTTCTGGTGCCACGAGCATTCTAGTCGGGCACCCCGGGGCCGTTCAGGGACATTTGGAGGATTTGCTCTGGGGCCACGGAACCCAACATGGAGAGAGGACTTGGATTCCATCACCTCCCACAAGTCCACCTGGCCATTGTGGACCTATCCACAGTGGCCACACATGCTCGGGGGCATCCGGACGAGAAATAGCCCCCTTGAGCAAATTTGGAATGGCCATCACTGAGCAAAACCCTAGCTTCGGAGATGGCTCGTTGGCACCGCTTCCGGGTCTTCGGGGAACGCTCTGGGGGGTCACCTAGCTGAAACCCGCCATCCTAGATCCGCCGGAGTTGATGGATTCGCAAATCGAGCCACGGTTTTGGTGCCACGGGAATTCTAGTCGGGCACCCCGGGGTCATTCAGGGACACTTTGGGCATTTGCTCCGGGGCCACGGAACCCAAACCAACGAGAGGAATTAGATTCCGTCGGCTCCCACAGGTCCATGTGGCCATAGTGGACCTGTCCACAGTGGCCATGCATGTCCGGGGGCCTCTAGACGAGAAATGGCCCCATTGAGCAAATATGGAATGGTCCTCAATTAGCAAAACCCTAGCTCTGGGGATGGCCCATTGGCACCACTTTCGGGTCTTCGAGGCATGCTGTGGGGGGTCCCCTAGTTGAAACTCGGTGTCCCGGATCCACCGGAGTTGACGGATTCACTAACTGAGCCATGGTTCGGGCGCTACGGGCATTCTAGTCGGGCACCCTGGGGCCATTCTAGTGGTGATAACAAGTTTACTGTTTGTTGAGTCTGATACTACATCCAGGAGCCCCTCAGCAAACTTTGAGATAGAAAGCTCTGTAATTTTAGGATACTGATTCAACCACTCATACAGTTTCTTATCTTCTCGAGGATCTAAATTTATAATTTCATTCTGGTTAGATTCAGGCATTCTCGAGGATCTAAATTTATAATTGCCTTTTGGGTAGATTCAGGCATGGAATAATATTTTTCGGCACTTCCAAGCTCCCGAGACCATTTCGTTAGCCATAATATGTGCAACTCCTTTGATGAAAGATAAATTCTGGTGTGGACAGAAGCATTTGATACACTAGCCAAATCTATGTTGTTGGAAGAACTTAGATATTTCAACAAAGGAGTGTTTTGCAGGTGACTTGAAAATCCCTTCCATTTTTCAGCAATAAAACAAAGAAGTTCAACGTACATATTTTTAGGAAAGCTTGTCAACCAATCAGACAACCGAATACAGGGAGATAACCACACCCAAAACATTCAAGCTATTATAAAACTCTTGTTTATTAAGATAAGAATGGACTATGTGTGCAATTTTTGCACACGGGGGTCAACTCTAGAAAATCATCCATTGGGCACTAGCGTTCCCAGCCAGACCCTGCCTAGACACACCTGCAGGACTCCCCGGAACCTGGTTTTGTTGCACAGTTGGAGTTCTACGTCCCCGACAGGTATCCAGTAGGTGTCCCTGAAGGCCTTCTGGCAGCGAGACGGGACGAGCCATAGAATGAAGACCATGGCTTGGATCGATGGACCGTCGACTCCGTTGGATTCAGCATGCCGGGATAGTGCTAGGGGGTGCCCCTCCCCTTCAGCTCGGTGGTCTCTCCCTCATCTTGTACGTCCATCTTGGAAACTAGGGTTTTGCTCAGTGAGGGAGTGTGCAATTTTTGCACATGGGGGTCAACTCTGAAAAATCATCCACCGGGCACTTGTGGCTAGTGTTCCCGGCCGGAACCTACCTAGACACACCTGCAGGACTCCCTGGAACCCGGTTTTGTTGCACGATTGGAGTTCTATGCCCCTGGCAGGTATCCAGCAGGTGTCTCTGAAGGCCTTCTAGATGCGAGACGGGACGAGCCATAGAATGAAGACCATAGCTTGGATCTATGAACCATCGACTCCGTTGGATTCAACATGCCGGGATAGTGCTAGGGGTGCCCCTCCCCTTTGGCCCGGTGGCCCTGCCCTCATCTTGTATGTCTATCTTGGAAACTAGGGTTTTGCTTAGTGAGGGAGTGTGCAATTTTTGCACACAGGGGTCAACTCTGGAAAATCATCCATCGGGCACTTGTGGCTAGCATTCCTGCCGGAACCTGCCTAGACACACCTGCAAGACTCCCCAGAACTCGGTTTTGTTGCACGGTTGGAGTTCTACGCCCTTGGCAGGTATCCAGCAGGTGTCCCTGAAGGCCTTCTAGATGCGAGACGGGACGAGCCATAGAATGAAGACCGTGGCTCGGATCAACGAACTGTCGACTCCATTGGATTTTGCATGCCAGGATAGTGCTAGGGGTGCCCCTCCCCTCCATCCCAGTGGCCCCCCCCTCATCTTGTACGTCCATCTTGGAAACTAGGGTTTTGCTCAGTGATGGAGTGTGCAATTTTTGCACATGGGGGTTAACTCTAGAAAATCATCCACCGGGCACTTGTGGCTAGTGTTCCCAGCCGGAACCTACCTAGACACACCTGCAGGACTCCTCAGAACCCGGTTTTGTTGCACGGTTGGAGTTCTATGCCCCGGCAGGTATCTAGCAGGTGTCCCTGAAGGCCTTCTGGATGCGAGACAGGACGAGCCATAGAATGAAGACCGTCGCTCGGATCGATGAACCATCGACTCCGTTGGATTCTGCACACTGGGATAGTGCTAGGGGTGCCCCTCCCCTCTAGCCCAGTGGCCCCTCCCTCATCTTGTACGTCCATCTTGGAAACTAGGGTTTTGCTCAGTGAGGGAGTGTGCAATTTTTGCACATGGGGGTCAACTCTGGAAAATATTCCACCGGGCACTTGTGGCTACCATTCTCGGCTGGAACCTGCCTAGACACACCTGCAAGACTCCCTGGAACCCGGTTTTGTTACACGGTTGGAGTTCTACGCCCCTGGCAGGTATCCAGCTGTGAAGAATAATTGTAATAGATGGGGGGTTGAAGATATGAATCAACAATATTTTGTCCCAAGGAAGTCTTTGTCTCATTTTTTTTACTTATGCGACATCACGATGGATTGAGTAGTCATGATTGATCATATGTGTTTATGAATTATTAGACAATTACTATGATTATTATGACCGTAGTGCATAAAGCATGGAGATTGAGCTACATAAGGAATAGAGGTCATAGAGGTTGTGTGAAGGCAATGTTGAATGTTGTTGCTAGCTCTTGCATGTATTGTAAGGAGAATCATGCTTGAGTGAATCATGCATGGTGGAGATCACTGATTAAGCATTGACCCGAAGGCTTTTGCATGTTTAATTTGTACATGATGCATGGTTTTTGTGTATGTGGCTCTTGGTGAGATCATGATGAGAAAAAACCCTTTGACTTGGTGGACTATTCCACATTTACAAGTCAAGTAGAAAAATTCAAAAGAGGTGTAAATGAGAGGAAGCAAATGAATCGCATTGATGCCAATTACACTTGCAAAATCAGAGCAATCAAAGCTCTCAATATCACCGATACCACTCTGTCCCTGAAGAAGATTTCCCTATAAAGTACCTGGATCATGACCAAAGGAAGTGACTACTCCCAATCCAGTGACAACTACCCTCCTATGATTAGTAGCACTTAGTTTTTTTCTTGCGTAGCCTTCACAGGTTGCAGAGCAATGGCCGTTGCTTTGCCTAGAGGTTAATTAGAGTGTGTAAGATAACAAGTGTTCTCCCAGCTGGATTTTTTGGCATTTGATTAGCGACATATAGGCTATATAAGACTGGAAATGACTCAATGTGACTTGGGCCCTTAATAGATTGGGTAACAAACCCTTCTAATAGTGATCCTATCCCACTTGGAGTCCAAATACCCCCTATTGAGGGTACATGTGGTGGGTCACAGATTCTAGGGCTACATTAGGTTTCTAAGATTCTAGATTAGTTTCTGAGGGTTAGATTAGTGTTTCTAGGGTTAGTTTAGCTTTCTAGGATTTCTAGGGCTAGATTATGTTTCTAGGATTCTAGATTAGTTTTTGAGGGTTAGATTAGTGTTTCTAGGGTTAGTTTAGCTTTCTAGGATTTCTAGGGCTAGATTATGTTTCTAGGATTCTAGATTAATTTCTGAGGGTTAGATTAGTGTTTCTAGGGTTAGTTTAGCTTTCTAGGATTTCTAGGGCTAGATTATGTTTCTAGGATTCTAGATTAGTTTATGAGGGTTAGATTAGTGTTTCTAGGGTTAGTTTAGCTTTGTATCATTTCTAGGGCTAGATTATATTTGTAGGGTTATATTAGTGCTTCTAGGGTTAATCATACATGAATAAACAATCACATGGCTATAAATCATAACTTAATCATAACTCAGACATCAAATAAACGATATAAGATAACAATATCAAATAAACCATCTAACATGAATAACATTAACCGTGCATGAATAAACAATCACATGGCTATACTATGCACCTCAGTCAATTAGGCCTTCTGGATCCTCTCGGTTTTTATTGTCTCGAACAACCTCTCATGCTCCGCATGAGGTAACAAGTAGCATACCTTGTTTGATGACTTCATTGACATTGTCTGTAGTTGGATGTTTGTACCCACGATCAAGTACGTAAAGTGATACACCCACGACCCTAGTCTATAATCTGTGTATGTGTAGCCATTCCTCTTTGGTCCCTTTCCATCCACTATAAGATATTCCCCCTGAACAACCATCGAGCCAGTCGGAAAGGTAATGCCTTCACTATCCGTTAATGATGCGAGGAGGGTTTGCTTCCCCTAGATGCATCATGCCAACCAATAATTCATCCCAATTGCAGTATCTGTCGAGGCGACAACTGCGTAGATGTGTCCTGCAAAAATGCATTTTAAGTTCATATTCCAACAAGCAGTGGTTTGATAACTTGGATAATTACAAAAACAAGGAGGGAACCGGGATATGCATGCAGAAATGTTTACCTGGTTGTACAAGATCAGATATATGATCATATTCATTCAAAATAGAGGATTGGCCTTCCTCTAACTGGATTGTTTCAGCAACTGCACATGGGTCCACTGCAAATGATACATGATCCCATTCATCAACCCAATCCATTGATTCGCACTCATCCCACTCACAACTGCTGCAGGACCCACAAAAGCAAGCAAGTTTTCGCGTCCATATTTCAAATAAAGGATTGTTTGAGCTTCGAACCGAATGAAATCCAAGAGTGCCTTGCATAGTACTACAACTATAAGAACGCGATCGATCTATATCAAATACATTCCATAAATTTATGACAACATGTCCTCTACCTGTTGGTATGTGTTGCTCCATGGTTCGATCTGACATTTTTTCTTTGCACCATCGAACTGTGGATTCGACATTCCGAATATGAGGGCCTCCCATGCACCTCATCTCCTTCCTTCATAGGGCAGTTTTGAGACATGCTCCAGCCCCGTCATGCTCTCCCTTTCCATTCCCGGTCTCAAAATAGTTCCATACATGCAACACATCATAAGTCTTGTGCAACATACTCAACCACTGGAAAACACGTGCATTTTTGAACTAGCCTGCACAACCATCTGACCATATCCAATGCTGGTCCATATGTATCCCTCTCTCCTTCAGCTGATCATAGAAAATTTTGAAGCAATCCTGCACATAATGCAGGTCATGGCACCTGTCATCACTGATGTAGAAGTTGGTCTCTTTCAATATCATCCTCATGTCATTGCTGCTCTCTAGCGCGTGCCTGTACATGATATGTACCATTATGCTAACTTGGTCTGAATGGTAGTATTGACTTTGAATCTCATTCTGTGGCTGCAGGGTATAGTTTTCCGCAAAGTCCACAACCGACAATATTGTGCCCTTGGGAAAGGTGTCCCTGCACTGTCTGTACTGTTCATCCTGCCATCGTGCTACATGGACGTGCTGTACATAATGCTCGGTCTTTTGGTAGAATTCCTTCATGAAATAAAAAATTTGTACCTGGTTCCACAAAACCAAGGGCATTAATACAACGTGACATTTTCAATCTGAATATATATGTACAAATTCAACATGTACAGTATGAAAGCATGCAAACTTAGATTACCTATGACTTCACCAATGCAATTTTTTTGCTTTCCTTCGAACTATCTACTTGATATGTTATGTACTGGAAGTTCTGCATTTCTACTAACATCCTCCCAAATTTGTGCTCCACGGTTGCATGGATGCAACGGCTCAATAATGCAAATCCACTGCAACTAGAACACGTCCCATATAAACATGATCTTTTATAATATTTTTGTCCTTCAGGCCTTCCACACATTATGCTATGTATAAATTCTCTGGATGCATTCGGTGGTTGTAATGAAGGGCAATCTTGCACAATGTTAGTATGCAAACCACAAAATATATGTCTATATGTATCATAATAGTATTCAAGTTCTACATGGTATCTACAACAACATGTACTGTGATCAATGCGAATTCTAACATACCAGGGTTTGCATTTTTCGAAGGACCTTTGGCCCAAGTTCAATTGTGTGTGCTCATTCTTGAACATCTCATAGAGTTCTGTTTGTGTGGCGTCAAGGAAGTGCTTGACATGGGGTTCACCCCCCCTAACACCTTTTCTCAACTTTAAAACATCTCTTTGATTCGATGACGTTCTAGTGTTATCATGCCAAAACTTTTGCACTAGTTCTTTAACAGCATCAATGAGCTTCATGTCTAAACGAGGTAACCTACCAACAAATGCCCAACAATATTTTTGGCTTGGGGTCTCAAGTTTTTCTCTAATGGCAGAATACTTTTGAAGAGTCTTTCTATCTACTTTAAATATTTTACATGTGTGTGATAGTAGGCGACGTTGCCTTGTGGATTTGTCTACAATTGATTCCGACAGTACACGACGGGCCGCATTAAAATATTTTGTGCGAGAAGTTTTTCCAATCAAATTAAATGCAGATTGTAGATTTATAACAACATGTGATTGTTGGCCTCTGAACTTCTAACTACCTTTATGCACAAAATTCTCCTAACATGAGCTAGACAATGTGATTTTAACAAAGCAAGAAACAATTGACATTTTGCTGCATCAGTTTTGGATTCAAAAAAATCTTTGATTATCTTGTTACAATGGAAATCAATAGTGCGTTTGGACATCTTACCTTCAAGTCCTGAAAATGAACTTTCATCCACATGAATACGTCTGGGATTTCTTCATCGTCCGATTGATAGTTGAGGCAAGGGAGTCGGCAAGGAAGTACGAGTCTCGTCAATGGTTTGTTGTGGCCCTTCGTTCAGTAATTGGTCCTGCAATGGAGTGTGTTCGCTAGGTGGGTGCTCTTCTTGGGGTGGTTTCTAGTTAAGAACTTGTTCAACATCCATCCCTTCATACTTGACATCAGGAAAGATTTGATTGACTTCAACCACTTCGTCATTGCTTGTTGATGGATCTAAGGCACTAACATTTTGATTTTTACAGTTTTGCATGTACAACCTAGCATTTTCTCTTATCTCATGGGCCTTTTTAGGGGGCAGCGGCCTCCTTCTAGACTTTCTTTGATTATTACGTCTATTGCCCATATTCAATGCACTTTTGGAAAAACGAAAAATATGACCCCTGCAAGAATGAACAACAAACAAGATATTAAAACTCGATATGCATGATTATTGAAGCTTGATGTAGCAATTGATTTTGTACAACAACATCTAGTGATAATGTTTTCATATAATCTTAAAAGCTATTGGGAATTCCCTACATATAAAGTTACAACATCACATCTAGGAACTCAGTAGGATGGTATTGGATGGTGGTATGGGATGTTAGTAGTCCAACAAATTCCCTACAAGGGAGAAGCTCATATTGACTTCATTTTCATGGCATGGATGAGGGAAAATAGCCCCAAAAGACTAAGACTTTTCAATTGTTTAGGTGTTTGTGTGAGTTGTTGTAGTGAAACCAGGAGGAATTCAACAAATGTTTGTCTACTAGATGGAGGAATGTGATTATGAAATGTTATTGGTGGTGATGCAAGTAATTTTTTTTTATTATCTTCATGAAAGGTTGAAAGCATTGCTTGGTGCATGTTGTAGTTTTTTTTGGTAGGATGTTTTTATTGTCTATGTTGAAGATTAAGAAGACTAAAATAGATCTATCATACAATTCATGAGGAAAAACTAAAATAGATGCCATTCAAACAAGTGAATGAAGACTAAATGACATTTAACAAGATCAAATTTTCACCATACCTCAAGGATTATGATTGCTCTTTGCTTCAAATGTCAAATGCTCTTTTGATGTGTCCACTATATGTAAGAAGACTTCATGTGTATCCAAGTAGCATGAGAATTCAATCCAAGGTGCCAAATAGAGTCCAACTGTTGTGTATTCACTCAATTGATCCAAATAGAGCCCAATAGGTGTGTATTCAATACAAAGAGCCAAATAGAGCCCCAAATATTGTGTATTTTATACAAATGGTGTATGAATTCCATCTACCATGAAAATGCTTGTTGGACTGTGCGTGAAACCAGCGAACAAAACGCAATGAATGAGGAAAAAAATTCGGGAGAAAGAACGCAGGTGATTTTCTAAATTTTATGTTCAACAGGGACGTGCATGCACATCTGGCGCGTGCACGTCCTTGCTGAATGTTGCAATGGTTGGTGGGTAACGTTCATTGTATTTATTTCCCAATAGATATAAATGTGTCGGGTTATTCCTGGAGCCCCTCCCCATAAAGAGCCCCTCCCCCATAAAGGCCTTTAGGACCTCTTCTAACCCATAATCCCTAAGTGCATTTAAGTGCTTCTAGGTGTTTGGGGGTTTAAGGGTATATTTACAAATTTGTGTATTTTGATTTCAAAACATTAATTTAATTTTCAGTTAGAAACATATGTAGTACATCAAGAATAAATAAATACATAGTAGATATATATTAATGTTGTATAAAGATTGCTCGGAGGTGTGATTATTGTGAGATCGTAGTATGTCAGATTTGTTCATAATTACCATCAGATTTTATTCTCTTAGGGCGATGCAGATGTGACAAAATGCACTTTGATGGTTAGTTTTATTTGCTGGGAAATATTTGCCCGGTTAATTTATGGGGAAGGATAACAGTATTGATACTCCCACCCCTATGGAAGGCTGGCAAAGCATAGCACAGAAGGTATAAGCTTGGCTTCATGTAATACGCAGAGCACTCTTCTTTACATTTTTGTATTGATCAAAATCTAAGGCACCTGTTATCCTTGGTCTCAGTGTAGGATGAAGATGATGAGATGTAAAGGATCTAATCAAGTAGTCATGGAGGACCTCCTCATCATGGAACATTTTACGAATAATGTTCATCTGCTGTAAGTGGAATCACAATTGCAATAAAATAAAGATTTTTGTCATGATGATCTGATGATGATGATGATGAAGATCATGACGAAGATGATGATGATGATGAAGATGGTGATGATGATGATGACTAATGGAGATGATGATGATGATGTTGACGATGATGTTGATGATGATGAATATGCAGCACATCATCCTCATCAGCATCATCAACAACATGATCATCATCATCACCATCATCATCGTCATCATCTTCATCATCAAAATCATTGTGAGGAGGAGGATGATGATAATGATGATGATGGTGGTGGATGATGATGAATATGAGTACGATGATGATGATGATGATGATGGTCATGATGACAATGGTGATGAAGATCATGATGATGATGAAGATGGTGATGATGACGATGAAGATGGTGATAATGATGATGATGATGACTAATGGAGATGATGATGATGATGATTGATGATGATCATGATGTTGATGATGAAGATGATGACGAATATGTAGCACATCATCATCATCTTCATCATCATCCACAACATGATCCATAGCATGATCATCATCATCATCATCTTCATCATCGTCGTCATCATCATCATTGTGAGGAAGATCATGCGGATGATGATGATGATGATGACGACGATGATGAAGATGATGACTAATGGAGATGATGATGAAGATGATGACGAATATGTAGCACATCCTCCTCCTCCTCCTCATCATCTTCATCATCATCAACAACATGATCATCATCATCACCATCATCATCGTCATCATCTTCATCATCATCATCATTGTGAGGATGAGGATGGTGATGATGATGATTATGATGGTGGTGGATGATGATGAATA